>OX104113.1:23116145-23422163 GCA_944474755.1 Limnoperna fortunei | reverse complement strand
AATTTAATGAAACTTACCATAAAGGAAGTAAATTATATGTAGATATGAAGGATTTTATTGACCTTGGATATCATTAAGGGGAGATAATAGGACTACACTTGTTTTTATACTTGCTAGTGCCCAGTTGGCTAATACATGAAGGAGAAACAGAAACATCCCCTCTCCCAAAAAAAAGAAAAAGAGAAAATAAAATCCATTCTTCATATTTCCAAAAAACTGAATTCATTATTCATTACTGTTTTTTATATAAGGGAGCAAGGGTGTACTATGGGAAAAGTATATGTAGCTTACTGATTTCTTATCTTGTCTGAAATCTTAAACAGTTGTGGTGAGAATGATGAAACTCTGGAAAATTTTGTTTAAAAAGTAATAATGTCATAGTTTTAAAATATCTTAACCAAATTTTTTTGTTTTTAATTAATTGGTTCTGGTGAGGATTTGAACCCCATACTTTTGTGAAATTTGGGTAATACATATTATACTTTAAGAACAACTTTAGTCCCTTGTATCTGTAATTTTTTTCTATTCCATCATACATCTGAAACAATAGAATTGAAAGGTGATCCATTTTTGTGCATATCCCATTTCATGCAATTTGGGGTAGTTATAACTGAAACATTTGATGCATGTTTCTACAAAATTTTAATTCATAACATTCAGAAAAAAATCGAGTTTGATTCTATCTATACCAATACCAATATTTTTATTTTCCAAATTAGGTCCCCATTAGGGCAATGACATATAACAGTTATGATTGAAACAAATGTTAACATTACAAATACATGTATCATGAAAACAATTAAAATCTAAATGTAAAATTTAAGTATTGTTATTAGACTTTATGTTGATTTGTGCTCTATCTTGTCTGACAAGGAAATTTTAGATATATATTTTTTTAAAAATTTTTTTAAAGTTAACTATCTGTAATAAATATATGCAACAAATAGGATTTTCTATTCTGTATACAAAATTAAACACATATTAGTAATAGTCCACACACTAGAATTGACTGTTTTCATGCTGTGTAGACCAACAGTTCATGGTAACACAGATCGATGCACAAAACTGAATGATAAAAATAAAGCAAATGTAGACTTCATGATTATAAAAATATAGTGCTTCTTGTTTTCTACATACCCGCATGGGTGTAAGGGTAAGGTCAACAGTACAACCACGCAGTATTCTCATTATTAAGACATTTGTTTCCTAGTTGACTTAGAATCTTCAATAAAAACATTTTTGACCATTTTGGTGCGTATACCACAGGCACTTGCTTCAGAAAAAAAAATTACCCCTATACTCTAATATAACAGGTGTGTTCTACATGGTTTTGTAGATAAATTACTGTAGTTTAAGATTGTATAGTTCCCAAATCCGAAACACCGACGCCCGATCGAAAAATTCTTGAAATTCAAGAGCTGGTCGAAAATTTTTTTTTCAAAAGTTAAGAACCTTGTGTTATATTAGAGTATAGGGGTAATTTTTTTTCTGAAACAAGTACCTGTGGCGTATACATTTAATTTTACTATGCTTCAAAATTGTGACTTCCCACTCCCACGACAGAACAAATATATAGTTCAATATAATGAGAACCTTCCAAGGACCCTTCGCAATTTCATTTCATAAAAATTTATCATTTTAATTATGTATTATTTCTTCCGTAGAAGTCCTAAAAATCCGCTAAAAATCATATTCTGTTTGTTTACAAACTACATTGCATAACACTCCTAACTCGTTACTGAAATTACCGAGGTATTCCGAATAGCCTAGTCCTAAAGTATTCTGGTACCCTGACGATGATATCCTCATGAGCCTAAGCGGCCTTCAGATATAACGTCAGGTCAGGAGCATTGGATTTCAACGGTGACAGCGTTGAAATTTGACGGTCGGGTATTCTCTAGACTAATCATTTCGTATTATAGATAAGTTCAAGAAGACCGAATGTATTATGACGTCATTCTCATTGTGACGTTCAATGTTTACATTTCTCAGCTGAGTTTACATTATGATTTCATAATTTAAACGTGATGTTTAAAAATAATTTATATTTAAATTTTATTAAGAAAAGGTATTCCTAGATTATAAAAAAGACTGTCATGTGTATGTGATATTAAATGGCGTCATATTATCAACCAATGAAAATGCTTATATCGGAGGTCCTGACCTGGTTTTATATTTGAAGTGAAGCTTCCGTCACTGAAAAATATTGCACCAGGAGACCAGGTTAGTCCTAAAGCTGCAGATAGTCAGATCTGAAAAAAACCCTGGGCTACTCGGAATGCATTGGGAATTTACGGTCGGATTTTCCCTTTTTTTTTTTACAAACGGCTATATAAAATTAAATTGCTTATTTTTGAAATTACTACAAAACGCCAGACACATTTTTTTCAATCTGAAACGCTGTTTTTGAAATTGAGTTTTGTGACGTCACCAACACATTATAACGTCACGTCATCAATGAAATGTAGAGGCACTGTTAGGGGGCTCTGAAGTAACGACAGGAACAATGTGCGATGCTCGCATTTTAGGCTGCACCTACATTCATATTAAAAAGTGTTTATAAGTACCCACCTCCCCTTTTGATCCAAACAAATGTGTTTTCCTGTGTGTGATAAATGTGTAATTCCTCCTTACATGCATAATAGCGAGCACAGCTCTCAGCGGGCAGTGAAGCTGTCTGCGAAGAGCAGTGAGCTCTACGGCATTTACGTGTCACGTGGTCAAAATCTGCTTAATGCTGATATTGACTTATTTTCGTCCGGAAGTTGATATCGTCAAAAAACTGTAACAAAGTGAATGAAGAAGGGCTAAAATTAATTAAGGATTAACTACAAACAATATTTTCTCCATCGCGGGATAACATCCGTTGGTCTTGGTATCTGTATATATTCATGCTGCATGCACAGTACCACTACATAGTTTGGTCTTGGTATCTGTATTCATGCTTCTTGATGTAGTGGTACCGTACATGCAGCATGAATACAGATACCAAGACCAACGGATGAAGTGGTGACGTGCAAGAAGCATGAATACAGATACCAAGACCAAAGGATGTAGTGGTGACGTGCAAGAAGCATGAATACAGATACCAAGACCAAAGGATGTAGTGGTGACGTGCAAGAAGCATGAATACAGATACCAAGACCAAAGGATGTAGTGGTGACGTGCAAGAAGCACGAATACAGATACCAAGACCAAAGGATGAAGTGGTGACGTGCAAGAAGCATGAATACAGATACCAAGACCAAAGGATGAAGTGGTGACGTGCAAGAAGCATGAATACAGATACCAAGACCAAAGGATGTAGTGGTGACGTGCAAGAAGCATGAATACAGATACCAAGACCAAAGGATGTAGTGGTGACGTGCAAGAAGCACGAATACAGATACCAAGACCAAAGGATGAAGTGGTGACGTGCAAGAAGCATGAATACAGATACCAAGACCAAAGGATGAAGTGGTGACGTGCAAGAAACATGAATACAGATATTTCATTTAAATTTAAATTTGAGTCTAAAAGAATTATTTCGAGTGCTCTTGGATTTTCTTATTATAAAACTAATCTTGTTGCCTTAATATAAATTAATGCAGTATTTGTCTGAAAAGTACATCAAAGCATACAAATAAATCTTCACTGATGTATTCGAGTTTCAATCAACATGACACCGGAAAGAATAAGATATTGTCTTTTTTCAATAATAACGAAGTCTCTGGTGTTACAACATAGTTCATTTAAAGGTTTTTTCATTCTTCCATATGTACGCGAACGATATATGTAATTTTAATCAATTCTGCGATATTAACAACAATCCTACCGACGACAATCAATTTGAAACTATTTGTCGATTCTTAAGTAGCAAGAAAACAAAATACATGAGATTACAACATGTTAAATCTTAGACAAGAACAAAATAAACCAAAGCTGTTTTACAGTACGAATGAAAGAAGACGAGCGTTGATGAGTCTTTTTTTAAAACGTAATATATTGCAATAGAAGTAATAACTGCATTTATTAAAAAAAAGTAAAATCAGATAGAAAACTTCATGTAAAATTTTACAGAAAATATATGAACTTAAGGAAAAAAGGGCTGAAATCGTGTTGCATAAAAAGCTTACTCCAATAATAATAATAATACTAATAAATATATAATGACATAGTTGTAAAAATTCGTTATGCCAGACGTGCGTTTCGTCTAATCAAGACTTGTTAGTGGCAATGCCATTAGTTACTTACAGTCTACCAGCAGGGGCATCGAGTCATTCTTATTGAAAACAAAACATTTATCAAAGATTCTACTGTTATAAATGTTACTACATCAGTCACGCATTTTTTTCTAATCAAGACTCTCAAGTGGCATCGAAACCCAAAGACCAACATTTTTTTTTTGGGGGGGGGGGGGGGGGGGGGGTTGGAAGTGGTTGACACAGCATTACTTTTTTGTTGTTTTGTTTAAGTATTAGTTCCAGTCTTTTGCAAGATACAGAAGTTGTCATTGTGAAAACTAGTTTTTGCTCCCAATGTATCATAGTATGGTGTGCCTCAATAAACAGTTCTTTAAACTTGGAATAACAATTGTGATTTCTAACTGAAAATCATACTAACCTGCATGAAAAGAAATGTATATTTTATTTCTAGGGCGCTTCAAATACATACACATTTGACAAGCCGGATAGTATTGAGACTATAAACGACTCAAACACATGTTAACAATCAAGTCCATCAATTTTTGAAGCGAGGGCTAGAAATATTGATTTGTGAATAAATGGTCGCTACAAGTATTCTTGCATCAAACGTAGTCATTGAATATTTCTTTCAACTTATTGGACTGCATTTTGATTAATATCCAGTTATGAAATATAATGGAAGTATGATCTCAGTGTTTGAATTTTTTTGTGCCTTAACTCTTGCAAAACTTATTAAAGTTAAATCCATCCTTTAACTAGCTCGAGTTGGAATAATTTTTTGGATCTGCATAATTAAACTGAAAAAAATGAAGAAACAGCATAGCTGTTACAATAATATTGGGTTAATGCATGAATAGTGGGAAATATTGTCCCGAACAAGATGCTACATTGCAAGAGCTTGTGAGTGCAATATAGCATTTTGCGAGGGACAATATTTCCCAATATTCATGCTATAACCCTTTTATTATATAGTAATAATTTTAGGGTGCTTTTAAGGGATTATTCATTATCTTTGCTATTTTGTAATATTTAACTAGGTTCAATATTATCATATTTTTACTTGGTCAATATTTCGTTTCGTACAGTTCAGAGTCTATTTCTACTTTTGTTGGTCTATGAATTCTTTACCTTTACTTTTATCGACAATTGAATTCACTTCCATTTATTCAATTTCAAGTGGTTCTGCTAATTCTTTCCAGAGCAGATTGTGTAGGTCATCTTCAGCCATGTTTCAGTTTGAAACCGATCAACAGTACAAATATAAAGCGGATATTGGGAACACATCTGTACTTTTCCAAGAAATTACATAAAAGACCAAGACACAGTGTAAAATATGAAAAAATATTGCACTTTATTCCAACATGAAATCAAATGGGGAAATATGATAACTACATGTATATAATACAATAATTATTTCTGTAAAAACTGTTAATATGCATTTGTAGTGTTATTCTTGTTTTGAGAACAATTTTATTGATAGAAAAATATGTATTTTACTGTACCATATGGTACACAAAAGAGAGGTGGCTTCTATCTTTTGCATTATAAATTTTAGTCAGAAAAAACTATTGCATAGCTGAATTGTAAATCAAAAAGTAAGCAATTTTTAAGTGGTTTATGCTAAAAATGGTTTAAAGCCGGTTGATAGGAAGAACAACGTACATGTATAAATTTTGTGTTTATTAACTCTTCCTACAGTTTATGACCACGTTCTGACTGCTGACAAATAAGAAGAAAGAATGGAGATAATTAAATACTTTTTCATGGTGTTAACCATTATAAAATTGTATACTTTCTCTGCACTAATGTTAACTACTAGATCTGCACAATGTTAACTACTAGATAATGATTTTATAAAAAAATTGCAAAGTATTTACTTAAATAATTATTGTAAATGTATGTATAAAAATATTAACCCACCAACTGTTTGAGATAGCTAATAACTTGCTAGGCAGAAATCTATTTGGTCCATTTCATCAGGTACTTCAGCTTCTAACCCAAATAAAAACTGGACCTATTTTATATGGCTGAAAATTTGCTGAAAGTGGTGCAAAACCTTTACTGGTAAACAAACATACTAATTAGTGTGACAATTTATTGGTGAGACAGTGAATACTGAAATATTGCTTGACCATAAATACAGAAGAGCTACCATCATTTCCCACCAAAATAGCTTAAATTTGAACAAGTTACAATTTACTAAATATTCATTAAATGTTACATATTTGGGGAAAATTACATACATGTATGAGGCTGATTGAGAAAAAATATATGAAAGTCCTCTCTTCAAACCATTGTGGCTAAAATACAATTTAGATTGTCTACTTCAAATATTGTGTCATTAATTCCCAAATTCTATGCAAGATAGCTGTCAGTATCTTAAAACAAGTGACCAAATTAAACTAAACTAATAACTGTTTTAATCTTTATAGGTACAAATAAATTCCTGTGGACATGACAGAGAAAAGTTGTAATTTGAATGACGAATGTTTGCTTGATGTCTAGAGAGCAATATCTGGGTAGGAACAGAAAATATTTTTTTTGAAGCCACTAGAATGAGCTCTTTAGTTGTATACTGTGAAAGTACTTAAATTCGTGGGTATCAATTTTCGTGGTTTGGTGAAATTTTGCATGTTCGTGGGTTCTTAAATTCGTGGACTGATTGTTTCCGAAAATGCAAAAAGTGAGGTAGCGAAAAATAAATGATTACAACAGAATCATTTTCACTGTTGATAATACACATCAACATATAAAGAAGACAAAACAGTTTCATTACATGATGTTGTTTACGCGCGTGGTAACGAATGTAAAATTAACAACACGGAAATCAATAGCTAATTATAAACACGGTAATGTATAAATTAATTGATTAATTGCAATAAAAACTACTTTGAGTCTATTTAATTCCCTAATTGTTATCTATAGAAGCATTCCTAGCCGAAGAGCATTTGTCACTTCATGTGTTGAGTAGCAATAAATACAAAGGTGTAATTTAATGTCATTTTTGCCACAAACGGTATTATCACAACATCCATTTGATAAGGTGTGTCTCGATATGAACTTATAAAGATAAAGTATAGCTTATCTTTTAAATATTTTATTTGTTATTTTAATTTATGTTCAAAGAACTCATAATTCCGATAATAATTTGTTACTTTTTAACATCGAAAATGAACACCTCATATATCCCCATCTTGACCGGAAGTCGATGTTTCTTCGTACGCTTTACAATTAAATAATACCTACATTTAATAAAAACACAATTCGAACATGAAACCTGTAACATAATCATTAAGATGGATTTTGAGCTGAACATTAGTAATGGATCGAACCACAAAATCATATATTACATTTAAAAATAAATGTCCGATATCTGACATTTTCAGATCGTTGTTCCCAAGTTACCATCTGTTAATGAAGTTTTATTCTTCGTTGGATTTTTAATTTCGTGGTCCGAGGCCTCCACGAAAACCACAAAAATTGATACCCCACGAATAAAAAGTATTTCACAGTATTAAACAAATTCCAAGGTTTAGAATTTGTTAATTTCAGTTACAATATAAACCTTTACCTGTGTAATATTTTTTGTATATGAATGAAAGCTATATATATTATTTAAGCCTTTTGAATATCAGATTATCTGTTAAAAAAACACTATTTTTATGCAATCAAAAAGACTTCTTTTACAGATCTCTCAACATCCTTTGTCACTTTTTATGCACATTGAACCAAATTGTCACAGAGTATAATTTTTTAATATAAATATAACTAATATAATTATAATCATGACTTTCCTATATAATAATTTGTTCCTCTTATTGGAGTGGACGTTTTAAAGTCTGATGTTGCTCCATGACTGTGTCCATGACCTTGACCATGGCTATGTCCATGGCCTTGACCATGACTATGTCCATGACCATGGCTATGACCATGACTTTGACTATGGCTATGACCATGACCTTCAGCCTGAGATTTAAATCCCATCCCACTGTCCAGTATTGGAGATGGATGGGATTCTGTGGAGAATGATGGTCCAAAATTTGATGAAAATGCTGGACTTCCTATTACAGTAAAGCCTGAGGCTCTTGTCCATTCATCTTTGACTATTTGAATTGTGAGAAATTTGACCATATTTGAGAGTCTATTATATACATGGGCCAGCACCATTTGTTCATCAGCATCTCTCCTTACACGGACCTGTACTGAACCAGCCTGAAGTAAAAATAATATATGTAGACATTAGACATAGATCATTACTGTTTGTTGTATGTTTATTTTTATAACCATGATGTCATATGCAATGATTCTAAACACGAAAAACAAAATACATCATTAAATAACGAGGCTAGGATTTTTTTACATAAATGTGCTGGAACTGTGCAATATATCTGTCCTGTCATTATTTAATATGCATATTATTATGTTGTTAAAAGAGTTAAATTTGTGATTAAATGATTGTAATTACATATTATGTCTAAATATTTTTCTTGTTCCAAAAAAGAGGAAAAATACTTAGCATTCTATCAGAATGTAAAATAAGCATTAATCTCATAAGAAGTACTGAAAATGCTGATTTAAGTTAATGGTTACCATACCACAAGTGTACAAAATAATATATAAATACTACATAAAATTAATTCTAATGTTGATAATAAATAATAGAACATATTGTAATATTGTGTTTATTTTGATATTTCTTTAAAATGAACACTAACCTAATAAATATACACATTTTGAAACCAATTAATTTGTAAAACTTCGATCATAAATGAAAACAATATCAATCAACAAATGTGTGGATCGAAATCTCCATCATCAACAACTTTACCGGTGTCATTTGCATTTTTACGTTTACATGTTTCAGATTATTAAATCAGATAAAATATTCATATAATATACATACAGAAGTTTGTAAAATCATGAAAATAAAAAAACCAAAATTGTTGGGGTTTTTTCTTCATTTGTTATGTTCTTATTTCTTTTCATTGATTGACATAATCTCACGTTTCCTTGTAAAAATTTTCTAAAAATGTTCAAACTCACCAAAACACCAAATGATAAGGTCCAAAAATGTTCATTACGAAACTCAAGTACACCATCTAATGTAGAGGCCTCACGTAAAACCTTGTCTAAATGGCTCAACAAATGAGATGGTGCTGTCTGAAAACAAAATTTTACAAAAGTCTCAGTATTTTAAATAAAATAATAAACATGACAAAGACAAAATTGACAGTTGAACTGTGATAATAAATTCTTACAAATCACCATCAATAATTGTCCTCAGAATCATATTCTTTGCTGTTCTTGACATTTACTGTTTTATGAAATAGCCAAAATACTGCTCCATGGACACTAAGCAAACATTCAATCAATCAATCTTACATATTTAAATGCTGTATAGTAACAACTTATGAATTACCTCCCCTTACATGTATTTGTAGTGCATTCTATAGAATTCTAATCTGCATAAGCCTATATGGAAATTGATATTGAATTTTTAATATAATTTTGTTTTTTAAACTAAATATAAAAAATAAAAATATCTAGGCTTTCAACCCCTGCAGCACCTATGTACCGATTCTTATATGGACTAGTATTCCGTCTTTCTTTGCACAGATTAAATATGTACTAAATGCAAACAATTTAAAAAAAAGATATGTTTTACCTGTAAGAGTATTTTACCAGTATATGCACTCATAGGAAACATGGTCCCAGTTGTCATTACAGCAATACATACTGCAGCCCATGTGTCTGCTGAATGATATGATCTAAAAATAGAAACAGTTTATAAGACAATATCACTTATAAACAAAACAGAACCCAAGGACAATTTAACCCTGCCTTAATTCCATATTTCAATAAACCTGTTCCATGGAAAGTTGAGCTCCCATTTCCATTACTGCCACACACCCTGGCTGCAGTGGCCAAGTGGTAAAGGTAGTTCATCTACTATTGATCACATGGTCTGTCAAAACTGAGGTTGTGGATGCGAGTCTCACTGTGGGCAGGGTGAGCTCGACTCCAATCTTAATTGACAAAGAGTGCCAGTTTTCCTACTGCAGGTCTGGGGCTTTCTTCAGGTAATCCGGCTTCCTCCCCCTATGAAAACTGGGCGCTATGATATAGCTGAAGGATTGCTGAAAGTGGTATTAAACACCAAATAAACAAACATACAAACTGCCACACACCCTAAATCTATATAAATGAAATCCAACACACACAAATAAGCATGAAATCTACATGTCTTAATCGAGTAAAACATCAAGCCACCTCAACTTTATATAAGTAAATTGGCACTTTTTGCTTGTAATTACTGTAACTAGTCTGTTTCATCAGATCATCTTCTTTTTTTATCATGCCTTTATTTTTCCTATTTCCATAAGGAGATAAACATATGTAACTACATTTGGAGACATTTATTGTCATGTTACCAAACGCATGAGAAATAAGAAGAAAGCCCAGCAAACATACTTACTTTGTATCTATCAGAACATATGTAATAACAAGAGCTATTCCTCCAGTAAATCCTATTAAAGCCATAGGGTTGACTCTTGGTAATAACAGCTTACTCAAGCCAGGAATAAAATGACATACACTAAAAACAGAGAAAAAATAAATAATGGTTAATATATGGTACACTTAAGCATTCTTAGTGAATATGTTATGCTCAAAACACTGAAATTAAAATCCACTCATCATTGGCTTACTAGTCTAGATAGTTGGGCAAGGTGTAATCCACTCATCATTGGCTTACTAGTCTAGATAGTTGGGCAAGGTGTAATCCACTCATCATTGGCTTACTAGTCTAGATAGTTAGCAAGGTGTAATCCACTCATCATTGGCTTACTAGTCTAGATAGTTGGCAAGGTGTAATCCACTCATCATTGGCTTACTAGTCTAGATAGTTAGCAAGGTGTAATCCACTCATCATTGGCCACTAGTCTAGATAGTTGGCAAGGTGTAATCCACTCATCATTGGCCCACTAGTCTAGATAGTTGGCAAGGTGTAATCCACTCATCAGTGGCTTACTAGTCTAGATAGTTGGCAAGGTGTAATCCACTCATCATTGGCCCACTAGTCTAGATAGTTGGCAAGGTGTAATCCACTCATCATTGGCCCACTAGTCTAGATAGTTGGCAAGGTGTAATCCACTCATCATTGGCTTACTAGTCTAGATAGTTGGCAAGGTGTAATCCACTCATCATTGGCCCACTAGTCTAGATAGTTGGCAAGGTGTAATCCACTCATCATTGGCCCACTAGTCTAGATAGTTGGCAAGGTGTAATCCACTCATCATTGGCCCACTAGTCTAGATAGTTGGGCTAGGTGTAATCCACTCATCATTGGCCCACTAGTCTAGATAGTTGGGCAAGGTGTAATCCACTCATCATTGGCCACTAGTCTAGAGAGTTGGGCAAGGTGTAATCCACTCATCATTGGCCCACTAGTCTAGATAGTTGGCAAGGTGTAATCCACTCATCATTGGCCCACTAGTCTAGATAGTTGGCAAGGTGTAATCCACTCATCATTGGCCCACTAGTCTAGATCGTTGGCAAGGTGTAATCCACTCATCATTGGCTTACTAGTCTAGATAGTTGGCAAGGTGTAATCCACTCATCATTGGCTTACTAGTCTAGATAGTTGGCAAGGTGTAATCCACTCATCATTGGCCCACTAGTCTAGATAGTTGGCAAGGTGTAATCCACTCATCATTGGCTTACTAGTCTAGATAGTTGGCAAGGTGTAATCCACTCATCATTGGCCCACTAGTCTAGATAGTTGGCAAGGTGTAATCCACTCATCATTGGCCCACTAGTCTAGATAGTTGGCAAGGTGTAATCCACTCATCATTGGCCCACTAGTCTAGATAGTTGGCAAGGTGTAATCCACTCATCATTGGCTTACTAGTCTAGATAGTTGGCAAGGTGTAATCCACTCATCATTGGCCCACTAGTCTAGATAGTTGGCAAGGTGTAATCCACTCATCATTGGCTTACTAGTCTAGATAGTTGGCAAGGTGTAATCCACTCATCATTGGCCCACTAGTCTAGATAGTTGGCAAGGTGTAATCCACTCATCATTGGCCCACTAGTCTAGATAGTTGGCAAGGTGTAATCCACTCATCATTGGCCCACTAGTCTAGATAGTTGGCAAGGTGTAATCCACTCATCATTGGCCCACTAGTCTAGATAGTTGGCAAGGTGTAATCCACTCATCATTGGCCCACTAGTCTAGATAGTTGGGCTAGGTGTAATCCACTCATCATTGGCCCACTAGTCTAGATAGTTGGGCAAGGTGTAATCCACTCATCATTGGCCACTAGTCTAGATAGTTGGGCAAGGTGTAATCCACTCATCATTGGCCCACTAGTCTAGATAGTTGGCAAGGTGTAATCCACTCATCATTGGCCCACTAGTCTAGATAGTTGGCAAGGTGTAATCCACTCATCATTGGCCCACTAGTCTAGATAGTTGGCAAGGTGTAATCCACTCATCATTGGCCCACTAGTCTAGATAGTTGGCAAGGTGTAATCCACTCATCATTGGCTTACTAGTCTAGATAGTTGGCAAGGTGTAATCCACTCATCATTGGCCCACTAGTCTAGATAGTTGGCAAGGTGTAATCCACTCATCATTGGCTTACTAGTCTTGATAGTTGGCAAGGTGTAATCCACTCATCATTGGCCCACTAGTCTAGATAGTTGGCAAGGTGTAATCCACTCATCATTGGCTTACTAGTCTAGATAGTTGGCAAGGTGTAATCCACTCATCATTGGCCCACTAGTCTAGATAGTTGGCAAGGTGTAATCCACTCATCATTGGCCCACTAGTCTAGATAGTTGGCAAGGTGTAATCCACTCATCATTGGCCCACTAGTCTAGATAGTTGGGCAAGGTGTAATCCACTCATCATTGGCCCACTAGTCTAGATAGTTGGCAAGGTGTAATCCACTCATCATTGGCCCACTAGTCTAGATAGTTGGCAAGGTGTAATCCACTCATCATTGGCCCACTAGTCTAGATAGTTGGCAAGGTGTAATCCACTCATCATTGGCCCACTAGTCTAGATAGTTGGCAAGGTGTAATCCACTCATCATTGGCCCACTAGTCTAGATAGTTGGGCAAGGTGTGTTTGACTCAAACCTTAATTGAAAAGGATTACCAGTTTTCTAGGGCCCAGCGCCATAAAACCTACTTGAGTAAAAAAAAATTGCTCAGCATGAAAATTTACTCAACTACCATGACAACAAGGGAAAAAGATAGATTTGATTGGATGAAATTGAGAATAAAAAAGTTCTCAGCAAAGAAAATGTTTATGGCGCTGGGCCCTGATGGTTCATCAATTTAAATAATAAAATTGATTAAATTTTGAATTATTTTCTGTTTTAATGACGACTCATTTTTGATTATACACAGAAATTTTAAGGATTATGTTATTGTCTTCTGCTGTACAGCTTTGTAAACATCCCAAATCTATTTAAAAGGAAATTAGTGGCATAGATTTAGGATGTATATACAATATATAACAATGTACATTTACAACAGATTCCAATCTAATTAAAATTATATCTTTCACTTGCTCCCACCTTTTTGCTATGGTCGCTGCTTACAACGCAGCGACCAATAACAAAAAGGGGGGAGCAAGTGAAAGATTTAATTTTAATTAGATTGAACTGATTCTTAACCATTTTAGCAGGACATCATTTAGAAAACCTTTAACACAGGAAGAAAAATCACATAATAGGAAAGGTCTGTTACATTTGATTAAAAACTTATATACAGCAATAACTATACAATCACTAAGGTGTGAAAACATTAGCTACATTTTTGTAGCTTTAAAATCATCTAACTGTAAATATTTTAATTTCTTTTAAATACTCTTAAGAAGTGAGCAAAACATTGACTATTTTGTATAATCTACCTTAATTTTAGCCACGCTCCCAATGCATGACAATGATATTGACTTATATATACATGTATAATTCTGCAACAACAGGTGACAACAAAATGCTTGTATTATTTGATTACTTGTTCAATATTGTTTTTGAAATTTCAAATTATAGAATTTAAAATATAAGAGTTGTTTTCAATTGTTGTTTAGATTATTGGATATAGATGACTTTGAATTGGTTTATGCTCTACATAAGCTGCTTTGTGGTTTATTACCCTAACCTGGCCCAAAGTTGTTAATATCCAACAATCTAACCTATCAGGTGACAGAGGTTTAATTATATGAAATGTATCCTTTGTTCCTCTAACATTAAGGTAGATGATAACTTGTGAGTGGCATTATCATAGGGTTTCTGACATGGCAGAGATCAGTTTGTTCCTGCAGCCATTTACCTACCTCTTACTTGTGTGTTCTTGCAGCAGTTCCCTACCTCTCACTTATGTTCCTGCAGCCAGTTATCTACCTCTCAGGTATGTTTCTGCAGCCATTTCCCTACCTCCTACTTGTATGTTCCTGCAGCCAGTTATCCACCTCTCAGGTATGTTCCTGCAGCCATTTCCCTACCTCTTACTTGTATGTTCCTGCAGCCAGTTCCCTACCTCTAACTTGTGTGTTCCTGCAGCCAGGTCCCTACCTCTTACTCATATTATAGGCAGCCAGCTAGAACTTTAATGTTATACTGTTATAAACCTACCTTTCACTCATGTCAGTCATGTGTTCCTGCAGCCAACTAGAACTTGAGGCTTCTACTACATGGTTCATAGCTCTGCTGTTCACACTGTAGGTCAGTGCAAAATGCACTAAGAATCCAAATATTGTGGCAACTATAAGTCTACCTCTGGTAAAAAAGAAGTCTAAATTAAAAAATAGGACAGAAATTTTTTCTTTACAAGTGTTATAAATGTAAAATGTTAATGTTTAATACTTAGTAGTTAAAAATGCAACTAATATGCAACAGACTTACAAGCAAAATTTAGCCAGAATATGTACTTGGACTTCATTGTCATTTCTCTCTTGCATTAAAACAACAATACTGTTGAAAAATTATTTAAGATGCCCTTTAACTTATTCAATTCAATTTATTTGCATGTATTTATTTCTATTTTCTATTATATAATAAGACTGAAATAATCAAATTTCCCAGGGACACATTTGTGGTAAACTTGGTCTCATATAAAAAGAGGGTTCTTATTAAAAAGGTTGAAGTCTTTACAGTTAAACTAAAGGCTTTAAAGCAATTGGTTAACAAATACCCGAATAACAAATGCAAGCGATATTAAAGCTAAAATAATTGAGGAAACTATGTAAAGGACCTACAATGCTTCAATACTTTAAAGTTACCATCCATTTGGGTTTGTAGTTTCAGAGGAAACAATTTTCAAAACTTTAAACAAACAGAAATAAGGATTCCTCCCTAAAGCTAAAGTTCAATCAGAAAAAAATAGGAATCTTTGAAAATAACCCATTATACTTAAACATGGCAAAATCCCAATCCATTAGGAATCCATCAAAAACAAGAATTGCTTATGGCAGCCATGCTATTTAGCTGATAAAGACAATATGATAACATTTGTTGACGATGCTATAAACATCATTTGTACCAAGTCTCAAAATATTTTGACTGCAGAGAAGATTTTAAAATGTTACAACATGGTGCCATTTCAAGATTTAATGAGAAATCTTTGTAAACACTCATAATTTGTACCAAGTTAGTTGCCAAACCTTTGGACTATTACTTTCAAGCTAAAACATTTAATTTTTGTTTGAATAACATGAAGTTAATTATCTTGCAGAGGACGTCGCATTCATCATTCACACTGAATTTAAACAACTGTCCTATCAGGGGGGGGGGGGGGAAATTTCAGCCTCTTAGAAGTAAGGATAGTCAGTGTTTTCTGTTCACTAATGATTATATGTACGTGTGCAATTTTGTAAAAGAACATTATTTATACCAAATAACAAAACATTGTAGCTTTGTTTAACAAAAGTCGTACAACATATGAACAGTAGTATGTGATATGTGAAATGAGGCCTGGGACTTCTATTTTAGAGCAGAACATTTTCGCAATTTGAGCCAATAAAAAAAATAGATTCCCCATTGCATCCAGGATCTTTGTTCAATCATGACAAAATGAGGAATCTTATAGAGGACATCACGTAAGGTCAATCTAATAGAGGACACCACGTAAGGTTAATCTTATAGAGGACATCACGTAAGGTAAATCTTATAGAGGACATCACGTAAGGTTAATCTTATAGAGGACATCACGTAAGGTAAATCTTATAGAGGACATCACTTAAGGTTAATCTTATAGAGGACATCACGTAAGGTTAATCTTATAGAGGACATCACGTAAGGTAAATCTAATAGAGGACATCACGTAAGGTTAATCTTATAGAGGACATCACGTAAGGTAAATCTTATAGAGGACATCACGTAAGGTTAATCTTATAGAGGACATCACGTAAGGTTAATCTTATAGAGGACATCACGTAAGGTTAATCTTATAGAGGACATCACGTAAGGTAAATCTTATAGAGGACATCACGTAAGGTAAATCTTATAGAGGACATCACGTAAGGTTAATCTTATAGAGGACATCACGTAAGGTAAATCTTATAGAGGACATCACGTAAGGTAAATCTTATAGAGGACATCACGTAAGGTAAATCTTATAGAGGACATCACGTAAGGTTAATCTTATAGAGGACATCACGTAAGGTTAATCTTATAGAGGACATCACGTAAGGTAAATCTTATAGAGGACATCACGTAAGGTAAATCTTATAGAGGACATCACGTAAGATTAATCTTATAGAGGACATCACGTAAGGTAAATCTTATAGAGGACATCACGTAAGGTTAATCTTATAGAGGACATCACGTAAGGTAAATCTTATAGAGGACATCACATCAGGTAAATCTTATAGAGGACATCACGAAAGGTAAATCTTATAGAGGACACATAAGGTAAATCAAGTTACAAAACATTTGGACATGTATTTTAAAAGAAACAGAAATTTTTCATAATTCCAGCAACAAGTCTCATCCAATCAGCAACAAGAAAAGTGATGGCAATAGCTCACTCAGACTTTTAGTCAGGTGAGTTAATGAATCTTCATACATGTAATCACTTTCTAATAACCTTTAACAGTTTCTGAAAAACTTTCTAGAATGCAAAGTTTAAGTTTATTATCAAGGCATTTCTTATTTCTAATGGTCCAAACAAAATATAAATGAAAATTATAATAAAACAAACTTACGTGTGGATTTCGGGCTGTATAAACATTCTCTCTACACTGCAAAAAACATAAAACTAACATGAACATATACCTATAAACAGTAATGTATTAACCTACAACTATGTTTCAACGAAGCAGAAATCTTGAACTTTAAAAAATTACCAGAATTACAGATCTTCACTAAGCAACATTATATTATAATTAAAAAAAATCTGAGATATGTTGACATGTATTACTAGTTCATGTAAAAAAACAAATCTGTTTCATGAGGAGTAACAATTTAGACATTAGGTGAAATTTTCTTAACCCATTGAATGAAAAAGACCTACTTTATGTACTAATTAATGGTAGCATTACATACCTTTCTTTAAGAATAAATAATGATCCAAGCTGTGCCAACAGTGTACTGGCAAATACTGCTAACACTTCAAATCTCTCATATCTGTACATAAGGAAAAACAGTAACAAGTGTATTTATTTTTTAAATGAATGAAGTTAATGAACAAAATGAGAAATTTATTTTCTCACTAATAAGACAGTGTGTTACCTATTTTTAGCTGGTTAAGATATTCTTGTCTCAACCCATGGGTGAGATAAGAATTTCATGCTCCTTTTGCGGTAAAAATGAATAGTGACGTCAGCTGTCAGTTCAGCGATAAAAATAATAAAATATTTGCTGTTGTTGTGTTTGTTTACTCTTCCTTTTCAAATATAAACATGAAAACGACATATCTGAGCCTCCACGTCCTAATTTATGCCAGAATAGTATGATAGCGGTGCACATCAAAACAAACACATTGATGCAACAAATGTACACTGGAGATTATGTTAAGGGTAGATAACTCTATTCATTCACATCTTCCAACAGAACAGCAGAGGATTTTTTGAACAAATAAGTGAGAAATAGAATCAAACACAGGTGGTAGGGCAAGACAGGATAATCTCAGACACCCACAAATAAGATTTCTTTAGTCTCCAACCAGAAATATTTTCACTTGGGCGTCTTGCCGTAACACCAGAGTTAGATCCTTTATGTCCAGCACATCTGACTGACATATTTTACATATAAAAAATAGATCCAAAACAACAGAGATAAAGGACCAAAGAAACATCAAATTACTTCTTAAAATAATAAATAACTGCATGTTTTCATTTCATTTTCATATATAAATAAATACAAAATTATACATAAAAAATATACACAATTTATTGCTAGTTGCTTTTTGTAGCTATTGAGTGCTGTTAGTGGTTTTTAAGGACTTGCTCTTGTTTAACTATCAACCTAAATATAATGTACACACCCAAATGAAAATGCTGGTGTTGGTTTCTGCATCTGTACCCACACACTCAGTAGACATACCAATAAACTGTAATAATACAATGACATTCAAAATAAAGAGAATACGTAGCTTTACATTAAGTAACATTTGCATCTGTTAGTACTTATTATGTTTTAAATATACGACGTCAGAATGTTAGTTCTATTTCTAGTCACAGGGGTATTTAAGCACCAAATTACAGTTTTAGCCAAGGCTTTATTGAGTTAGAAAATTATGGTGACTGATTGATTTTACAGTTAGACATACGACTCTAATAAAATATAAGGATATTTTTGTAAGTCTAATGAAAATTTGGACAAGTCTCAATTACATATTAGGTACAAAGTACAAAAACATGAAAATAAATTCTGTCATGGTAAAGTTACAAGATTAAAATTAAAATATACAAAACTTTTGGCTACTACAATTACATAACCCTGTATGGCATTTTATGTTTTATGACATTAAATGTTTCAATTTATTTATTTGCAAAACTTAAGTAATTCAAAAACACAGCAAAGTATATTATATTAACTTTTTGCTTTACATTTAGAGCGGTTTTCATGTTTAAAGGGAGATAACTTATAACTTACCTGAAAACATCAAATATGGTAAGATATGTGAAGGCTGTTAATGCTGCAACAAAAAAATAATAAGTTATATATGTCAGCCCTCAATTTTAATGACATAAATAAACATTAATCTCTTCATAGACACCACAAATAACCAATAATGCTTCAATACATGTGCCTTCTTCAGGGGTCACCACACTCTAAAAAAGTAGGGAGAAGTGACTTCTTCCTGGCACCCAAACAGGGAGAAGTCAGGCCCTGATATGGAGACTTCGGGAGACACTTGGGAGAAGTCAGGGGGACTGTACAAATAATTAATTTCGCAGTAGTTACATACATTTTTCATTATTTACATCAATTTCCAGTTTTATTTCTCTTGTGTTTTAAAACCATAACACAATTAGATTCAGTTTTTTTTTCTTTCTTTTTCATTATAATTGATGGTATGCAATATCAAATAGCACATAACTTTTATCATTAATCAATGAAAAAAATACCTGATATAGGGACTATTTTTCTATCTACTTCAGTACTTATAGCCCTACAAGGTATTCACAAATAAAAATAGATCAACAAAAATATTTGTATATGTGTAGACATAAATTTCATTCATGAGTTCTGGTATCATACTATTCCTAACAGTTTGTCATGAACATGCCATGCTTATCTCAGCAAATTTCCAAAGAAGATAGAATAACATTACATTAAACCCAGAAATAATTCTTCTGTTCAGCACACTTCCACTTGGACAAAGTTGTGCTGATCCAAATTGCTTCATGGGACACCCATCTACAGAACTTATCATGATGTCAATAATTACTATACATCTTTATTCTTTCAAGTGGAGCTCATATACTTATCAAAGAAAATTGTAACAGTACAATACTCTTATACAGAACTGAAGTTTGAAACCAATTAAAAGTGTTTGTTTATCAAACAAATTACGATTTTTCATTATGGGCCGTTGTACATTACTTTTCTTCGTTGTTCACTTCCGGTAATTAGTCACATCCGGTAAATAAACACATGGCGCGTAATACATTTGAAAGACGTAAATCATTCGAAAATATGTTAAATACGCATATTGTTTGCCGTTTTTTATTGGGATTACACATTTACTGATAAATTGGTAGTCTGGGTCAAGTATTTGGACCAGATTTACAAGTATCTTATGTGAACCATCGGGCGACTTGAGGGAAATGACAGGGCGACTTCGACTTCGCTTTTGAGGCGCCTTAGGGCGACTTCAGGTCCTAGTAGGGCGACTTTGTCGCACACTTCGCCCAGTGTGGTGAGCCCTGCTTCTTCAAAGACAGTCAAATACAGAATTAATTAGTCCAATATCGGTATTGGCCTGATATACATGTAAGTGTACTGGCCTGATTTATTTGGACTAGACAATTAATAAAGATATCATTATGTGATGATTTTTGTATTGTCCTAGTTATTGGTTCATGGCTAGCTGTATTGTCCTTTGGCTGCAAATCAGGCAAATACATGTACATTACGTTTTGGGCCATAACTAGGCAAATACAGTAATAATAATATCATGATATGGTAGATAATACAGACATTGTTAGATGGTCTCACCAAGGAGGTTTTGTAGAGCAGGTGTAAAAAGCAGATTAAAGCTGAACTTGTAACAGCATTATCTACATGTATATTAAGTTAACCTTTTAGAAAAACCATTCAAAAGATCCATACATGTATGTGTCTCAACACTGGACTGACTAATTAAAGATCTGAAAAAAGATAAACTTTGCAGAAGACCATCCAATAAGAATTTGGATTAAATGAGCTCTGCTGTAACTGAGAAGAAGAAACTTTTCCCATAAGGACTATGTTCAAGTAAGTTTTGTCGTGGTGAGCATTTTGAATTTTAGGTCAGAGTAAAAACATATATACTTTATAAAGGACCATCTACAAACACAGAGACCAAATCTGCATTTAACTGGCCCAGTGAGTTCAGAGAGAAGATGATTGATATGTACAAGTTGACACACAATAATGCCATATGCAAAATCTTGTGTTTGGTGACCCCAAAAACACCCTGAACCACTTTCAACTGACAGAAAATCATCTTATGCAATCTAACATTGTCTGTAAAACAACAAGTACATATACTACACAAACAGGGGATTATTGTAACTAGAATGATGTTATCCCTGTGTCCACCACCATAATTAATCATTACGGGAAATCCATTCTCAAAAATTATCAGACATTTTTGCAGAGATGTTGGTAGTCTTTCCTACTAGTGTGTCTGTATTTGACTTTTGTTTTTGGTTTTGGTTGTGGGTGTTGCATATGTTTGTCTTTATCTGAATTTGTAATCATCACTTCACTCTGTGAGTTTTCTTGCTATTATTCATATAACTTACCCATACTGTTGGTTGTGTGGCACCATAGCAGTAGTATAAATGTAGAGCAAATATTAAAAACAAGAAATGCCAGTATCTTTTTACTCTGAAATAAACAAACATACATATTTAAAAAAAAAAAACTTCTGTTATAGGTGTATTACTGGTACATTTGTGGCCAATTTCTAATTTTGGTTAAATTCCTACCAAAAACATACCAGTATGTTCAATAATACAACCAAGAAAACAATAGATTATTTGTTTTTATACTTCGTGTAGTAGCTACTTGGAAAAAAACTTTAGATAGCAAAACATGCAATCTTTGTCAGTTAGAACTGGAGTAGAGCACTCCCTGCCCTCAGTGAGACTCGAACACGTTACCTCAGTTTTGACTGGTAGATGACTTACTTACTTAACAAATTAAATAAAGTTCCAAATTGTCTGATGTCAAAATATATACTGGTCAGAGAGTAGTTCTGGCCATTTAAATGATAGAAGCAATTCTTGCCATTTTGCAGATAGTGCTGTTATTTTCCCATTAAAATCGATGGCAAAGGCTTCTATGAATAGATTACTCTATCTTCCATTCAAAACAAGTTATGCTTATTATTTTTAAAATGCCAATTTTTCACAAAAATTGTCTAAAGATCAGGTGGCGAGAATTACTTGCCGGCGAGAACTACTCCGTGACAGTAATAATGTAAGTCTAAAAGAGCGCATAAAAAACAGACTGTATAAACTTTATTTGAAAAAATAACTAGAGGCTCCCAGGTGCATGCCAGACCAAGAAATGCAACTGACTTTGAGCTAAGAAAAGATGTGAATATCAGATAAAACATTGCATGGGTTACATGTAAAGCTTGATTTGCATGTTACAGATAATTGATACAATATAGTTTTTGAGATAAAAGCCAAAACCACACACAATTTTTTTTAAATAACCACTAAAGGGCAGTAACTCATCTGACAGTTTCATTCTAAATCAAATAAAGGTAGTTCTTGACAAGATTTTTTAGAATGTAATGTGCGCATGTAACCACAATAGGTGTCCCACCTGACTAGCGACATGATATGTGTGTTGCAACAGGTGAAAATTCAGGAAATTTAAAAAAAATAAAAATAAAAATCATTATATGTAGAAACTAAATGAAAAGCTGTTGCTTTTAAAATGAAGGAGAACTAAACAAGTACCCTAACATTGCCTGCAACTTGCAAACTGACTAAATTCAACTTTCTATTTACATGTATATCTTTATCTTTATATTAATATATATTTATATACTAGTAACATCTATTTATTAAAATTTAATGAAAAGCAATATACTCTGGCCCTGCACACCACATTATGGGTACAAACATCCTACAATATATAAATGCTGTAATACCAAAACTGTGAGAGAAGATAGCCAGACAAGCCAATCTTCCATCTGGATGGATGGACAGACCCACTGACAGACAAGGGAAATTTAATATGATCCCTCCCCAGTCATAATGGCATGAAAAACATTAAAGGCAATAACATTTTTATAACGAATTCCATAAGGATATTTCAGGTATGAATTGGATAAAATAGTGTTTGAAAAAGTTAATGATGATTCTGCTGACGACAAACCTTTGGATCTGGTGAGCAAAAAAAGTGAAGTATTTTCTACCTACAAAAAACCTCTTGAAAAAAACTTTACACTAAATCTTGTACATTTTATTTCCAAACTAGTGAAAAAACATCTTACTAACATATTTTTTAAGCTAGCTTCTGTAAGTATCTTATTCACTTGATTGCCAACAAGCCACTAAATATCTTGTTCACTCAATTTGTATGGTGTTTTATTACACCACCTTAGCAATTTTCCAGCTATTTCGTGGCATCCAGTTTTTATTGGGGAGGAAGCTGGAGTACCCGGAGAAAACATAACCTTTGTAAGGAAAACTGTCAATCCATGTCAATTAAGATTGGAGTCGAGCCCACCCAGCCTGCTGCTGGACTTGCAATCTCAGTGTTGACAGACCATGTGATTAATAGTAGCAAACTACCTTAACCACTCTGCCCCCTCACTTAATTCAAACAAACCACTACAAACTTTGTACATTTTTAGCCCTATATATATATATTACCTGTTGTAACCTTGTTACTGTATTAATTTCTTTCAGTACTATTTGATATAAAGATTTCTGGCTAGATAATGGAAATATTGTTCCCTGAAAAAGAATGACAGAAAACTACATTAAAAACAGTGTACCTTGTGTTCAGTATACTAGTATTTGAACATACATGTAAGCAAACAGTGCTTCCCAGTACTGGGTCATAAAAAAATTAAAAATTATATAATTATATATTTATATGTATGGAGCATCAACATGTATTTGTTTGTTTCTTAAGAAACATATGACAACTAAGAAAATGTTAATAGTTCTCCAATGCAATTGCTTTGCAGAAAGAGATCAATACTAGTACTTCTGATGACAAAGATCATGTTCTTGTTTGTTTGTTTTTATTTTGTTGTACATAGTAGCTGAAATTATCAGATCTATATGATGTACAAAAAAAATTACAATCCCATTCACAACCTTCCTACTAGTATTTGAAACTAAGAATTGCATCACAACAATAACTGATGACAGCATGCACACGATTCAAGAAGTATATGGCCTTTTATTAACATTTGCAAAGGCTCAACCAAATCTCATCATTTCATTAAACTCAAGTGCAAGGTTTAAAAGCTGTTTGGCCTTTCATAAAACACATCCAGGGTATACATTTTACACTTAATAAAACTCATGAATAATATACAAATACATGTACATGTATATTTAGCCTTTATGAAGTATATATGATTCAACAGAAATCAAGCCTTGACAAAAATGGTACTCAAAATGTTTTATTATTTTTTTGGCTTGCATAACAATAAAGCAAATGCAGAAGGTTACACTAAATATTTAGCCTTTTATAAGAAAACATGCATGAGTTTAAATAACGATTCGGCCTTTCATAAATGATACTTTAACAAGAAAGAATCTGTAATCGGTACATGTAATGTGACTTACTGTCGTAATATAATTGGTTCCTTTCTTTTGAAACTTGTCATCTGAAAAAAACATACAGAAAACAGAAAAACTTATAATACATGTACTAGTACATTTATTATCAAAGCTTACACATGTATATTGCTGTTTTTTTTAAACAATTATTCCTATATCAAATTTATCATAACTACCAGTTTTTACTATGATTCAGAAGGAATGAAAAAGGATGAGAATATACAACTTTGTAGACATTTCATTATTTATTTTAAATTTCAATTCTTTGGAAAGGTAATCATAAAAATGATCTCAGTCTTACAATGTATATCATTTGCTAAATGTCCAGGTATATTCAGCATAAAAACAAGTCTGCAAACAATAAATCACTAAGGCAATGGGACAAACATAAACACTATTTGGACTATCACTGGAAAAGTATTGAGTATTGGGACGGGTAGGGACAAAGAATTTGTATTGGTCAGTATATGCCCAGTTGGCCCCGTATGATACCAGTCTCAGTCTTAATAGAAATGTACATACTAAGTAATACGTTTAGGAAGCCAAGATTAGAACACAAGATATTTATTCAGTTCCTTTTGAAATTGTAAATCTAGTCTGTAAACCAATAAATATAAAATAATACATTACAAAAAAATATTTATTGAATGGAAACCTATATATGCCTTAGGACATAATTACTCATCCTTGCCCAGTTTTTGAAGACATTGGATATGCATTTGTATAACCAGTCCATTACTGTACAGGCCTCGCAAATTTTAATTTCTCCACCTATCGCAGTGGGGGTGGAGATAGTGGAGAGACAGTTTCCTCCACTGTCACTCAACCCTTCTTGGTGGAGTTGCGGTGTTTTCGCGGTGGAGTGCCGATTGCGTAGTCGCGATGGATAGTTTGCCAAAAAGATCGTAAAATCACATAAGAACAATAGGTATAGACGTTTATAGACGTAAACGGCACTATAGACGATCTTGTTTTGTTGATGTTTGTCAAATTTGAAGAAAATATATGACAGTAGAACACGTGCCGATAATTGAGGTATCGTCTGTTTATTGAATCAATTAATTTACCGCTTGTAAAAAAGCACCTGCAAGTAGTGTACAAAGATATACCTGTGAAGTGGTTATAATAAAAAAAAATGATGAAAATGAAATGACAGGAAGTATATATTTATTTATTCCACCACTATTTTATCTATTATTATTTTATAATTATACCTCCGTTTTTGGTGACGTAACCAAACAAGCTGGATTACCGAGAAGCTTCATTCTTGGCATAAGATTTTCTTTTTCTTTCAAAAAGAACGTGGATAAAGACAGATGGATTACCGAGAAGCTTCATAATTGGCATATGATTTTCTTTTTCTTTTGGAGTTGTGAACGTATGTTTCTCCGTAGACATTCTGATATCAAGATTCTACAATGTTTATAAAAATCCAAGAAGACACTGTTATTTATTTAAAACAGACAGCTTTGACACTGTTCAAATATAATTCAGCCTGTGAGTTAGTTTTTGAACTGTAGTTCAAACTGTCAAATGATCAAAGGTAATTAAAGACATATCAATTAATGCTAATTGGTCATAATATGACAGCATTACCTGTGTGCCATTAATTGTGTCATCAAAAATGGTCAGGAATTGTCATTTATTCTGAATTAGGCAATTAAATTTAAAGGATAATTAATTGTATAACACAAGGTACAGAGTTTGTTGTATACACACTCAAGCATATGACCACAATTTCACTTTCATTTATTGACGAAAACAGCACTGTAGACGATGTTGTTGTGGTGATGTTTGTCAACACTTAAGAAAATATAAGATGTAGAACATTTTCTGGAGAAAGGAAACAGATACTTTACATGCATACCCATTGTTCTGATGTGATTTTACGATCTTTTGGCTGGCTATCCACTGCGATTATGCGATCGGCAACTCCACTGCGATTATGCGATCAACAACTCCACCGCGAAAACACCGCAACTCCACCGAGGAGAGTTGAGTAACAGTGGAGGAAACTGTCTCTCCACCCACACTGCGATGGGTGGAGAAATTAAAATTCGCTGGGCCTGTAGAGTATTGATGGAAATGAGATTAGAAATAGACTTGAATCAGCTTGACTGAAGGTATTACGATTATAATCACAGAGAAAAATATCTAAAGAAGAAGATTATATATATAGTAAGTGTTGACGTAGGGTGTAGATTGTACAAATGAAAACTGCTTACCGCGTATGGTGAGCTTATGCTCCTTTTGTAGATCAAGAAGGGAACTTTTTGAAATCAATAATTATTTCCTCGAGATATTCAGCGTTTTGAAATATGGCAGTTTTTAAATTTTGAAAGGGCGATTTTCCATACTAAAATTTGACCTTAATTAGAACGAAAGTGTACTTTAGGAACAATCGATTGTTGTCTACTCGAAATTCTTCGGGTAATATCCTCTGCAGTTAAGACGGGAAAAGTCTCGAGGAGTGTCTGAATACCATTGAACGTCACGAAAGCAGACAAACATTTGTAAACATCGCAAGGTCCCTTTAGAAACAAAAATGGCTGACTTATTATGTAAAATTCCTGTAGCAAAAGTAAAGGACGATTTGTAACAACTTAACAACAGAGGCATATTATAAAACATGGACAGGTTATCGTATCTACATTTTTCTACTGAATTTTCGTAATAAAAAATGTAAAATATAGAATAATGAAAAAATGCAAACAAATTTTTTCTAAAGGGGGGGGGGGGGGGGGAGGGTTTGGCATTTATACTAGTTTAAATGACTACTTTCCAATTAAAAATGACACCTAGTGTTCACTTGACTTGCGGTACTAAAAACTGTGGCTACAGCAGCAGTTTATCGTATTGAAACCTTTTGAAATTGACAATTGTCTTTAATAAATTTTCACAGAGGATTCTCTGACTTATTCATCATAGTTGATCACTTTCTCAAGACTGGAGATAATGTCATGATTATCCAAAGAGACATAAGCCTGTATACATATTTTGGCCTATGTATTATATACTATATATGGACCCACAATGCAAGCTATTTATAGTCTTATTAGACCTTAACTGTAATCCAAGACTACCCTAACCTAAGATTGTTTGATTTGGTCCCTAAAGTTACTTATTTCTAATTTCATATGCATACCCTCAATATCTATTTTCACACTGCTTTTGATGATATCTGGCACAGAGTTGTATGTACTCATGCCTTCCCTTGTGTTTACGTTTCATACTCTGTGTCATAAAAACGAATGCCTGACATTTCGGCCCATAACAAAATCGGCCCATGCAAAATCGGCACATAACAAAATCGGCCCATGTCAAAATCGGCCCACAATATATTATTTGAAGTAAAGAATTATGGAAAATGTATATATTTAATTGTATTGTGGACTTAATTTTTCTTTGTTTGTGTTTTTTATGTTCTAACAATGTACGTTTTTTTAAATAAAACACTAAAAAATATGGTTTCTTAGTTTTTATTACATGAATATCAACAACAAATATTCTTACATCGAAGTTCAGATCTTTATATGATAGAATAAAATAAAAATAGAAACAAGAAACAATAATAACAATAATAACATGTATTTAAATATGTTTCAATAAAAATAGAAGCAAAAAACAATAATAACATTTATTTAAAAATTTATTGAAAATTTAATATTTTAAACAAATATTCTTACAACGAAGTTTAGATCTTTATATGTTTCAATAAAAATACGGCAACAATAACATGTATTTAAATATTTATTGAAAATTTAATATTTAAAAAAAAATATTCTTACAACGAAGTTCAGATCTTTCGGTTCATCCCGTCTAAGGTCAGCACGACGTCTGTTGGCTAGTCTCTCCAGGTTCTTGACCTTTGGAAGCTGGTGGTTATCGGGAGTTATGTGAAGCAGCATAGCATCGTCAACAATACGTCTTGCTGGCTTGTGAAGATTCCGAACACTTTCCACTTTTACATTAAAAGACAAAATAAGACGTAATAAAATAAAATCAATAGCTTACTACATTGCTTTTTTTAAATATATTTTCAACAATTTGACAATGAAGGAGCATAGCATCATCAACAATACGTCGTGCTGGCTTGTGTAGATATTTCTAACAATTACTGATCTTTGTAATAAAGCATGAACAATTATTAGTTTTGAATACATTTTTACACAGACATGCACCTACCTCTTTCTTCACAAGTACTTTCTTTAGAGCACCTTTGTCAGCCTGGTGGTTGTGTGGTCTGGCGTTACTATTAAAAGTGGTACCTTGCTGCGATACAGTGGCTGGACAGTTGGACTTGCTAGAGCGCTTTATACATATCCAATAGGTAAAATCACCCTTGCTAACCTGAAATGGATAGACTGAAGCAACCTATAGCTCTGGTGTGGGTTGGTCGGATATATGAGTGGATTCAGCAGGACCACTGAAATTTAACAAAAACATTTTATAAATAAAGTTTTAGGTATTAAACGATTCAATTAAATAAACTTATAGTACATTATAATGTGTACATGTTATAAGTGAACTTGAATAAATTATATCTTATATATATTAAAATTATATCTTTATATATATATATATATATATATATATATACAAGTCTAGAAGATTATGCAACGATACAAATGACGGTGTTTCTTGTCATAAATTTAGACAAAGACTGACCAACGAATGGCCTTAGTCATTGAGAGTGTCAATATAAATAAATAACGTAAACAATCATAACATATTGATCTTAAACTTTCTCATTTTAAATGAACCCAAAACTTTTTTTATAGTTGCTTCTCAGTCCGCTAACCGGGGACGTGCCGTACTGTTACTTGGCTTTGCTCAAATATTCCAACAAGATGTAATCAAAATGATCAAGGTGACAAATTCATTACGCCAGACGCGCGTTTCGTCTACTTAAGACTCATCAGTGGCGTTTAACTCTAAATGTTTAAGATATTCTTCATTGGGAGATGGAATAATATATATATATATATATATATATATATATATATATAAATTATATTTAAGTCACATTTTATATTTATAAAAAAAGAGAAAAAAATTAAAAGTATGTCTTACCTCATTGTTTCCTCTTGCGCTTCTTTGCATTTACTACACGTAGATGCTAGGGTACCATTCCGGACCATCTGTCTATATTCTGTCTGGGTGATGCCTGTATTGCAGATTCTGTGCTGCCACAGGTTACACATGTCACATCGGAGTGCATGCTGTCTAGTGGTTACTTTACGGATACATTCAACACATCGATCGGGATCCATGGTTAGAATGAGGACCCATAATTATTTTACCGTCTTTTTATAATTTTTCGGTAAAAAATCAAAGACAATGTTCAGTTTTTTTAACAATTTCTCAATTTCTCAGTACATTTGGTCACGAAAGCTAAGCTTTGTATTTTTCTGTAATGTTTTGCCAATTCATGTTTGTATCAACCATGCTATAGCTTGTGTGTGCTTTGTATGTGCGTAAAGACAAAAAGATCAATCTTTTGATCTTAAATGATTAAACAAATATAAAAATTATTGCTAATTAAAAAAACAACAAGACTATTAATAAGTTTAATCAACGATAACTCCACATGATTGTTAAACAACAATATAATTAAATGTAACAGTAAAATCATTAAATAAAAAAAATATATTTTACATTTTATCTATTTCAGTAATATATCTTACCTTTACATTTTATATTATATTGGGCCGATTTTGACATGGGCCGATTTTGTTATGGGCCGATTTTGTATAGGCCGATTTTGTTATGGGCCGATTTATCCAGACACCATAAAAACACTTGCATTTCAATGTAAATTTTAAAACGTAAAAACGACCGAGACTATTTCAGGATTTACATGTAACCTTTACTTTACAACGTTGATCCATTGAAATGTTTAAAAAGGGACCTTTGGTTTTCTATGTAAACGGTAAAAAGGTAATTTAAATATATTTTTTTGTTAACATTTTGGGTTGACATGTGAATAATTTTTTAATAAAATGTTATCATTGCTAATAGGGAGAGGCATGTTACTTTATGCAGTTTTTGAAATAGTAAAATGTAGTGATGCATCATGTAGATCTGTTTTGTTGTAGTAAAGCTTAACCTTAATATGCTTCTGTTTTGTACGTTTAAATGTATGTTTCATATAGAATTTAGTGCTTTGATTGCAATTTTTTTATGCCTGATGTGATTTTAATGTCTTGCTATATTCTTTTTACATGTCTTGCTATGCTTTTTATATGTCTTGCTATACTGTTTGTATGTCTTGCTATGCTTTTTATGTGTGCTGTTTTGCTATGCCATGTGTCTTGATGTGCTTTTATATGTCTTATGTGCTATAGCTCTGTATCATTTTTAGTATGTGATCTACTGGTATGTATGCATGTCAGTTTTAATAGCTTCAAATTAATATTACTTGACTTGACTTTTTTAAATAATTTTGTTTAACCTTTTGGGTTTAATGTCCTTTAAATGTGTCACAAATAGTACATGTTGACATTTAAACGATTAGTTGTTTACTGACTGGAGAGCACACCTTACAAAGTTAGAATTTTAAGATATATGTATTTAAAACATTTTCATTCAATAATGTAGTAATATAAGATCTTTATTTAGAGTCATCATAATTATACAAGATATGCATGTGTATTGCATAAAAAACAGGGTAACATGATCACTGTAGTGCTCTTCAAATGAATTAGGAATTTTTTAAACAAAGACAAGCACAGGCAAACACAAGGATACACATGTTATTAAGGCTGATTTTTTTCCCTTTTTAAAATAAAAAATCTAATAAGATTTGACCCTTGTCAAAAGTAATAAGGAGCTATCCTGATATACATTGCTTATATTAACTGTGTTTTCTTGTAAAAACTGTTTTCAAAACAAATAAAAAATAAAAGGAATTTATCAGGACCATTCAGTTTTTAACTTGTTTAAGTTTCATTGTTTGAATTGATGTGTGTTTTTAAAAAAAAATTAATGTACTAGTAGACAAAAATTGTACAGCTATAATACAGCTGATATCAACACATATAATTGAATTATTTTAAAAAAGAAAAATGATATAAACATGTTTACTTATGGCTTAAATCCTTTTGATTTATGGAAGTTATATAGTTTTTAAATTTTTGTCACTGAAAATTAGACACTTTAAGATTGCTTTTCTGTAAGGTCATAGTACATGTATTTGATATTTTAATTCCTTGCTATTATTAGATGTAGTATCAGTTTGACATGTGTTGCCCAAATACATTTTACCCTAAGTCGGTTACATGTATGTCAGCAGTTCTAAAATTCATAGTAAGATTTACATGTTGGTTCTGAAGTTACTGCTACTAAGGAAATATTTTGTTTTGGTCTAAGTCTCAGTTGTATTACATGTGTAACCCCAGTAAATTAAATGTATGTTTTTTAATCTCAGTAATTACAGTGTACATAACATGTATATTAATGTATGATGTTTTTAAAGAACTGACTGAAATTGTATGCATATCAATCATAATTATAGATTATTTATGTTTTTTAATAATCTGTTCATAAAAACGTAAATAATCTGTTTATCGCTGTTTTGTAACATTGTGACGTCACAGTGTTTACATAACGACGTCTTGACAGCGAGCTGAGATGGGCCCATCTCACGCTAGTAGAGTGAGATGGAATAATATCGCACATAAAGATCAAAGGCAGGGCTCACGCTGGGTCAAAATTATAGGGAGAAGTCACTTCTCTTTTGGCTGGTTGACAGGGAGAAGTGAGGATAGAACAGGGAGAAGTGGGTGGACAACAGGGAGAAGTTGCATTATATGTCGCGAAAGCGTCCTGTTTTCTTTGTTTTTTTTAAAATGAGTGTTGGCATTTGCATTCTTATTGTTATATGTTTTTTTTTTAGCAGTTTAATTAATTGAGGATAAAGTATCAAAGATTTGATTAACTATTCAGTATACTTATTTCACACATTTTCATAAATACATGTATTTAAACATAACAATAAAAAAAGAATAAACTGTTACAAAACTGTTCATTAAAATAAATGTTTCTTTGTCATTGGTACACAAATTGATTGAATTATAATGAAGTACTAAGAACTAGAAGTAGAAAATTACATCATTGTGACACATTATATTATGTAAAATGGTAAAATTCACTATTAAATTATTTTTAAATATTTTACTTAAATTTGTTTAAAGTAACTGCTAAAATAGTTTTTTACTACGTTTCTGTCATTGCAATACTCATTTCATACCTATCAGCGTAGTACATTTGCAATCTCCGGTACCAAATTCATATCCGCTCCGGAAAATTTAATGTTTTTTGCATTGAACTCTCGGTTTTCGGTCGTATTTTAAACCTACGCTTTATATACTTAATACAAATTAAACGGGTACCAGTTGATTTGTGGCGCGTAAATAAATAAACATGACACGGTATCAAAAATACGACGATTCTTACCAAAATGGGAGTAACATTTTAAAGGCGCCATTAGGCGATTCTACAAAATGACAGGGCGACTTCACTTGGCTTTGGAAGATGATCGAGGGCGAAGTGGGACCATGATAAAGCGACTTCTTCGCCCGAGTCGCCCTCCAACGCGAGCCCTGAAAGGAAAATACTGCAAAATAGCGATAACATCAGATCTGTATAAAGGAAAGTTTTCTGAGAATAACTATTTTGGCAAGATATTTATCTTGGTCCACACTTAACTTGTTTATTTGGGATTTTTTATTGTTAATTCTATTTAATCATGGGTTTCTTGAGAGAAAAAAAAAAGATGAAAATAGAATTGCTTAATTGACCAAGAATGAACCCACAATTGGCAAAAATACAATTGCAAGCTAGTTGCAATACAAAGCTGATCATACTAGTAGCTGAAAAAGTTGCTGAAGGCGGTATCAAATTAAAACAAAAAAATTAAGTACATCTACTAGTACCAATGTAAAGCCAATCAAATGTTGCACTTTTTCAATTATTTGTCAATAGGAAAGCTGAAGAAACTGAACGATTTTAATTTTTTATACCCCTCCACAGGTGTTTGCTAGATGATATCTTAAAACAGTGTTAAGTACTATAAAATGAAAATGAAGTTGAATTTTCAGCACAATCCCACTTGTAGTTTTGTAGGTCAAGGCAAACAGAAATGTACTGCTATCATGCTCAGCTGTTCCTGATTTGTAATTCAGTTAAATGTGTTCATAGGTATTAAAGACAATGCAATCAATTTGATGTCCCATTAGATTCCTTACTTTTTTATAGATTGATGTACTGTTATCATGCTCAGTGTTCCTGATTTGTAATTCAGTAAAATGTGTTCATAGGTATTTTAAAAAAATGCAATAATTTAACATCCCATTTGATGCCATATATTTTAATAGATTAACAACAGCTTGATATAGATTAATAAGTAAGTGTAATTAAGGTATCCGGACCATAATTGACCACATGATCATATTTGATGTCCCAGATGTATATGGAGCAGACCTTGTTATGTTCGGCAAACATCAGAAATACTATAATATAACTATTAACTTTTGAAACTCAAAACTACATTTGTTTTAACATTTGTATCATTAGCAATCAATTGATTTAATACAGTGGTATGTGTCGGATACCTTAACAAGAAGATTTGGTTTGAATCATTGCAGGTAGAAGACCCAGATCCTGACCCTGAACAAACTCTCCTGTATTATCTGAGGAAAAAATGTATCCTTAACTTATTACTCATGATGGTTTTATTAAAAAAATTCTTATAGAAAGATTTATACTTAATTTTAAAAGTGAAAAAAGTAAAAAAAGGTAAAAGGCTTTGATTTGCACAATTGAAGTAGATCTTATGAACTACAAGTAAAACAGATATATATGTACTAAAGAATCAAAATGAATACACACTGCATATTCTGTGTATACTTTATGTTGAATGGAATGTCAAAGTTTATAGTATTTTGTCAACATATTTGATAAATTACCATGACATTTTAAAAATTTTATTTCCTAAATTTGTATATATTTATCATTGTATATCACAATATTAAAATCCCTATAATATGAAATATTTACGAACAATGAATCGGAAGAATAAATGACAGGACATATATGTTTCTATTTTGAATTCTTAATATACCTGTACTATGGTGTTGAATAAATGTTTTGCTAAATTCACACAAATGCATGACTTGTTGAAGTCACATTTTACCTGCAATCTAGGGTTATTGCCCATAATTTCAGATTATGGCTAGCTAACCATATGATATCCAATGCAATCTATGATTACTAGTCCATAATATCAATTAAAGCTAAATAAGCTGTCATATTATAGGTTTATACACGAAAATTTATATTTATGTATGATTATAATAGATCCAATATTTTTATTCTATAGTAAGTCTGCTTACTGTGGATTATTCTTTCGAATTAATGGTAATACAACTTGTAAATGATAATCATAGATAAACGTATTTAGTCTACTTTAAATTGTTTTTCTTGAATTCATGTTTTATATTACTATAATCATTGATAGCATCTGCTATCCTATGGTTGAATGGTCACATGGTGACTACTACTTTTATGTCCTATTTTTATGGTTTTCAGGATATAAAGCAGCGAAAAGAGCTAAATTAGTGTTTTTACTCTTTTTTTAATATTTTAGTTTTTTAGCATGGTTATTGTACGAGATTTTCTGATTAATATTTGTCTGTTGTCTGTAATCTCGGGTGGAAGTTTTGTTGCTACTTTTCAAATTTTTATCTTCTTCTCCAGAACCACTGACCCAATTTTAGTCAAACTGGAATCAAGTATCCTTGCAATTGGTTGAGTAGGATTGACCCATCCAAGTTGTTCAAATACAATTCACACTTTCTTAGTAGGGGAGATAATTAGGAAATTGTTAAGAGTGAAACCAACATTTTTTTTCTGAAACTATTGTGTTAATTTCAATCAAACTTGGTACGAAGTATACTTAGGTGAAGGGGAATCAAGTTTGTTCAAATGAGTGCCCACTATCTTCAACGGACTCAATTAAACAATTGTTAAAGTATAAATTTTGAGATAATTAAGAAATTGTTACTATTAAAATTTGATGTTAAAATTTGGGTCACTGGGAATACAATTTTGACTGCCACTGGAAAAGTATGGAGTTTTGGGAAGGGGCGTAAAATTTAGCCTTTTGTAGCGGCTACAATGAGCCTACTCTTTTTCGAAATCCACAAAAGGAGTCTTTATCGTGCAAGGAGAATGGCACTCTCCAAATGTTCTTAATTTCTTTAGTTTATAGAATGTGTTAATAATTAATTACTTTTAAAAAACTCTTTAAAAGTACTTAAACATCTAGTTTCATTCAAACAACTATGTTGACCAAGTTACAAGGTGTAATTTATTACATGTGTCAGCATATCATGTTTCAGATTGATGTACAGTAAATATATATGGTATAATATGTGCATGCATATGTTAAACTAATTTTAGAATTGTAATCTACCAGTAGATATATATGTTAACTTCAGTCAGCCTGTATTTATGTAAAAATTTATCCTTGTCAGTCAAATTGCTTATCTGCACATATATGTAGACTTTATTTACACAGTATTTATTAGGAATTTTTATTTGTTGAGACTGTTTCCTTTTATACTTAGTGTTAAAACTAGCATGAGCCTCACTAAAATAGGGTGACTCCAACCAAATTTACCAGGATTAACAGTTTTTCTTTCAAATGTCAGGATTTTTCAGCTGGTATTATATGGCTTCCTCTCTAAAATATGGACATCATTATATAGCTGAAAAATTGATGAAAGTTGTGTTAAACTCCCCCATTCAAACAAACTACATACATAATGCACAACTTGCATGCAGATAGGAGATGCAAAATAATGTTGTATATTCTTTTTAGTATATATACAAACACAACAAAATACAGGTCCTTGTATTTTTAATTCAGAACATGAGTTGGGGTAAAGCAAACAATACTGGCATACAGTTTAAATATTTTAATATGCATACAATTTAAATATATATTGATATCCTTAACCACATAAAGTATGTCTGACGGGGACAAAGCTTGGTTGTGGAGAGGGAGGATGTGGTGCTTGCACTGTTATGATCTCGAAATACATTCCAGAAACAAAAACCATCAGGTAAACACGAGTTCTTCAAAATGTTTTGTTGATCATCAGACCTACTTGACACAAATGTCTTAAAAAAAAATCAATTTATTTAAAAAAACAAGTTTTCTTATTTTAAACCATAGTGTAAAGAAATGTTTAATTTCATTAATTTATGCAGGGGAAAATGTGTTATGTTCTAATAAAATACAATCTAATTAAAATTAGATCTTTCACTGGGTTCTTCGTTTTGTTCTTGGCTGCCACATAGTAAGCTTATAAAGCAGCAACCAATAACAAAAAGGGGGGAGCAAGTGAAACATTTAATTTTAATAAGATTATCACACACTATAGTCAAATGAGGTCACCTACTGCAGGTCAGGGGTTTTTCCGGGAACTCCAACTTTCTCTCCCAATAAAAACTGGACGCCATGATATAGCTAAAAATTGCTGAAAGTTAAACACCATTCAAACAAACAAACAAATGAGGTCACCATAATTTTTTAATGCATCACACATGATTTATTCTGTAATTTTATACAGTTAAAATTATTAATTTTAGCCCAAACAATTGCTCAGAGATAAATTTCAATCTGTGAAATGCAGTGACAATGGTACAATATACAATAAATCATGGCTTCTATGAATTACATGTATTTGTACTGTTTAATTGCATACTCTGTTGCAGACATTTCTCAGCCAATGCATGTCTAGCTCCTCTATGTTCTGTCCATGGGATGGCTGTGACAACTGTAGAAGGCATCGGCAGTATCAAAAATGGATTACATCCTGTACAGGTTTGTTAATACATATTAAAAATAGAAAAGACAATGGAAGACCATCATAGGGTATACTGCAGGGAACTAAGTTGGAAGTTTAATTTTCCATGAGTCATGCTTGAGTAGCAGAAATTTTAATGTCCAGCTATTCCTAATGACGAGCTTTAAAGAAAACATACTAAAGCAGTTTTCTAAACATCTGCCATCTGTATTTAGAATTGATTGACCAATAGGTAGGAAATACCTGACAGGTCAATGTATTTTGAGAATAAATGTTTTTTGAAATACATGCAGAATTATTTATATGTTAAAATAAATATGTACATGTATTAGAGCATAAAGTTCTCACTGGATAATAAAGACACTAAATTTCTGAATCATAAAGAATGTTATTTCATAGAATATTGGCTGTATATATTCCTTTAAAAAAAACTACAATCTAATGTAAATGAAGTTTAAAGACTTAAATCATGTGCATGTAATTTAGTACATTTTTCTTTAAGTACTGATTTTTGTATGTAGTTTTGTTACATGTATACATTGTACATGATCTCATAAATGCCAATATATTTCTTGTATTGTTAATGATCTTTTGAAATCAATATTTTTGCCAATAACAATAGAAACCCTCTCTCTAGTGTATTATTTCTCTATTTTGTGTTTATTACAGGAAAGAATAGCTAAATCCTTTGGTTCCCAGTGTGGATTTTGTACTCCTGGTATTGTAATGTCCATGTATACATTACTGAGGAACAACCCACTACCAACATCAGCAGAGATGGAGAATGCTTTTGAAGGTAATATATTCAGATTTAGATAATGAAAGCTACATTAGCAACCACTAGCATGTATATTTGTGAAGTAAGGCATTGAAGTTTGTTGAATAGAATGTAAACATTAACTATACCTTAAAATGAAGTCAAATTAACAGGGCTCACCACACTGGGCGAAGTGGCCGACAAAGTCGCCCTACTAGTACTTGAAGTCGCCCTAAGGCGCCTCAAAAGCGAAGTCGAAGTCGCCCTGTCATTTCCCTTAAGTCGCTTAATGGTTCACATAAGATACTTGTAAATCTGGTCCAAATAATTCACCCAGACTACCAATTTATCAGTTAATGTGTAATTCCAATAAAAAACGGCAAACAATATGCGTATTTAACATATTTTCAAACGATTTATGTCTTTCAAATGTATTACGCGCCATTTGTTTATTTTACCAGATGTGACTAATTACCGAAAGTGAACAACGAAAAAAAGTAATGTACAATGGCCCACAATGAAAAATCGTATTTTTTTTTTGATGAACAAACAAAGAGTATTGTACTTTAACAATTTTCTTTGATTAGTATATGAGCTTCACTTGAAAGAATAAATATGTATAGTAATTATTGACATCATGATAAGTTCTGTAGATGGGTGTTCCATGAAGCAATTTGGATCAGCAAACTTTGTCCCAGTTGAAGTGTGCTGAACAGAAGAATTATTTCTGGGTTAAATGTAATGTTATTCTATCTATCTTCTTTGGAAATTTGATCAGATAAACATGGCATGTTCATAACAAACTGTTAGTAATATTATGATACAAGAACTCGTGAATGAAGTTTATGTCTACACATTATACAAATATTTTTGTTGGTCTATTTTTATTTGTGAATACCTTGTACGGCTACAAGCACTGAAGTAGATAGAAAAATAGTCCCTATATCTGGTGTTTTTTTCATTGATTAATGATAAAGGTTATGTGCTGTTTGATATTGCATACCATGAATAATAATGAAAAAGAAAGAAAAAAACTGAATTTAAGTTTGTTATGGTTTAAAACACAAGAGAAATAATCCTGGAAATTGATGTAAATAATGAAAAATTTATGTAACTACTGCGAAATTAATTTTTTGTACGGTCCCCCTGACTTCTCCCTAGTGTCTCCTGAAGTCTCCCTATCAGGGCCTGACTTCTCCCTGTTTGGCTGCCAGGGAGAAGTCATTTCTCCCTACTTTTTTAGAGTGTTTGTTTGTTTGAATGGTGTTTTAATGCCACTTTCAGCAATTTTTCAGCTATTTCATGGCGTCCAGTTTTTATTGGGGGAGGAAGCCGGAGTACCCGGAGAGAACCCCCGACCTGCGGTAGGAAAACTGGCAATCCTTGTCAATTAAGATTGGAGTCGAGTACACCCTGCCTGCAGTGAGAATCGAACCCGCAATCTCAGTGTTGACAGACCACGTGATCAATAGTAGACGAACTACCTTGACCACTCGGCCACCGAGGCCCCCCTTTTTTAGAGTGTGGTGACCCCTGATTAATATATACTTTTGTAACTATTTAACATTTTTCCTGAAATCAGATACATGTTAACAAAAACAGTTGAAATTTTTTATTACATTCTTCAAATACAAGATTAAATGATGGGCAAAACCAATAATACAAGTATATGATGGATTTTTTTACTCATCAGATAATAAAGAAGTTGTTGCCTCCTTAAAACTAGGTAGACAAAACTTTAGATAACTTGGCATATTTTTTATGGTCCCACAAACTTCGACTTCGAGGTTTTACTGTATATAAATCAAAACAACAGGATTGTATCATACCTGTAATCTATTTAAGTGCGTAAAAAGTTATTTTATTAGGGACCCGCCACTTTGCGACTGATGCCCTATAGTGATCAGTGCGTCCATTCGTACGAAACTAATTGTGTCCTGGCTGTAACTTTTTTATCTTTTGAGGTAGGCTTTTGATAATTGGAATGTGGGTATATAATACGAAGGTGATGTGTCGCATAGCCTTTGTAATCACCTTTGACCTTAGGTCACATTATTGCCTTCTGAATGACAAATTCATGTCTGGGCTGTAACATATTTATCTTTTGTTGTAGGCTTTTGATTTTTGGAATGTGGGTAGATAATATCAAGGCAATGGGTTGCATTCTGTGGTTGTTGACCTTTGACCTTGAGGTCACATTATTGCTTTCTGAATGACAAATTTATGTCCGGGCTGTAACTTTATTATCTTTTGAGGTAGGCTTTTAATTTTTGGAATGTGGGTAGATAATATCAAGGTGATGTGCCACATACCATTGTTGTTGACCTTTGACCTTGAACTTTGACTTAAGGTCACATTATTTCTTTCTGAATTCATGTCCTGGCTGTATTAGAGTTATTAGGAATATTTATGGAGTGGTCGCCTACAAATTTTCTTTTTATGCCAATATGACAGTAAAAAAATGCCTACCATTACCATTAAAGACTGTTTTAACACAGGACTCTATAGGAATAATTTTCAAATGCTATCTTTTCTGATATAAACAGAGGACTCGGTAGGAAAATTTTGTAAAAATTTTCTGAAACGGCAAAGCTGATTCAAGCCATATTGTAAGTGAATGTTTATTGACTGGTTTGTAGGAATTAATTTAAAGAAACATGTAGGGAAAAAGTGGCTTCTTATCTAAAACTTTTGTACTAGTGGAAATTAAACAGCAGGAAGTATAGGATGGTCTCAACAGAGAGGATGTTGTTTATGCCAGTAGAAAATAGAAAAATACAGGACTTACATCAATACAGGGTGGCGGAGATTGGACAATGGGGAGATATGGGAAGTTGGTGCCTTAAAGTCCTAAATTAGAATATCTCTTGATGTTTAGCCAAGTTTAACAAGTTGAGGATATAATTTTTGAGCTGCTCAGGGTTTAGCCAAATTTGACAAGCTGAAGGTATCAGTTTTAGACTGCTCACATGCATGTTATAGCTCAGTAAAACATTTTATCAACATAGCTAGTTAATGTTGCTTTCATTTTTTTTCAGACATGTATATAAGTGGTATATTTTTCAGGTAATCTGTGTAGATGTACAGGTTATAGACCTATTCTGGAAGGATTTAAATCTTTTACAAAGGTAATTTGTTATTGTTGATATTAATATGAGTCTATAGTGATCAGTTATCTTTTCTATATTTAACAATATAAACTTGAGCTGAAGTAGTACATGATATCTTATGTTAACATTACAGATGAATAACAGTTCTGATTCACCTTCATGCTACATATACTTTCCCCAGGAAATTTATTTCAGCCAATAGACAGAGAATAACACAGGATGTTGTAATAAGGCCCAATATATTGTCTTAGGCAGTGTGGAGATTTCAACAAAGATATTTTGTCTGCAGTCAGACCTGCAAAAGTAATTCTACTGCTGCCGATTTTTATTCCCAAGATGAAAAAATATTCTTTTAAAACTAGAAGTTCCAGCCTTGTGTAGCCAGATAAAAACAATTGGTCTGATTTGTGTAATATTACAAATACTAGTACATGTATTACAAATAATAATACTGAAAATTTTGAAGTTCTTAATTTAATGTAATGTTAATATATATCTTCCTAGCTATACTGATTAAATACCTATTGTTTATGCTTTGGAACAATATATAAAACCCATTATGTTTAGTTTGTGATTAAAGTCATAAAATGCTTGTTCAAATTGTTAAGTTTGTTTTTGGATTACTTACATACTTACTGCCCATTACACCTCTTTTGTGTGGGGCAGCAACAAAGTCTATCCACTTCTGTCTGTCTTATACCAGTTTCAGTAGACATCCCCATATTAAATGTACATTGTTCATCTCAGGTTCTACTGTATGCCTCAATGTTTTAGGATTAATTTATTATTATATGTATTACAGTTGAGACACATTCAGCTAACCGATCACCTGATAACAATTTAGCATTGCTGCTACCTAAGGCCATGTAAAAAAAATCATTAGCTTCTCAGGCCACTTTTCAAATTTTTTTATGAGGCAGGGAGGAGTCTTTTTTATGCCCCCGCGACGACATGTCAGGGGGCAGTAAGTTTTACTCATGTCCTTCCGTCCGTACGTACGTCCGAATGAATTTCCGTCAAGCTTATCTCAGAAAGCGTACACGAGAACAATTTGAAATTTGACAGGGTGGTTCAGTATCACAATTGTATGTCCTAAGCGACTTTCAGACTTTTCAGAGCAACTACTTCCTGTTTGGGACATCATTTGTACATAAATACGTCCGTCCGTATGTATGAATTTCCGTCAAGCTTTTCTCAGAAATTATACATGAGAACAATTTGCAATTTGGCAGGGTGGTTCAGTATCACAAGTTGTATGTCCTAAGCAACTTTCAGACCCGTCGAACAACTACTTCCTGTTTGGGACTTCATTTAGCGGGGGCATCTGTGTCCCATGGACACTTTCTTCGATTTTTTTTCCTTGTTTTTTCTTAAAAAAATTGTTGCTTCTTAGGCCATTTTTCAATTTTTATAATGAGGCAGGGCGGCTCTTTTTTTTTGTGGCATGTACTTGTGGAAAGTACCCAAGTGTACTGACTACTCTCTATCATATAAAAGCAATGAATTGTACACATTATTTTAGTTTTTCCTCCCAATAGGACTTGGCATGACACCAAAGAAGATGCTATGCTGACGGAAGTTAAACAAACGATGTATATTTAAATCTCCACACCATGTGATAAAGCGTATTTATGCAAACGTTTCGCTGATTATAAAGATCACAATCATAAATTTTACTGGTAACGGAAACAGACGCGAAAAATTTCTCGGCAGGACGTGGAACTGCCTAATTTTTTTTTGGTATGATAAAAAACGACAAATGTGGCGGATTAATAGGACACGCGGTGGGCCTGAGATATTTACCTGTGACTAGTCTGGTACATTAATACGTTTGATGTAATTAAATAACCACAATATTCTTTATGTCTTAGGAATACTGTCAGATGGGAGAGAACTGTTGCAGGAAAACAGGCCAGTGTAGCAATGCTGTAGACTGTGGGGGACAGACCAGCCAATTAAATGGTACCATGAGTAATGGTGAACTGGTATGTTTATATCAAACCTTTTGCTCAATCTGTCAAAAAACAGGCCAGTATAATGGCACAGTACATAATTAAGGATTTTGTATGTTTACAAGAATCTTGTGGGCTTCATTATTATTACAAAACACTGTATAGAATAATACTACGTTATGATATTGAATGGTGTAGATAGTACCTTCAAAACAGATTATAAAAAAGCACCATTTAAGGTAATTGTTTGGCAAAAAGATTTTCTTTCTTGTAAATTGAATGGGGTTCCATTATGAGAGAAAATTCTGTGTGTCCCTACACTCCAGAAAATAACAATCTGTTTTCTCCTGTGCATTGTTTTATAGATCTGACATTATTTTACAGATCCATTGATGTAAACAACACATTATTTTTTTTACATTTCAGATTGAGAATGGAGAGAGAAGTGAATTTTTGCCATTAGACTCCACACAAGATCCTATTTTCCCCCCAGATTTAAGGGTAAATTCAAGATTTGTAGTTTCTTGTATACATAATGAACAATATAGCAAGGAATGGCACTTATTTTAATTTTTTTATGGGTGTTCACAACTGTATAATTCATGAAACGTATTATACTAGGTATGAACACAAAAAATTTATTTTACAACCATAAAAAAATTAAAATTTGTAGAGTCAATACTTATAAAAAAATATAAGACTAGTAAAGGAGACTGGAACAATTTAATAAATAAAACAAGATTTAAACAAGGATTTAAATGAATGGCATATAAATACATTTAAAAAGAGATAATATAAATGAACACAAACGAGTTAGATAGGTAGCTTACCTGTACAGTTAACAGTAGCATATCACATTCTTATCATGAGCTTCAGATGGCAGCAAAAGTTGGCTACAAAACTGTAATACATGTATAATATAAAATTCAATTAAATGCAAAAGTGGAGTAATGAAATTTATTGGTTATTATTATGTCTTAGATAAAGAATGTTTCTTTTAGAACTTTACATAAACAGGATAGACTGTCTTACATGGATGTATTGCTCTTTGATAATATCAAAGAAAGATATATTAAATATAATTGTATATCTTATTCAACAATGCCATCTTTAATGTGAAATCATACATATAATACTCCTGCTTGAGGAAGTGCCGGTATACTGTTTTACCCTTGTCTGCCATTTTTTCATTTGTCTGTTCATTCGTCAGCTCATAACCAAATTTCTGTCACAGTTTTCTAAGCAACTATAGAATGCAGAAGCCTGATATTTTGCATATTGCTTATTCCTATAGTACAGAACAGTGTATAGCAATTTTATGCTCATTAGACATATACTTCCTGCTTACAGAATACCAAGATTTTTACACATAGTTGACATACATGCAAAATTTCAGATATAGTTTTCTCAGCAATTATAGGATGCAGAAGCCTGATATTTTGCATATTGCTTTATCCTATAGTACCTTATGGTTTATCTCCTTGGTTATCTACTTCCTGTTTACCAATACTTTTTGTAAAAGCTGGGGTATTACTAGTGAGCATTAGCTCACAGTTATACTTTTTTATCCTATCAATATCTCTTTAAATTTGACAATCTAGAAACTATGAAAGCATTCACCTTATTTGGAACTTCAGATGCTTCTGTTATATGTAACAATACATCTGTGAATAAAGGTGTTCAGTTAAAAACTGTTGACTCCTGTTACTGTATATGATATTTAGCTACACACTTATAGTTGTTCCATATAAGTACGATAATCTGCTTATTGAAATTTAAAGAGATCATGATTTTTTTTCAGACAAACCTGTTTGATGAAGAAAATCTTCATTTTAAAGGAGAAAATGTTGAATGGTTTAGACCAACATCACTTAAACAGTTAGTAGATCTGAAGGCCATATACCCAAATGCTAGACTTGTCATAGGAAATACTGAAGTTGGTATGTCAAGCTGAATTGCTAGTCATGTTAATGGTATAGTGTTTTCAGTTAAATAAAAGCTGTTAAATGATTTATCTTTAGCAGTTTTAGTTTACAAAAGAAAATTTTTGACAGTATGTTTTTTTTATTTTAAAGGTCATAAAGCATGTTTTCTGAAAATTTTAATCAAATTCTTGGTGTAAAATATTTATTCGTGTAGTAAAGACAATAAATAATTGTAATAGTGGTACCTAGATGGTAGGGAGACTTTATTTTGTGGTCTAAACTGAAGAATGCAAACTGTGCATATTTATATAATTTCTGCTTATTGCCATATTTTTTATAGTATGCTGAAAAATAACTTGTACTCAGATTATAAAAAAAAATTCTCTTTCTTCCATCTCTGTTGTGCACACTTCATGGGTTGTCATTGTTGATTGCCTCATATCATTCTTAACTGCTTACATATTATCTGATAAACATAAAAGGCTGCTGTCATTAGTCAATATAAATTTGATTTTACAGGTGTAGAAGTGAAACTAAAGAACATGCGCTACCCTGTATTAATCTCAGTAGCACACATACCAGAACTGAATGAGATAACTAGGACAGACAGTGGAATCAAGTTTGGCTCGTCCGTGACATTGACTGATATAAATGATACACTGACAAAGTTGATAGATGAATTACCAGGTATGCATTCATTTTATAAATTGGATTGAACTAAGTTTTTATCCCTGCTGCTAAACACAGAGGACACAACAGTACCGGTCAACACTGAACATGGACTCAAATATTAGAAATATAGGATCTAACACCGGTGGGAGGGCACGACGGGAAAATCTCAGACACCCAAGTGAAAAGATTTCTGGTCTCCAACGAGGCTCTGCCGAGTTGGAGACCAAAAGAAATCTTTCACGCGGGTGTCTGAGATTTTCCCGTCTTGTCCAACCACCGGTGTTTGATTCTTTTTCTCACTAATTCGTTAAAAAAATCCGGTTCTGTTCTATTGAAAGATGGCAACAAATAGAGTTATCTACCCTGAACGTAGTCTCCAGTGTACACATGTTGCGTCACCGTGTTTGTTTTGATGTTTACCGCTGTCATATTGTGGCATAAATTGGGTCATGGAAGCTCAGATATGTTGTTTTCATGTTAATATTTAAAAAGGCACAGTAAACTAACACAGCTAAAGCAAATATTTTATAATTTTTATTGCTGAACCGACAGTTGACGTCACAATACATTTTTACGGGAAACGGAGCGTGAAATTCTTATCTCACCCACGGGTTGAGATAAGGATATCTCAACCGGCTAAAAATAGGTACCACGCTGTCTCATTAGTGAGAAAAAGAGGTCACTGATATGGATATGTTTTGACAGATTAAAAGATGTTTTCAGCTTAATGATATTTTCCATTGTCCTGTTTAATATCTATATATTGATAGTTTGTTTTTGTTCTTTTTTGTATGATTGCAGTAGAAAGTTTGATTTTAAGACGAAACGTCAATCAAATATGGTCAATCTATTAACTAATATGTTTCTTTAAACATTTTTTTCAGCTGTACGACTTATATTGGAAAATTTACACTATTTCAAAAATGTTTTAATTATCTTTATCAGATATCTTTATAGATATTTTTATTTGTGAACCATTCAGAGAGTAAACTTAACAGAATGGCTTCTTTCTTTACCTACCATATATCTGTGACTCCAGAACCATGTGTCATTGTTAGGTTGGAACTTTTCTTCTATTCTAATAATAACATTATGGTCTAATAATTTAATTTGATAGATTATCAGACCAGAGTATTTCAAGCAATAGTGGAGATACTACGATGGTTTGCTGGTCACCAAATCAGAAATGTTGCAGTAAGTTTAGTTTTTTTATACAAAATATATTATTTTTTTCTGCAAATATCAGTAACATTACTAAAAGAGAGTTTCAAGAAATTTTTTGAAAGCTTAAAAATAGCATTCCAATTCATATAGTCCAAGACTTGAAATGGATGAGGAAATATTTGAAGTGGAAGGAGCAACCCCTGTCAAAGACATTACATTTATCTGATTTTCCAAGTGCATTTCATGTCTGATGGGAGACATTTAATGTGGGCATTAATTATGGCATTGCTGAGTTATGACTTGTATGATGAGGCTATAATTGTCTTAATAAATCTATACTGACCCTAAATTTACTTTTGTTTCCACTTAATTGCAGATTGTGTCAGTAATACTTTGAGATGTATTATTTATGGTTCATGGAAGCTTTAATTGCCAAGTTTTGGTAATTATTTTCCACTTTTATACATTGTCTTGTATTTGATGTTTTCAGGGAGTAGGTGGCAACATTATAACAGCTAGTCCAATATCAGATTTGAATCCATTGTTTTTAGCAGCAGGAGCTGTATTGGAAGTAGAATCTGCAGGTATTTATATCATCATGAGATGTCTTGTTTTGTGTATTTTATGTCTTGGAAGATATTTTACATTTAATAAAGTCTTTGTCGTAATAACATACTGAATATTTGTGTATTGATTCAAATCTCTTATTCTTCAATAAATTCTACATTTTCTGAGAAATTTTAGCTTATCACTTTTGATCTGTTTAGTTGATGTCTATGCCACCAAAAAGAGTTCATTGTAAAATATAGGATTGTAAATAGATCTCTGAAAAATCTTTATCTGGCATTGGTTAAATGCTTCGGTAGATTTAATTAGTCCATTTCATACTATATTATATGGTTATTACATGATTATTGGAAATTATTGTTCCCAGAATAATATTATTGCATGAGATATATTCTGCAAAAAACATTACTCACTAGGACTTAAAAATGATCAGAACACCAGTTTAATGACAACAATTTGCTAGTTGTATTGCACTGTTTGCAATCTGTAACAATACGGCATGCTTACTGATATACAATAAAGAAAATTATATGATTTCACTAAATGTTGTAGTTGCTTATAAAATTTATTAGACGTTAGTTAAAAATAGAGAAATGTGTATGCTACATGAATAAAGTACATCCTTTTCACATGACAAGATTTGTTCATTAAACTTATTAGAAGAATCAGCTCCAAGGGTCAGGAAACGGTCATATTTGCCGGACATGACCGAAATTTATACTAAAATGACCGACTACGATTTGCTCAAATCGGACATCTAAAAAGTAATATGTTACATCACTTACATGTAATAATCACTTGTTGGACTTAATCTCTTTAATTTCTTCTATGTAGAAATATTTGTATTAAAAATCAACCCTAAGGCTATTTCCTGTCACTGACATGTGTTTATTGACCACCGACCGGTGATTACGTAATAGGTAAACAGGTGGTGACAGATCTGTTTCATCCATATAGTAAACATACTATTGCAACAACATTTTGAATATACAGAGATTGAATATAATAGATTGTTTCTATTTCACATTCCTAAGAAAATAAGACAACTTTAAAGTACACGCAACTTTAATGAAAAACACGTGCGGTCAAAATTGTACACTACGCAAGCGCCAATGTAACTAAACGTTACATAAATCAAAAGAAAATCAATTTGAAGAAAAATTCCTTGAAAATAATGAGAACAAAAATGATTATTCATTTAATAATAAAAACTTGTTAAAAGAATTCATCGCAGAATAACGCATAAATTCAATTCTGGTCCGAACTTGTTGCAATTTTAGGTGACAACTTCCTATTTCCGGTAAATGAAAAACTCGCCGGGATATTCATCAAAACAACGTTGTTTGCCATTATTTGTTGCATAAACAATATGTCATAATACAATAAAGATTTTTTAGGCAGGAGATTGTATCTCTACATATATACTCACACTATCGTGGCGAAACGACCCGACGTACAAACAAGTTTCGGTACGAAACGACCCCAGACCCCAATATTCACTACCATGGAATATGGTAATTTTATTTCATAAATTAGAAACTTACCTGACATATATGTCCGTTAGGATTTACTTTCTACTTTTTGGTCTTTAACTCGCTCCCACCCGGAAGTGAAAAATACGCTCATGCGTATAATGTCACTTCCTGTTCCTGTAAATCTCACCAGTTTTCTTTCTAGACGCTTGAAAACAGGTCGCAAATTTTCTCGCTCGTATGATATCATGGACAACGGTATTAATACTTTGTCTGATAGTGAAACAGAACAGTCAGTAATGACTGGCGTTGAGAATAACGTGGATAATGACACGGTTTTGAAAGTCATTTCTAGGTCAAAATCCAAAACAAAATCCAAACGGAAAAGTAAATATGAGATTTTGGAGGATAAAATGGATACGAAATTGAATGAATTTCATGATGAGGTCAGTGATAAATTTGACAAACTTTTTGAGTTACTTAGAGCTGGGAATTGTGCCACAAACGGCGACAAAACTTCCCAAAGACAAAGTGGTAAAAGTGCTGAGAATCATAGTACCGTAAATGGGGACATAAATGATTCTCGGGCCACGTGCAGCACCACGTCTGGTCAGTCACAAAGACGGCCGGTGGTAGTTCAGGAAAGACAATCACAAAGATTAGTTGAGTCAGACAATGAAATTTTTGACGATGATGAAGTTTCAATTTTGCCCAGAGATGATGAACGTTTGGGTATTGAATCTGAAACGGAGTCAGAAACTGAACCTTTTAATGATGTTGAAAGTAATAAAGAACATTCTTCAAAGAAAGGTTTATATAACTTGTTTGGGCAAGATGCTTATGCCAAGAAAGTTGAAAAGAAATTAGGAATTGAAATTGACGATGCTCAAAAACAGGTGCTTCTTGGTAGTTGGCGTACTGACAATCCCAATTTACTTACTGCTTTTGCAGAAGAAATGAAAGAGGAATTTCCGGTGCATGAGGACACTGATAATTTTTTGAAAGTTCCGTCTATTGACGAGCTAATTGGTAGATGTTTAGTGAAAAAGCATGGCAAAAGGGCAGCTTTGATAACTAAAGCGGGCAATAGTTTATATAGCCCACCTGCTAAGATGGTTGAAAAGATAGCCTACAGAGGACAACAAGCTGCTTAAATGGGTATAGTTGCTATTATGTATGCTCAACGGGGATTGGCAGATCTTTTGCAAAATTTGTTGTCTGACAATGATGGTTATAAAGCAAAACAACAGGTACGGGACATTTTTGCTATTTCTACTAAATGCCTTGACCAATTGGGGCGTACAGGTGCACTTCATCACATAATTAGACGTCAATTAGCTATGACAGATACAGGGCTTTATGAAATTGAAGATGCCCGTGATCTTTCTGATTTGCCTCTAGGGGCAGAGGGAGTATTTGGTGCTGACTTGAACAAATTTTTGAAAGAGCGCAAAGAAAAAAATAAAGCGCTAGATGATTTGCTTCCAGACATTCCTTGTATGGCTAAAACTAAGACAAACAACATTAACAATAATAAGCGCAAAGCCAGGACTCAATCCTCAGAGTCTTCAGTGCCAAAGAAAAGATATAGGGAAGAACAAACTGTTAATAACTTTAATTATAATAAACCCTCTACTAGTTATGATAAACAGGACAAGAAATATATCACATCAGAGAAGGAAAACACTGCTTCTCATTTTCGGATCCCAAAGAAGAAGACTGGTAACACCAGAGGGGGCTTCAGTCGCAAAGGAAACAGTTCCAGATGACAGGAAGGTAAGAATGCTGTTTCCTCAGATACCGGTAGGGGGACGTCTGTCAAATTTTCTAAAAAAATGGGAACAAATAACAGACGATCAATGGGTACTGTCAGTTATCAAGGAGGGGTACAAATTAGAATTTCTGGAAAAACCAAAATTTCAGGGTATAAAAGAAACAAGGGGAAATTCAAAAGATTTAGATATTATAATGACGGAAGTCGATTCCTTGTTAGAAAAAAGAGCAATAGAAAAAGTACCATCTCAGAACAGCATGACAGGTTTTTACAGTACATTGTTCCTAGTATCAAAGAAAAACGGCCAGTTAAGGCCAGTGATAAATTTGAAACCTCTGAATCGGTATTTGAAAAAGCAGCATTTCAAGATGGACACAATTGCAAAAGTCCTGAAGTTAGTAAAACAAGAAGATTGGGCAATGACTCTCGACCTAAAAGACGCTTATTTTCACATCAAAGTTTTCAAAAAACACAGAAAATATCTAAGATTTTGTGTACGGGGTCAGATTTATCAGTTCAGATCTCTTTGCTTCGGACCGACATCATCCCCTCGTGTATTCACCAAAGTTGTGTCAGTGGTGGCAGCTTATCTAAGAAAACACAATGTAAGGTTGGCGGTGTACTTAGACGATTGGATGTGTGTAAACCAGCTTCGAATAGGTCTGCTAAAGGATCGAGAGCTATTGCTAAATCTTCTTGTTCAGTTGGGTTTCATAATAAATATAGAAAAGTCATGTTTGGAACCAACTCAGATAGTGACTTACTTGGGGGCCCTGTTCAGATTGGACAAGGGGTTAGTTTTTCCCACACAAGAACGAATAGAAGGTATAATGCAGTCAATACAAGAGATTTTGAAGGGGAAGGTACAAGCAAAACAATACCTTTGTGTTCTGGGGAAAATAGCCTCGTGTCTGGAATTAATTCCAAATGTGAGACTATTTATGAGGCCTATCCAATTACATCTCTTGCAAACATGGAGCCCATCCAAAATGAGTTTAGATTTTCATGTCCCTTGTACACTCGACCTCAAACCACCTTTGGAATGGTGGTTATCTGTGGAGAACATTTCTCAGGGCAGATCTTTAAAACCAGTACAAACGACAGTTACAATCACAACCGATGCTTCAATGTCGGGGTGGGGCGGATTTTTGTCAAAGAACTTAACTGTTCAGGGTCTTTGGTCCAGGGAAATGAAATCACAGCACATCAACAATTTGGAGATGAAAGCTGTGTTTTTGACACTAAAACATTTTCAGAATCAGTTGATGGGCAAGAAGGTTTTAATCAGGTCGGACAATACATCTGTAGTGCAATACATCAACAAGCAAGGGGGGACACATTCTCTTCCATTATGTCAACAGGTGTGGGATCTTTGGATGTTTGCAATAGACAAGCAGATGAATCTTCAAGCGGCTCACATAGCAGGAAAGAAGAACATTCTTGCAGATCAGTTGAGTCGTTTGAAGATTCACGCAACAGAATGGGAATTGAACAGTGTAGTAGTTCAAAAAGTTTTTCAGAGATTGGGTCAACCAACGATAGACTTGTTTGCAACTTTTCAAAACAAGAAAACCCCAGTGTTCTGTTCGTGGATAGATCATCCACAAGCACTTGCAGTGGATGCTCTAGCAATGAGTTGGGACAATCTGTTCGGGTATGCATTTCCTCCACTGTCCTTGATACCCAGAGTATTGGAACATATGCAGCAGTATCAGTGCGAAATCATTTTGATTGCTCCTCATTGGACAAGACAAATGTGGTTTCCTCAATTGCTTCAGATGTTAGTTGCACTGCCGTTGAGACTACCAATGTTAGACAATCTCTTGGTTCAGGGTCAAGGGAGGAAGAGAGTTGCACATCCCAATCCATGCATGTTTCAGTTAACTGCATGGAAATTATCGACAAACAACTTGAAACAAAGGGCTTTTCAGAGAAAGCTAGAAAATTGTTGTCAGCCTCTTGGCGGACAGGGACAAAAAATGATTATAAATGCAAATTTAAGAGATTCTTTGGCTGGTGTACTGAAAGGCATATCAGTCCCTATGAAGCAACTTTAGAACAATGTGCAAATTTCTTGACTGATTTGTTTGAATCTGGTTTGAAATACAGGACTATTGGGGGTTATAGGTCAATGTTGTCCACTATTTTACCTCCAATTGGGAAAACACCTATTGGTCAACATCCTTACATCATTCGGTTGCTAAAAGGGGTGTTTAACTCAAGACCTCCTTCTCGTAAACTTGTACCTGAATGGGATCTTCCTTGTGTTTTACAAATGTTACAGAAAGAGCCTTTTGAGCCAATGTCAAAAGCTTCTTTGAAATATGTGACTTATAAAACAATATTTTTGTTTGCAATAACTACTTTTAGAAGGTGTGGAGATTTGCAGGCTTTACGATTAGGGGAAGGTTCTGTTAATGTTCAAAAGAAAGGTGTAACTTTTATTAGACATGGTCTTTCAAAGCAAGATAGAATATCACATCAAAGTCCTACAATTTTTGTTCCAGGTTTTGAGAAGAACAAGTTGTTAGATCCCAAAAGGGCATTGATGTATTATTTGAAGAAGACAGACAGTTTGAGAAAAGTTGGTACTGAAGGTGATAAATTGTTTTTAACTATTAACAAACCTAATAAACCGGTATCTTCACAAACAATTTCACAGTGGTTAGTGAAAGTTATCAAGAGAGCACATAAAGAAGCAAATAAAGTTTGTGGAACTGTGAAAGGACACTCTACAAGAGCCTTAGGACCTTCTTGGGCATTATTCAAAGGTGCTAATTTAAAGACAATTTTAGAAAGTGCTGATTGGAGTCAGGCAGACACTTTTATCAAGTTTTATTTAAAGAATATTCAGGTGGAAGTATTAGAATAAATGGATTGTATATAACAGAATTCTTTCCAGACGAGTTTGTGTACAGATTTTAACAGCTTTGAGATATATTTTTGTTGTACATATATGTGGTGTACATAATCTTTTTAGACATTGGATGAGATCTAATGCAGTGAAAAAAAAACAAAAAAAAACTTAAAAATAGAAAAAAAAAAAAAAAAAAAAAAAAAAAACTTTTTTAATATAAAATATTGAACTACTGGAGGAGAAAATGCTACATGCAAAACAACTCCAGATCCTACCCACAGCCAGATTGGGACTGCTTAGGAATCAGTGAAATCCTAACGGACATATATGTCAGGTAAGTTTCTAATTTATGAAATAAAATTTACAAATTTGAAAGCAAGTTCAAATTTTGTGAATAAATTATACTTACCTGACATATATGTACGACCACCCTACCTCCCCGTAGGTCTTACGTTTTTTGCATGGTTTTCAAGCGCCATGTGAAAACTGGTGAGATTTACAGGAACAGGAAGTGACATTATACGCATGAGCGTATTTTTCACTTCCGGGTGGGAGCGAGTTAAAGACTAAAAAGTAGAAAGTAAATCCTAACGGACATATATGTCAGGTAAGTATAATTTATTCACAAAATTTGAACTTGCTTTCAAATTTGTAAATTTCTTAGGGGGAAAAATGACCGAAATGGGCAGGGAAAACTTCCGGACCCCTGATCAGCTCACATAATATAGTATTCATATATGACGTTGATAAAAGGTAAGAGGTTATTTGATCTTTTCTTTTAGCAATTCAAGATTTTATATCATGACTTCTTTAATTTCTCAGATGGCACCAGACGTAATATAACAATGAATGATAAGTTTTTCCTTGGATACAGAAAGACAGCACTGAAGCCTGATGAAGTTCTGCTGAATATTACTATACCCTTTACTAAACAGGTCAGAACTATACACAGATTGAAAATTCATATTCACCCAAGATTTTACAAAATATTTTTTTTATGTTATTGTGATTCTTAACAATAAACATCTCATATGTTTGTGTTCAACTCATTCAGATTATGTGAAAGAACTCGGACTTGGGCAGATATGTCGAGATAGCTCAGTCAAGGAACAAGCCATTTGTATAGGGCATGTTGTGTTTTGGCTATTATTATCTGTCCTTTTGCAAAATAATTTCAACTCTAAGGAATGTTTCCATTCAGTTGTACAATGTGTATGTTTTTTGTTTAAAAAAGAAAAATGTACTATAAACTTTTATGTTCAAGTTTCTTTGCTGAAACATTTGGGCCACAGTTTTCATTGGATTGTCCATTACAAAGTTTGTTTTTTTTTAATTTAGTGCCTCTTGTTTATAATGTTTAAATCCTAAAATTGTCTAATTGCTTGTAATATTTGATTAAAATATAAGTTGATTAATATTGTGTATTGTTTCAGAATGAATATTTTGGTGGATACAAACAGGCACATAGAAGAGAGGATGACATAGCCATTGTTAACGCAGGATTTAGAGTATTGTTTGAAGATAACAGTAACATTATTAAGGAGATGGCCATGGCTTTTGGTGGAATGGCGCCTGTTACAGTCATGGCAGTAAAGACAATGAAAGAGGTTGTTGGAAGGTAAGATTGACTGATTGATTGAATGATTGCTGAATGTCCAGCAAACAGTATTTTAGATATATTCATGATGTGAACAAATGGATGGAGCTATGACCCTGAAATATTGACTGTCACTGAAAAAGTACGGACAGTTGGGAAGGGACTGAGAATTAGGTCTTTTGTAGGTGTTACAATGAGCCGTCTCATTTTCAGCATCTACAAAAAGGAAAATTTGCAAGGATTTTTTGCACTTTACATACATGGCACTCATTTTAATTCATAGCCAGGGCTTCTGTATAAGAACCTAGCAACCACCTAAATAGACTGAGTAAGCTATACACCACTTCTAAATGCACTGGGCTGCTCTGTGGGTGAAAACCTTGGAATGGTCTCCAGGACCCAGCAGATTGAAAACCTTATAACTGGTTATTCCCCTGATAATCTAATTCTTGTGATAATCTAACATCTACTCTTGACTGCAAAAACTAAAATTTGAATGAATATTCAGCAAAATAAGATATAAAGTTCATGTAAAGCTTGGGTATTATAGATTAGGTCTCAAATTGAATCATTTACCAAGTTGTATATCTTTTGTGAATTAACAAATACTCAAAAGTTTTCCTATACATTTCTACCTTGTCATTTGTTTTTTTGTCAACTTTTTAAATAAAGACATTTTAGTTATAAAATTCAAGCTGTTTGTTGAACTCTGAAAAAAATGTCTCCATTTGGTCCAAAATCAAAGAGATATTAATGGTTATACAATAATTTTGTTTAATATGTTGATACAAATCTTCTTTTCTTAAACTTCTAAGTATTTTCAAATTTTAAGCAGTAATTGATGCATTTATTTTTAGTTTTTTTTATGTATATCATAATATGTTAACACACCTTTTAATATCTTATAGTCAACTTCTAACTTGTTTCACTTGCATGTGCCAAGTGACAGTCTTCAAAGTATGAAGTTTAAAGTTCCTTGAGTCACACATGAGTAGCTGTAATTTAAATGTCCAAGCTGTCATTGATGAAAAGCTTTAAAGCAAACAGATTGGAGCCATTTTCTAAACAGCTATTATCTGTATTTAGAATAGTTTGACCAAAAATACCTGACAGGTCATTGTATTTTGACTATAACATCATTGTTAAATAGTCTTCTTCTAACTTTCAGAAAGTGGGATGATACTTTAATAAATGACATCTGTACATTTATGGCAGATGACCTACAGTTAGCCCCTGGTGCCCCAGGAGGAATGGTCGAGTACAGACGTACACTTACTACGAGTTTCTTCTTTAAGTTTTACCTTACAGTACAGTTACAACTTCAACAACAGGTAAGCCATCAATGAAACCTTAAACAACAGGTTAACCATCAATGAAACTGTCAACTACAGGTAAGCCATCAATGAAACCTTCAACAACAGGTAAGCCATCAATGAAACCTTCAACAACAGGTAAGCCATCAATGAAATCTTCAACAACAGGTAAGCCATCAATGAAATATAGTTCACTTTTGTTTTGGGACCACGATGGAATTGTGGTTAAGGTAGTCAGTTGAAGTTGATTACTGACTTCTCAACAGTAAAATTGTAAGTTGGAGACTATCTTTCAACAAGATGTGCTTGACTCCTACTTTAATCGTCAGTCAGCAGCAGTACAAGTTTCAAATTTGATTTAGCTATGTTTCAAATGCAACAATACTAAATGTTGATGTATTTTGGTGAGGAATTTTTTGCTTGACAAATGAAAACTGCTTACCGCATATGGTCTTATGCTCATTTGTAGATCCAAAAATGTATAAATTCAACAATTATTTTCCACATTTATTTAGGGGTCGTCCATAATTGTCAACCATTTTCACAAGTGTGCAAAAAGCACACTTTTTGAGACCCCCCACCCCCCATCAAAAAGTGTACATCAACCATTAAACTAATATAAAATCCAAACTCCACAGAAACGAAAAATTTCTGAAGATAAAAAAAAGTGTACGCAAAAATGTCGAAATTTTTAACCCCCTCCCTCAAGTGTGCGGTTTGCACACTTATGAAAATGGTTTACAATTATGGACGACCCCTTAGCATTTTGAAATGTGGCAGATTTTTCATTTTGCAATTTTCTATAGTAAAGTTTGACCTAAATTACAACAAAAGTGTATATTTGGAAGAGTCGATTGTTGTCTGTTTGAAATCCTTTGGATAATGTCATCTGCAGTTAAGGTGGTTTGTCCAAATACCATTGAAAGTTACGAAAGCAGATGATCTTTTTGAAACAACGCTAGGTCCCTTTAGAAACTCAAATAGCTGACTTCCTATGTAAAATTGGTGTAGCTAATGTCATGGACTATTTGGGACATGTCAACAACAAAGGCATAATATAAAATATGGATGTGTTATCGTGTAGAATTGGTTTAAGTTGGATTTTAACACTACAAAAAACAGTATGAAATAATAACAAAATGCAAGCAAAACACTGAACGCATGGGGGTGTAACTTTTAATATACATAGATATCTTTATTCTGGTGTTTCTAATCTATAGCTGTGATAATCATTTTTTTAAAACAGTAAATGTTGGCTAATAGTAAGTAGACATTTATGCATGGGCTAAATTGAAACCATATCAAACAATATTCTTACTGTTCATTTATATTAACAATAAGTGGACCAATGGTACGGCATTGTATTTTCATTCCCATCACAGATTTCTGGTTTCAATATTTGTTAAGCACAAATTCTATTCACTGTAGATGCCAGGTATTTGCAAGAAAGTTCCTTCATCCTTCAAAAGTGCCACACCCACTCACCAAAGAGGTCATAGTAAAGGTACACAGCTATATGAGGAAGTGGCATCAGGACAGCCTCCACATGATGCTGTTGGACGACCTATGACCCATATGTCTGCATTGAAGCAAGCGACAGGAGAAGCTATATATGTAGATGATATGCCGTACTATGAAGGTAAGTTCTTTATTTCTAGGTTGATGCGTTAGTGTCTAGTGCCCATAAATGGGCTAATATACATTCAGAGAGAATTTTTTATACAAACAAGTTGGAGATATGAATTGGTTTTTTTTAAGAATGCTTTTATTTTAGTTACATATTGTTTGGGCCATGGTTTTTTTTTAAGAATGCTTTATTTTAGTTACATATTGTTTGGGCCTTGGTTTTTTTTAAGAATGCTTTATTTTAGTTACATATTGTTTGGGCCTTGGTTTTTTTTTAAGAATGCTTTATTTTAGTTACATATTGTTTGGGCCTTGGTTTTTTTTAAGAATGCTTTATTTTAGTTACATATTGTTTGGGCCTTGGTTTTTTTTAAGAATGCTTTATTTTAGTTACATATTGTTTGGGCCTTGGTTTTTTTTAAGAATGCTTTATTTTAGTTACATATTGTTTGGGCCTTGGTTTTTTATAAGAATGCTTTATTTTAGTTACATATTGTATGGGCCTTGGTTTTTTTTAAGAATGCTTTATTTTAGTTACATATTGTTTGGGCCTTGGTTTTTTTTAAGAATGCTTTATTTTAGTTACATATTGTTTGGGCATTGGTTTTTTATAAGAATGCTTTATTTTAGTTACATATTGTTTGGGCCTTGGTTTCTAAGTAAGAATGCTTTATTTTAGTTACATATTGTTTGGGCCTTGGTTTTTTATAAGAATGCTTTATTTTAGTTACATATTGTTTGGGCCTTGGTTTTTTATAAGAATGTTTTATTTTAGTTACATATTGTTTGGGCCTTGGTTTCTAAGTAAGTAGTGGTCTGCTATTGATTTCTGTCATGTCAAAACTTAAGTTGCATGTTCAAACTTTACTTTGAGCAGGGTGTGCTTGACTCCAAACTTAGTTGACAAGGTTTTACAGTTGTCCTGATTGAATGTTAGGTTTTTACTAGGTACTCTAGCTTTCTATCCTTTCTAAATACTGGACATCAGTAATCATGGTTTCTGAACAATAAATAAAACACTTCATGTCCAATTGCAACCTTTTTTAATGTATGATCACAAAAGATCCATATTGACTTTGAGTGTTCAATGTGTCTAAGGTCTGTATCTTAGTGACTAAAAATATATTGAAATTAGTGCAGCTAACTTTGTTTCCAATTTATAAATAAAACACTTTGTATCGGATAGCTATCTTTCTTAAACTTATGATTTCATATAATAAGAGGAAGATTTCTTGATTTGAGGTCACTGTGTTTAAGGTCAAAGTCACAGTAACTTAAATCTAAAATATCCAAAGTCAGAGTAGATGACCAGGTTTTAGGATGAGGAATCTAATACTTTATCAGATTGCAGTCTTACCTATAATGAGTGGGAGATCATAGTCTGGGCTCCTGATTAAATATTCTGAATACCGTAAACTGACTTCAAATTTGAATATACAGTCAGGTTACCAGCAATAAATTCAGTCAAAATACCACAAAATTTACATAAGTATTAACTGTAACGTAATGTCAAGTGTACAAATTCAAATAAAAAAAGCTTATCAGAAAAATGCTTTTATTGATTTCTGTCTCCTTTGTGAAAATAACTCTATGGGATATGGTGAGTTTAACTCAAAAGCTTTAACAAAGAAGTTGGAAGCTACTTTGTTTAAGTTATATTCTGATAGACATTTATGGAAACCAAATATGCAAAAAGTTAGCACAAACATGGCATTTAAAACAATCAATCAATGGGTAGTAGACTGGTGGTGAACTTGTGTTATATTTGAAATTGAGGCTTGCATAAAAGAAAATATTGCAGGAGACCAGGTTATGAAAGATCACTATTCATTTTGAGATCACAATGACCACAGTGATGGACATTCTAATGCAAAAAGTCCAGAACCTTCTATATTTGCCTTACATGCATATATTGTCAAATATATTGAGAGGATATTGACTTTGTGATCATTGCTTTTATAGTCATGGTCATAGCTACTAAAAACAGACAAAATTTGTGTAGAAAGCGGGTTTTCAGATATAACTTCAGAACCTTACATGGTCACATATATTTAGAGAAAGATAGCTGTTTTATTCTGAAGTGCCAAAAGGACAGTAACTCATGATCAAGGACCTTTCATTGATATACAGTAACTTTTCATGGTCTGAAGCATGGGGAGTGTGAGCCTATATGATATACATTAACTTTTCATGGTCTGAAGCATGGGGAGTGTGAGCCTATATGATATACAATAACTTTTCATGGTCTGAAGCATGGGGAGTGTGAGCCTATATGATATACAATAACTTTTCATGGTCTGAAGCATGGGGAGTGTGAGCCTATATGATATACATTAACTTTTCATGGTCTGAAGCATGGGGAGTGTGAGCCTATATGATATACAGTAACTTTTCATGGTCTGAAGCATGGGGAGTGTGAGCATATATGATATACAATAACTTTTCATGGTCTGAAGCATGGGGAGTGTGAGCCTATTTGATATACAATAACTTTTCATGGTCTGAAGCATGGGGAGTGTGAGCCTATATGATATACAGTAACTTTTCATGGTCTGAAGCATGGGGAGTGTGAGCATATATGATATACAATAACTTTTCATGGTCTGAAGCATGGGGAGTGTGAGCCTATTTGATATACAATAACTTTTCATGGTTTGAAGCATGGGGAGTGTGAGCCTATATGATATACAATAACTTTTCATGGTCTGAAGCATGGGGAGTGTGAGCCTATATGATATACATTTACTTTTCATGGTCTGAAGCATGGGGAGTGTGAGCCTATATGATATACAGTAACTTTTCATGGTCTGAAGCATGGGGAGTGTGAGCATATATGATATACATTAACTTTTCATGGTTTGAAGCATGGGGAGTGTGAGCCTATATGATATACATTAACTTTTCATGGTCTGAAGCATGGGGAGTGTGAGCCTATATGATATACAGTAACTTTTCATGGTCTGAAGCATGGGGAGTGTGAGCATATATGATATACAATAACTTTTCATGGTCTGAAGCATGGGGAGTGTGAGCCTATTTGATATACAATAACTTTTCATGGTTTGAAGCATGGGGAGTGTGAGCCTATTTGATATACATTAACTTTTCATGGTCTGAAGCATGGGGAGTGTGAGCCTATTTGATATACAGTAACTTTTCATGGTCTGAAGCATGGGGAGTGTGAGCCTATATGATATACAATAACTTTTCATGGTCTGAAGCATGGAGAGTGTGAGCCTATTTGATATACAGTAACTTTTCATGGTTTGAAGCATGGGGAGTGTGAGCCTATTTGATATACATTAACTTTTCATGGTCTGAAGCATGGGGAGTGTGAGCCTATTTGATATACAGTAACTTTTCATGGTCTGAAGCATGGGGAGTGTGAGCCTATATGATATACAATAACTTTTCATGGTTTGAAGCATGGGGAGTGTGAGCCTATTTGATATACAATAACTTTTCATGGTTTGAAGCATGGGGAGTGTGAGCCTATTTGATATACATTAACTTTTCATGGTCTGAAGCATGGGGAGTGTGAGCCTATTTGATATACAGTAACTTTTCATGGTCTGAAGCATGGGGAGTGTGAGCCTATATGATATACAGTAACTTTTCATGGTCTGAAGCATGGGGAGTGTGAGCATATATGATATACAATAACTTTTCATGGTCTGAAGCATGGGGAGTGTGAGCATATATGATATACATTAACTTTTCATGGTCTGAAGCATGGGGAGTGTGAGCATATATGATATACATTAACTTTTCATGGTCTGAAGCATGGGGAGTGTGAGCATATATGATATACAATAACTTTTCATGGTCTGAAGCATGGGGAGTGTGAGCATATATGATATACATTAACTTTTCATGGTCTGAAGCATGGGGAGTGTGAGCCTATTTGATATACAATAACTTTTCATGGTTTGAAGCATGGGGAGTGTGAGCCTATTTGATATACATTAACTTTTCATGGTCTGAAGCATGGGGAGTGTGAGCCTATATGATATACAATAACTTTTCATGGTCTGAAGCATGGGGAGTGTGAGCCTATATGATATACAATAACTTTTCATGGTCTGAAGCATGGGGAGTGTGAGCCTATATGATATACATTAACTTTTCATGGTCTGAAGCATGGGGAGTGTGAGCATATATGATATACAATAACTTTTCATGGTCTGAAGCATGGGGAGTGTGAGCATATATGATATACAATAACTTTTCATGGTCTGAAGCATGGGGAGTGTGAGCCTATATGATATACATTAACTTTTCATGGTTTGAAGCATGGGGAGTGTGAGCCTATTTGATATACAATAACTTTTCATGGTTTGAAGCATGGGGAGTGTGAGCCTATTTGATATACATTAACTTTTCATGGTCTGAAGCATGGGGAGTGTGAGCCTATTTGATATACAGTAACTTTTCATGGTCTGAAGCATGGGGAGTGTGAGCCTATATGATATACAATAACTTTTCATGGTTTGAAGCATGGGGAGTGTGAGCCTATTTGATATACAATAACTTTTCATGGTTTGAAGCATGGGGAGTGTGAGCCTATTTGATATACATTAACTTTTCATGGTCTGAAGCATGGGGAGTGTGAGCATATATGATATACAATAACTTTTCATGGTCTGAAGCATGGGGAGTGTGAGCATATATGATATACATTAACTTTTCATGGTCTGAAGCATGGGGAGTGTGAGCATATATGATATACAATAACTTTTCATGGTCTGAAGCATGGGGAGTGTGAGCCTATATGATATACATTAACTTTTCATGGTCTGAAGCATGGGGAGTGTGAGCCTATATGATATACATTAACTTTTCATGGTCTGAAGCATGGGGAGTGTGAGCCTATATGATATACAATAACTTTTCATGGTCTGAAGCATGGGGAGTGTGAGCATATATGATATACAATAACTTTTCATGGTCTGAAGCATGGGAAGTGTGAGCCTATATGATATACATTAACTTTTCATGGTCTGAAGCATGGGGAGTGTGAGCATATATGATATACATTAACTTTTCATGGTCTGAAGCATGGGGAGTGTGAGCATATATGATATACAATAACTTTTCATGGTCTGAAGCATGGGGAGTGTGAGCCTATATGATATACATTAACTTTTCATGGTCTGAAGCATGGGGAGTGTGAGCCTATATGATATACAATAACTTTTCATGGTCTGAAGCATGGGGAGTGTGAGCCTATATGATATACATTAACTTTTCATGGTCTGAAGCATGGGGAGTGTGAGCATATATGATATACAATAACTTTTCATGGTCTGAAGCATGGGGAGTGTGAGCCTATATGATATACATTAACTTTTCATGGTCTGAAGCATGGGGAGTGTGAGCCTATATGATATACAATAACTTTTCATGGTCTGAAGCATGGGGAGTGTGAGCCTATTTGATATACATTAACTTTTCATGGTCTGAAGCATGGGGAGTGTGAGCATATATGATATACATTAACTTTTCATGGTCTGAAGCATGGGGAGTGTGAGCATATATGATATACAATAACTTTTCATGGTCTGAAGCATGGGGAGTGTGAGCCTATATGATATACATTAACTTTTCATGGTCTGAAGCATGGGGAGTGTGAGCCTATATGATATACATTAACTTTTCATGGTCTGAAGCATGGGGAGTGTGAGCATATATGATATACAATAACTTTTCATGGTCTGAAGCATGGGGAGTGTGAGCATATATGATATACAATAACTTTTCATGGTCTGAAGCATGGGAAGTGTGAGCCTATATGATATACATTAACTTTTCATGGTCTGAAGCATGGGGAGTGTGAGCATATATGATATACATTAACTTTTCATGGTCTGAAGCATGGGGAGTGTGAGCATATATGATATACAATAACTTTTCATGGTCTGAAGCATGGGGAGTGTGAGCCTATATGATATACATTAACTTTTCATGGTCTGAAGCATGGGGAGTGTGAGCCTATATGATATACAATAACTTTTCATGGTCTGAAGCATGGGGAGTGTGAGCCTATATGATATACAATAACTTTTCATGGTTTGAAGCATGGGGAGTGTGAGCCTATATGATATACAATAACTTTTCATGGTCTGAAGCATGGGGAGTGTGAGCCTATTTGATATACATTAACTTTTCATGGTCTGAAGCATGGGGAGTGTGAGCCTATTTGATATACAGTAACTTTTCATGGTCTGAAGCATGGGGAGTGTGAGCCTATATGATATACAATAACTTTTCATGGTTTGAAGCATGGGGAGTGTGAGCCTATTTGATATACAATAACTTTTCATGGTTTGAAGCATGGGGAGTGTGAGCCTATTTGATATACATTAACTTTTCATGGTCTGAAGCATGGGGAGTGTGAGCCTATATGATATACAGTAACTTTTCATGGTCTGAAGCATGGGGAGTGTGAGCCTATTTGATATACATTAACTTTTCATGGTCTGAAGCATGGGGAGTGTGAGCATATATGATATACAATAACTTTTCATGGTCTGAAGCATGGGGAGTGTGAGCCTATTTGATATACATTAACTTTTCATGGTCTGAAGCATGGGAAGTGTGAGCCTATATGATATACATTAACTTTTCATGGTCTGAAGCATGGGGAGTGTGAGCATATATGATATACAATAACTTTTCATGGTCTGAAGCATGGGGAGTGTGAGCATATATGATATACAATAACTTTTCATGGTCTGAAGCATGGGAAGTGTGAGCCTATATGATATACATTAACTTTTCATGGTCTGAAGCATGGGGAGTGTGAGCATATATGATATACATTAACTTTTCATGGTCTGAAGCATGGGGAGTGTGAGCATATATGATATACAATAACTTTTCATGGTCTGAAGCATGGGGAGTGTGAGCCTATATGATATACATTAACTTTTCATGGTCTGAAGCATGGGGAGTGTGAGCCTATATGATATACAATAACTTTTCATGGTCTGAAGCATGGGGAGTGTGAGCCTATATGATATACAATAACTTTTCATGGTTTGAAGCATGGGGAGTGTGAGCCTATTTGATATACAATAACTTTTCATGGTTTGAAGCATGGGGAGTGTGAGCCTATTTGATATACATTAACTTTTCATGGTCTGAAGCATGGGGAGTGTGAGCCTATTTGATATACAGTAACTTTTCATGGTCTGAAGCATGGGGAGTGTGAGCCTATATGATATACAATAACTTTTCATGGTTTGAAGCATGGGGAGTGTGAGCCTATTTGATATACAATAACTTTTCATGGTTTGAAGCATGGGGAGTGTGAGCCTATTTGATATACATTAACTTTTCATGGTCTGAAGCATGGGGAGTGTGAGCCTATATGATATACAGTAACTTTTCATGGTCTGAAGCATGGGGAGTGTGAGCCTATATGATATACAATAACTTTTCATGGTCTGAAGCATGGGGAGTGTGGGCCTATTTGATATACAATAACTTTTCATGGTTTGAAGCATGGGGAGTGTGAGCCTATATGATATACAATAACTTTTCATGGTCTGAAGCATGGGGAGTGTGAGCCTATATGATATACAGTAACTTTTCATGGTCTGAAGCATGGGGAGTGTGAGCCTATATGATATACAATAACTTTTCATGGTCTGAAGCATGGGGAGTGTGAGCCTATATGATATACAGTAACTTTTCATGGTCTGAAGCATGGGGAGTGTGAGCCTATATGATATACAATAACTTTTCATGGTCTGAAGCATGGGGAGTGTGAGCCTATATGATATACAATAACTTTTCATGGTCTGAAGCATGGGGAGTGTGAGCCTATTTGATATACAATAACTTTTCATGGTTTGAAGCATGGGAAGTGTGACCCTACCACTATGTGTTTGTTTCTTCATTCTGAAATACACGTCTCTTTTTTTTAGGGGAATTATATCTGGCTTTAGTGACAAGTACAAAACCACATGCTAGACTTCTGAAGGTTGACCCAACTGAGGCATTAAAGATGAAAGGAGTTGTAGATTTCATCTCGCATAAAGATGTTCCAGGACATAATACATGGGGAATGCTACCAGAAGAATCTTTTGCTTCAACAGAGGTTCTCTTTTGTACTTTCTATATTTAGATTTATATTGTTAGGATTATAAGTCTTTTGTAGGCTGAAAAGATATTTATAATTTTGGGACATAATCTTGCCTGTTGTCTTAAACACATTAGATAACAGCAAAAATATTAGTTTTTGTCTCGCCTGCGACGAAAGTCGCTGGAGGCGAGACATATGTATGGGAATCCGGCGGCGGCGGCGGCGTTAACACTTGACATCTTGCTTCATATCTTTGTAAGCCCAAGCCCTAGGTCCATCAAATTTGGTCCAGAGGTAGCTTATGATGAGTACTTGCCAGTCAGTCACCTGTCACCTGACCTTGACCTCAATTTCACGGTCCAGCGACTACGTTAAAGTTTTTGGGTTACGACAGTTCCTCTGTAACTACGCATGGTAGGATGACAATATTTGGTGTATAGGTTGCTGATGACTGGTACATGACTGTCTGGTAGGTGTCACCTGACCTTGACCTCAATTTCACGGTCCAGCGACTACGTTAAAGTTTTTGGGTTACGACAGTTCCTCTGTAACTACGCATGGTAGGATGACAATATTTGGTGTATAGGTTGCTGATGACTAGTACATGACTGTCTGGTAGGTGTCACCTGACCTTGACCTCAATTTCACGGTCCAGCGACTACGTTAAAGTTTTTGGGTTACGACAGTTCCTCTGTAACTACACATGGTAGGATGACAATATTTGGTGTATAGGTTGCTAATGACTAGTACATGACTGTCTGGTAGGTGTCACCTGACCTTGACCTCACTTTCACGGTCCAGCGACTACGTTAAAGTTTTTGGGTTACGACAGTTCCTCTGCAACTACACATGGTAGGATGACATTATTTGGTGTATAGGTTGCTGATGACTAGTACATGACTGTCTGGTAGGTGTCACCTGACCTTGACCTCAATTTCACGGTCCAGCGACTACGTTAAAGTTTTTGGGTTACGATAGTTCCTCTGTAACTACGCATGGTAGGATGACAATATTTGGTATATAGGTTGCTGATGAATAGTACATGACTGTCTGGTAGGTGTCACCTGACCTTGACCTCAATTTCACGGTCCAGCGACTACCTTTAAGTTTTTGGGTTACGGCTGTTCCCCTGTAACTATGCAGGGTATGGTGACAATATTTTTTATACAGGCCGCTGGATATTTAATGCTATTTACGTAATGCTTATGACGAAATTTATTTTCGTTACTGATGCGGAATGCAGGTGAGACGTTTTTCTGTGTCCACACTTGTGTCTTGATTTGTGGTTTGTTTTGGAACAGCCATCTTCCCTTCCATTACATTAAAAAAAATTGACCTAAAGGGTACATCTACGTTTAAATTAATTTGTATAAATCATTTATATTTCTTGGTATTAACTTCAGGAAGTTGTCTATATGTTACCTAACCTCTGTTACTACTTCAGTAATTTGAACAAATTTGAACTGCATAATTTCTTTTTCATTCTAGGTACTTTGTATTGGTCAGATTATTGGAGCCATAGTAGCTGATACCCAGGCACACGCACAGGCAGCAGCTAAAGCCGTTCATATAGAATACGAACCAATGGAAACTATTGTAACAATCAAGGTAGACAATCACTTTAAATATTCTTCTTGGTACACTGACTAATAAATTTATTTAGCTGTCATTCAACCTTTTGTTGCATATATTATGTGTCTTAAGTTTAATATTAAGAACTAAAAATCCATATTTGTGTGTTAAAAGACATTCTAAGTTAATACAATTGTAATGCGAAAATAGACAGATACATGTTTAATAATGCTACATGTAAATAAAGCATATTTAAGCCATTAATAAAGATTTTTGTCTCGCCTGCAATGAAAGTCGCTGGAGGCGAGACATATGTACGGGAATCCGGCGGCGGCGGCGTAAACACTTGACATCTTGCTTCATATATTTGTAAGCCCAAGCCCTAGATCCATCAAATTTGGTCCAGAGTTAGCTTATGATGAGTACTTGCCAGTCAGTCACCTGTCACCTGACCTTGACCTCAATTTCACGGTCCAGCGACTACGTTAAAGTTTTTGGGTTACGACAGTTCCTCTGTAACTACGCATGGTAGGATGACAATATTTGGTGTATAGGTTGCTGATGACTAGTACATGACTGTCTGGTAGTTGTCACCTGACCTTGACCTCAATTTCACGGTCCAGTGACTACGTTAAAGTTTTTGGGTTACGACAGTTCCTCTGTAACCACGCAACAATATTTGGTATATAGGTTGCTGATGACTAGTACATGACTGTCTGGTAGGTGTCACCTGACCTTGACCTCAATTTCACGGTCCAGAGACTACGTTAAAGTTTTTGGGTTACTGCTGTTTCTCTGTAACTATGCATGGTAGGATGACAATATTTGGTATATAGGTTGCTGATGAATAGTACATGACTGTCTGGTAGGTGCCACCTGACCTTGACCTCATTTTCACGGTCCAGTGACTATGTTAAAGTTTTTGGGTTACTGCAGTTTCTCTGTTACCATGCATGGTAGGATGACAATATTTGATATATAGGTTGCTGATGACTAGTACATGACTGTCTGGTAGGTGTCACCTGACCTTGACCTCAATTTCACGGTCCAGTGACTACGTAAAAGTTTTTGGGTTACGGCAGTTTCTCTGTAACTATGCATGGTAGGATGACAATATTTGGTATATAGGTTGCTGATGAAAAGTACATGACTGTCTGGTAGGTGCCACCTGACCTTGACCTCAATTTCACGGTCCAGCGACTACGTTAAAGTTTTTGGGTTACGGCAGTTCCTCTGTAACCACGCATGGTAGGATGACAATATTTGGTATATAGGTTGCTGATGAATATTACATGACTGTCTGGTAGGTGTCACCTGACCTTGACCTCAATTTCATGGTCCAGTGACTACGTTAAAGTTTTTGTATTAGGACAGTTGCTCTGTAACTATGCATGGTATGGTGACAATATTTGGTATACAGGCCGCTGCTGATATTTAATGCTATTTACGTAATTCTTATGACGAAATTTATTGTCGTTACTGATGCGGAATGCAGGCGAGACGTTTTTCTGTGTCCACACTTGTTTACTTGTGTATTGTTTATTTTATACAGTTCCGAATTTTTTTATTCATCAATTATTATTTTAATTTACAAACCATATTTCTTTATAATCTTCAATTTAGCATGCATTTATTTTAAAAACTGCTTGGGTTTATTTATTTTTTTACGGTTGTTAGTTATGCCAAATTCATGGAGATAATTACGGGATGTTTTCATTTTCAAAAATGTGTAAACTAGTGTAAACAAACAACTTATGATAAATGACAAGCGATATTTAACTCATTCAACACAAGAAATAAATAATAAACAAGAAGTCTTACTGATATAATGCTTTTTCTTCGCAAATTTGGAATGTTTATTTGATTTTGACCTGATGTCAACACAGTTGTCTTCTGATAAACTTATATAAGGGTCAGTGGCAAAATACCAGATTTTAAGTCCTGAAAAGACCCCTGACTTATATGTGGATGCACTTTTTCTCGAGCATTTACGGTATGTCTAAAACATGAACAATAAGCAGTTGATAAATTTATGGTTGGTGCTCAATGATAGAGTATTCATTTTAATTTCAGGAAGCCATTGCAAAAGAGTCGTACTTTGGACCAGAAAAAACTATTTTTACTGGTGATATAGAAAAAGGATTTGAACAGGCTGACCATGTGATTGAAGGAGAAGTCCATATAGGAGGTCAGGAGCACTTTTATCTTGAGACACAGGCATCATTAGCTGTACCTAAGAATGAAGATGGAGAGATGGAATTGTTTGTATCAACACAAAATCCGACTGAGACACAGGTACCATGCATTTAACACAATACACAGAGCTTTGAGGTGATAAAATTAATGTATCATCATAATGGGAAAAAAACATGTTATCAAATTACTCTTGAATTTCTTCATTTAACCAAATTAATCGAACCATCAGTGGAAACCTTATAGTTACCTTCTTATCCATCTAACCAAAATCACTTCCATTCGCTAACATTAAACCCCTTTGAGTGAAACGATTAAAGATTAGTTCAACTTAGCCACAGTTATTACCCATGAAAACATTGTTTCCACTCCATAACTTTAAAAGGTTTCTGTCAGTTACATGATGAAATAATTCACTACTGCTACATACACTAAAGCCAGAATATGTTAGTATAGTGTTGAAGACATCTCTTAAATGTAAAAAAACAGAACAACATTAACAAAAATAAACAGCATGCAGAATATTTTTTTTTTGTTTGAATGGTGTTTTAACGCCACTTTCATCAATTTTTCAGCTATTTCATGGCGTCCAGTTTTTATTGGGGGAGGAAGCCGGAGTACCCGGAGAGAACCCCCGACCTGCGGTAGCATGCAGAATAAAGAGTACATTCTTAGAAATATCATTATTCATAATAATGTGAAACACGAACATGTATGTTTACTATTTATACAGTTGGTAACAGCAGAAACACTTGGAGTTGCAGCCAACAAAATTCTTGTTAGAGTCAAGAGACTTGGTAAGATAATAATAAAGTATTTGTATGCTGCCAGTCAATGTCAAGAGACTTGGTAAGAAAATAATAAAGTATTTTTATGCTGCCAGTCAATGTCAAGAGACTTGGTAAGAGAATAATAAAGTATTTGTATGCTGCCAGTCAATGTCAAGAGACTTGGTAAGAAAATAATAAAGTATTTGTATGCTGCCAGTCAATGTCAAGAGACTTGATAAGAAAATAATAAAGTATTTGTATGCTGCCAGTCAATGTCAAGAGACTTGGTAAGAAAATAATAAAGTACTTGTATGCTGCCAGTCAATGTCAAGAGACTTGGTAAGAAAATAATAAAGTATTTGTATGCTGCCAGTCAATGTCAAGAGACTTGGTAAGAAAATAATAAAGTATTTGTATGCTGCCAGTCAATGCCAAGAGACTTGGTAAGAAAATAATAAAGTATTTGTATGCTGCCAGTCAATGTCAAGAGACTTGGTAAGAAAATAATAAAGTATTTGTATGCTGCCAGTCAATGTCAAGAGACTTGGTAAGAAAATAATAAAGTATTTGTATGCTGCCAGTCAATGCCAAGAGACTTGGTAAGAAAATAATAAAGTATTTGTATGCTGCCAGTCAATGTCAAGAGACTTGGTAAGAAAATAATAAAGTATTTGTATGCTGCCAGTCAATGTCAAGAGACTTGGTAAGAAAATAATAAAGTATTTGTATGCTGCCAGTCAATTGTTGCCTTAAAAATCTTTTCTTAAAAGGTTTAGTAATTGTATTTATGTTATATAGAAAGTGTAACAATAGCAGAAATAATAACACATTTTTTTATAATTGCATTTTTGCTCATAATTATGTTACATACCAACATAGGATTAAAGTGTTTGAAATCAATTTAGAAAAGTTTTTAAAAAATCTTTTCTTGTCACGTCAAACGTTTTGAAAATATGGTGCTATGTGTATTGGGCACCTCTACAGCAAATTGAAAATCCTTAATTCCTGCCATTAAAATAAAATTGAATTGACTAAATAAGTTGTATATGTATTTGAGGTGTACACAATACAGGCAAAGTGTATTGATGCCATAAAAAAGATGTCAACAATTACTACACCAATATTTTTTTTTATAAGTATCAAATTTAAAAGCTATATTGGCAGTGAATATATTTCTTTTGCATCAGGTGGTGGATTTGGAGGTAAAGAAACAAGGTCTATTTTGGTCTCGACACCAGTAGCTTTAGCAGCTTTCAAGTAAGTTGGGAAAGAAATTTGGGACAAGTTCTTACCTATTTATTAATTGTAATTGTCATTGTTCACTTGAAAAAAGCATACAGACTTTTGCCTGCTTGTAAAAGATGCACAAATCAGTTTGCATTTGTCTTGATTTTCGTTTACAAATTTAGCTAAATGAAATAAACTCAGATTCCAATAATTTTTCATAAAGATAGATTTATTTAATATTGTATGAAGTTAAAGAGATCATATTTGATGGTAACAAACTATTATTAGGTTTATATTTTAACCAATTTTCTCCCTTCTCCCAGTTAGATAAATAGAAAGATTATTTTTACAGAAGCATCAACAAAAACAGAATACTATTCTATTTACAACTGTAAGACAAACACATCTGTTAAAGTTCTGAAAGAATCTGTATCAAAGCTGCAGCTTAATAATGCCCTGTGACGTAATGTTGGGAGGGTGCATATTAATTTACCCTTATCTGTCCATCTTGATTTGCTTGGCTTGTCTGTTTAGGGCTACAACATATACAGGTGTGCAGGGTCTCTCGTATGTTTTCAATAACAGTGTGAACTTTTATAGCTGTTGTGTCAGTATGTACAAATAAATTAATAATAATTGTGTTTTCTATCAAAAGACTAGGTAAACCTGTACGATGTATGTTAGATAGAGATGAAGACATGTTAATAACTGGGACCAGACATCCATTCCTTGGACAATACAAGGTATACCCCTTAAGCATACGTATTGATCTTCATATTTACCAATACTTGATAATTACTGACTGATCATAACTAAACTCCTGGCATTTAAAATTGAGTAATAAGACATAGAACATATAAATAATCAGATGTGCTCTATTTGTTTTAATATGCCAATGAGGTTAGAAGTCGGAATGTTTCTTTGTACTTTTCTTTATATACCAAAATAAATGTTATTGAGTGAAGTCATTAACAGTAACACTATTGTAGGTTGGATTTACAAAGGAAGGAAAGATCATGGCAGCAGACATAAAGCTATACAACAATGCTGGGTGTACCTTAGATCTGTCTGGTGCTGTAAGTTTTTACATTTGCTTTTGATTAAAAAACAACAATTCTTACAATACATATTTTTTACTCGTCTGGGATGAGTCTGACTCAAGTTCAAAAAATATTTATAGGACCACAATTTATGAATATATTTTTTTCCCGTAAATATTTGAATCTCTTTTGAGGCTGCTGAGATTTTAAATTTTATATTTGCAAGCTCTTAACATATGAGCTCAACCAGTCTCATTGCGGCTTTCTCTAGAGTTAGGCTTATGAACAAAAATATTGAACAATCAATATTGACAGTGGTGATACAAGACAATTGACGCCTTGTATATTTTCAATAGTTTCAATTTTAAAATGTCATGTCTTGAAAGACAGTTTTATTGGTGTAAATAAGAAAAAATATAGTTAAACACCCAAAAAGAAGTGTGATTTACAAAATAATAATTATTTGTTAAATTTGCACGAACAACAAACCCAGATTGTAGTATAGTGAAGTCAGTTTGTTGGGTAGGTGGGAAAAATAGGGTATCTGTTTTGTGTAATCAACTTCTACAGTTTTCTACCTCAATCTCTGTAACTTCACAGAAAGTTTACACACATATTGAAGTTGTGGTATTATGGAATTGTTTCAGGATTTTTCCTAATTTTCCAGACTATTCTCAATTTATAAAGGCATGTGCTTTGCAACCTGGCCAGTTCTGACTTTGCAATTTTTAATTTGTTTTTTAATGAAAATAAACCACAATTGTTTATAATTAAAGAGGAATACAATGGAACAATGACTGGTTACCAAAGGAACATAATGGATCAGAATAAATCACAATTTGAAATCATTGTTTCCTTTTGAATATAATCAACTGCAATTATGGCCTAATTTGCAGCATGTTTGTTGTGTTTAAGAAAGGGGGATTTGGTAGTGTGGTCAAGCAATAGTATGGTTAAATGTACTGTTAATACATTGGCTTCTGAGCTGAGCACATATTATTACTAAGTCAGAGCAGGTACAGATTGGTAAGAGACATGTGATTTACATATCTTACACAGTTACTTTAGAGTGTATTCACCGTATATAAGAATTAAGCCCAGCATTTTAGTATAGTTGTTTTGATGGCATTAACATTACTATAGGAAAGCTACTAGGATTAACTTTATTTTTCTTTCTCTTTTGACAGCATCATTGTTAAGTAATTTTACCAAACTGATTTCTTCAATTTTCTTTTAAAAACTTGTTTATGCTTACTACAAACAAGCATATCTCAACCAAACATACTTACTAAAAATGTACAAAGAACCTATAATTTTAACATGTATATGGGCTAAAATTCACTAATGATACTAAAAGTGTGAAAAGTGAAACAAAAAAATTAATTAAATGCTTAGAGTAAACGTTACCGTGTCAGTCCGACAGGTTTTTGCTACCGCGTTTGGTCGAGTTTATGGTCCTTTTGTAGATCTCATATTACACTTTTTGAAATAAACAATTATTTTCCACAGTTAAACAGCGTTCTGAAATGCTGCTAAATTTTCATTTTGATAGATCGAATTTCCATAGGAAGTCAGCCATTTTTGTTTCTAAAGGGGTCTAATGTTGTTTACAAATGTTCGTCTGCTTTCGTAACGTACAATGGTATTCGGACAAACCGCGAGACTTTTCCCGCCTCAACTGCAGACGACAATACCCGAAGGATTTCAAATAGACAACAATGGAATTTTCCTAACGTACACTTCCGTTCAAAACAAGGTCAAAATTTAGTATGGAAAATTGCTGTATCAAAATGAAAATTCAGCCGCATTACAGAACGACAATTAACTGTGGAAAATAATTGTTTATATCAAAAAGTGTAATCTGATATCTACAAAAGGATCATTAACTTGACCAAACACGGTAGCAGTTTTCCATTTTGTCAGGCAAACACCCATCGGAAAGACATGGTAAAGTTTACTATAGATAAAATAAACAGTGTCAATAAGGATTCGAGCCATGGTGGAATTCAAAAATACATAAGCATATTTTATTGAGGTTCTGGAAAAACTTAGAATAGCTATGATCTGCAAGTTTTGAAGTATGTAACCTTGACAAAATATTTTATTCAAGCAGAAATAAAAAATACCAAATTAAATATAGATAATGTGTCTTTATCTACACATTATTAAAGAAAAATACTAATATATAAACAGTTATTTATTTTGAATGCAATTACATTTCAAATTACAATTCAAGAATAATATTTATTGTTGTTCCATGTTACATTTTAATTCTTAATCTTGCTACTAAACTTAAATTTAGAAAATACTTATAAACATATTTATCAATGATTCTTCATCATACTTGATAGAGATGTTTTTCAAAATTTATTGGAAGAATTGTAAGGAATGCCAATTATTTCCTTTACATGTGTATGTAATATTGACAAAAAGCATGTCAATGTACATACACAATGGCTATTTTAAGGCACTGAAAAATAGCATTAATTTCTCATTAAATATAATTGCTTTGCGGTTTGCTATTATCTTCTCTTTTCTGGTCAGCTTAATACTTCATTCATACATTCTCTGATGCATGTTACAAATTCTTTTGACATTATTTTCAGTGTCAAAGTAACATGCATGATGACCATTGAAAAACTTCTTAATCCATTATTAATTTTCCAATAAAATGAAAATGCTTTATTGTATAATAAAAGTTTGCAATAATTTTTTTTCTTTCAGCTCTGTTACTTATTTGTTTCACTTTGTTTCTTTGTGTGAAACTAATATCAACAAACAAAAGCTATTTAATATTCATTATTAATAAAAATTCATTATACCAGCAAATTCAGTTGAATGTCAATGCTGGCAGGAAACTAACATGGTCATTGTAAAGAGGTTTGACTGTAAATAATTTTATTGACATTTTTATTTGGTTTATTTTGGGCTTTCGGTGAAAGTGCCAAAATTAAACCCATGAAAATAAAGCATACACCAACATTTTATATGCCAAAATAGCTGAACGGTTAGACAATATCGTAAAGTTTATGTCAGCAGACCTTAAAATACAGGTAGTACACAAGTGCGTGTAAAGGTTAGTTACATATGTACATTTGTACGTATATTTCCTATTTTATTGTAAAATTGTTAAGAAAACACAGTGTATGAATTTCTATTCACACATAATTATGTCCAGCTTATCATTTACTGATTAGATGCTGTTATTTATCATAAAAATAACACTTATCATAATTCAATCAAGATGTACTGCTGGAAGACAAAAAGGATTAAAATTTAAATCTTTGATCAATATTTACTGACCAAAGGAGAATTAAGAAATATATTATTGCAAGTGGGCTCTATGCCAATTAGAACATGGTCAGACCTTATATTTGTCTTCATTTTATACCTAGCTATCGCTCGGTATAAAATATTGACAAATATAAGGTCTGACCATGTTCTAATTAGCATAGACCTTATATTTGTCTTCATTTTATACCTCGCTATCGTTCGGTATAAAATATTGACAAATATAAGGTCTGACCATGTTCTAATTGGCATAGAGCCCACTTGCAATAATCTATTTTGATTCTAATATGTCTAACAATGTTTTAAAATTTGTAAGTGACTCTAAGAGGATGCTTATCAATGGTAATATTGGTTTTTCAAACTAATAAGATATACACCAAAACAGTATGCTTTAAGCAAATAAAATTAGTAGAAAAATATATGCTCGTCACTCATTGAATATTCATACCTTTGAAGGCAAAAAATATTGAGAAAAATCTGAACAAAATTGAATTGTTCCAGTTTGAAATTTTTATTTCAGCATATATGACATCGGAATTCTAATTTGACGTCTCACCTGACTCTATGCTTATTAGAACCCTAATGTGTTCTCAAAGCGTATGAGGGATATTAGAATCATGAAAATTTGTTTTGTATATGTATGGTAATTATATATTCTAATTAACAATGTGGTAACATGGCTGGATCCCAAAATGGATACACAGCGCAACCGCAAGTTATATACAAATATATTGTATATATAAATAGGTATAATAACCTTGCTTTACAACTGTAATTTATAGAGAGCAACTTTGTGATTTTTGTCTTTCACTGTCATCAAAGGTGCCAAAATTTAACCCATCAGTTGGACAAAACACCAAAATTAAACACACCAAATAAAACACACAGCTTTGGAAAAAAGAAAAACTCTAAATAGCAAAAATTTACTGTAATCCCTGTGTTTTAATGTCATTTATGATGTATGTAACATTATAACTTAATGTTTGAACAGAGGAAAAACCTTCCAAATTCAACTTTCATTTCATGGAATATCTAACATTTTAACCTCAATAGTTTAACGGTAAAATGCTTTAATTACATTAAACAATATTGTGGAGATTAACTGAAATATGCAGTATGCAGGTTGTAACCTTTTGACTACCTGTTTGTTTGAATAATGTTTTAAGCCACTTAAAGTAATATTTTAGTGATATCATGGTTTTTAGTGGAGGAGGAAACCAGAGTACCCTGAGAAAACCCCATACCTAAGGTAGGAAAACTACTCAGATTGGAGTCGAGCACACCCTGCCCACAGTGAGACTGGAACCTGCAACCTCAGTGTTGATAGACTAGATGATCAGTAGTAGATGACAACTACCTTAACCCTTAACTGCTCAGCCACTGATGCCCCCTTGATGACCTGAATGGATACATTTTTACTGAGTGCCATACATCGTATGATTTTTTTTTTATAATATCAATATCAAATTGATTCATTAATCCATAAAAATTACTAGCATTGTTTTCCATCTGGATTCCTTTGAATTCATTTATTCAAAGTCAAAATAAGGGCCCCACTTTGTGGCGGATGCCGTATAGTGTCATCAGTCTGTCCATCCGTCCATCCAACTAACTGTGTCTGATATAAAACTTTTTTATCTTTTGAGGTAGGCTTTTGATGTTTGGTATTTGGGCAGATAATATCAAGGCAATGTGTCACATACCATGGTTGATGACATTTGACCTTGACCCCAAGGTCGGTGGGGCCCACAGAGATGGATACCATCTTGCTGATATCTAGTTCTATCTAAATCTGTCAATAAAAATTCTTAAGGCCTCACACACTAACTTGGGTGGTAACATGGACATGCAGTGCTTGTACCTTCTGTGAAGTATATAATCTTGTTTGTAAATGAAGGTGTTAGAGTATGGTTTATTCTACTGTGACAATGCCTACAAAATACCAAACTTTAAAGTTAGTGGAAGGACAGTGAAGACCAATATCCCATCAAACACAGCATTCCGAGGGTTTGGTGGACCACAGGGCATGCTTGTTACAGAAACTTTTATTGATGCAATTGCAACTGCCCTTCATCTTTGGCCAAGTCAGGTAAAATATTTACAAGCTTGACCATGCATTGCTAAAGTATAATTATATTCACCAACTATGCTTTTACTAACAAAATCAACAGACCCTGCCTGACCATCACCCCGTGGACACAACATTGGCACATATTTATTGCTTATTCTCACATTGCTTATTTCCTTGTAAACATGTATTAATATATTTTAAAACTAACTCTTGGTCATAGTAGCTTTTAACTTTGCTGTCATTAACAAGCTTCTTTGTTGTCATCTTCTATAAAACCAAATGCTAAATGTTCTAATTGGGTTGAGGTTCAGTCTGATTAAAATTAAGAACTTTAATGGCTCTCTCATTTTTCGTATGTCATGACATTTTACAAAATTGGGAGCCAGTAAAGATTTAATTTTAGTTTTATTCATGAAGAATTGCAAGAAATCAGTTTGGTAAATCTTGCATTTCAGGTTTAGATGGTACAGAGATCTGTCAAGTCAAGTCAAGTAATATTTATTTAAAGTCGGTGCAAGCATGTAACATCTGGTATGCTGTGATTTATATTTAGCTCTTTTTTCATTAGTTTTCAGGTTCCCAATTGTCTTAAAGGGTTGTTTAAAAGTTACTAAAAGCATATTTGTTGTAGAAAAGTTACAATCATAACCTTTATTTTGTAAATAAGGTATTAGATAGAGGAATGTACCACATTGAGAATGCTTATAAGATACCAAATTTAAAGGTCACAGGACGGGTATGTAAAACGAATATATCCTCCAACACAGCATTCCGTGGATTTGGCGGACCTCAGGGCATGTTTGTTGCAGAAACATTCGTTGATGAAATAGCAACATATCTAGGAGTTTGTCCTAGTAAGGTAATATTAGAGATGCTAGTTTCCTGCTTCCTTTATCTGTGTCTTCCTTTCATCTTCCTATAAAACCTTGATCCAGCATAGAATGATTTTTATGTATAAATGACAGTGGAAATGATTTTAGGTGCTTCAGCATTATGAGTACAACAGCTGTTATAAATCAGATATTAAAATAAATGGTGTATTATCCCCTTTTGCAGTGTAGGAGCCGAGGTAGAGGTACATTTAAGAAACAGAACACAGTCAAACTTGTTAACTTGCCAAAAGCATTGATCATATGTCTGTATTAAATTATATTGTATTACAATGTACTTACATTAATAAGGTCTTTCCCACTTCCAGTGGGAAGACCTTATTGTTTTTGTTCGGATTATTAAGGTCTTTCCCACTTCCAGTGGGAAGACCTTATTGTTTTTGTTCGGATTATTATTATTTTTTTTTATTTTTTTTTTTTCCGCCAACTTTCAAAACCAAACAGTTTAAAAACTACGCGACATATCATTTTGGTCTTTCGCGACAAGTTTTGGTCACTGAAAGTCTATTCGGAATTCACCCTGTGAAGTTGAAACATTTTTCTTTACAGAGTTATCTGCCCAAACACCGAAAACCTTGTTATCGCGTAATCTCTGGAACCATAACTGATACAAGAAAAATGAAAGGTGACAAATGTTGAGGACCTTTTGAGACAACTTTATGACATATTTTGGCGAAAAATTTCTGACTAGCGAAGGCGAGCGGTATACCTTGAATGTTTTAAGGACTCCGCTTATCACAAAAACTCACAAACCGTAAGTCGAAATCACAAAAGGTCTTCACCATTTATCGTCCTGTGACATGTCCTTAAAGAAAATCTTAAAGTCAAAGTTCAGAAGTGACCTCGACCTTAGGCCTCCAATCTTGTTATCATTACAACTCAAAAACTATAAAAGATAGAAAAAGACAATAAATGTGAAAAATACTCCTCTCATCAAGGCCTTCATTTGATACATTTGGTCCAAAACTGTGCGATGAACCGTTTTCGAGTTCGTTCTCTTGGCTCATTTCGGTTAATCAGTTTTTGGCATACAACTTGAAAACGGTTACAGATAATATAGTAAACATATAGGTTTAACATGATCATCAAGTGAAGGCCTTCAATTTGAGCCCAAATTCAAAGGTCACAGGTCAAGGTCATACCATAGCAACCTGGTCACCATTACAAAAAGTCCTTAGCAACCATATATTTTTTAAATCAGGATGATGTACTTTACTGAAATATGTCATTTTACAACCGGAAGTGGCATTTTGTCCTTAGCAACGGCCACGAAAGTCCTTGACAACCATGTATTTTTTTACTCAGGACCACAGAAATAGTCTATTCCGCCTAAAAAATGGTTCAGTAACTTAGGTAGTCAAGTTTACAACAAGAGATGAAGAAAAATTAATTTTATAAAGGTATCTGGGAAAGACCTTTCTAATTGTTCTTGAACAATTAGCCCTATCTTTTTTCTTTTTTTTTTTTTTCCGCCAACTTTCAAACCCAAACAGTTTAAAAACTAAGCGACATATCTTTTTGGTCTTTCGCGACAAGTTTTGGACACTGAAAGTCTATTCGGAATTCACCCTGTGAAATCGAAACATTTTTCTTTACGGAGTTATCTGCCCAAACACCGAAAACCTTGTTATCGCGTAATCTCTGGAACTATAACAGATACAAGAAAACTAAAAAGTGACAAATGTTAAGGAACTTTTGGGACAACTTTATGACATATTTTGGCTAAAAATTTTTGACTAGCGAAGGCAAGCGGTATACCTGAATGTTTCAAGGACTCCGCTTATCACAAAAACTCACAAACCGTAAGTCGAAATCACAAAAGGTCTTCACCATTTATTGTCCTGTGACATGTCCTTAAAGAAAATCTCAAAGTCAAAGTTCAGAAGTGACCTCGACCTTAGGCCTCCAATTTGTTATCATTACAACTCGAAAACTATAAAAGATAGAAGAAGACAATAAATGGGAAAAATACTCCTCTCATCAAGGCCTTCATTTGATACATTTGGTCCGAAACTGTGCGATGAACCATTTTCGAGTTCGGGCCCTTGACTCATTTCGGTTAATCAGTTTTTGGCATACAACTTGAAAACCATTACAGATAATATAGTAAACATATAGGTTGAACATGATCATCAAGTAAAGGCTTTCAATTTGAGCCCAAATTAAAAGGTCACAGGTCAAGGTCATACCATAGCAACCAGGTCACCATTACAAAAAGTCCTTAGCAACCATATATTTTTTAAATCAGGATGATGTACTTTACTGAAATATGTCATTTTACAACCGGAAGTGGCATTTTGTCCTTAGCAACGGCCACGAAAGTCCTTGACAACCATGTATTTTTTTACTCAGGACCACAGAAATAGTCTATTGCGCCTAAAAAATGGTTCAGTAACTTATGTAGTCAAGTTCACAACAAGAGATGAAGAAAACTTAATTTCATAAAGGTATCTGGGAAAGACCTTTCTAATTGTTCTTGAACAATTAACCCTATCTTATTTATTTTGGTTTTGTAAAATTTTGCCCTTTGTTTTTTGATGGATTATCCTTTTTCAAATAGTTCTTAATTGTGTTTTTCAAACTATGTGGATGTAAATCAGTCAATCAATCAATCAATCAATCTATCAGTCTATCAATCTATTGAATAATCTACAATATTCCATTAAAAATCTTAAAGGTTCGCAATTTAAACATGTACAGAGAAGGAGATTTAACCCATTTTGGCCAGCCATTAGAAAATTGTAATATCAGGAAATGTTGGGAGGAATGCATGTCCAGGAGTGAATTCATCAGGAGAAAACGAGAGGTGGAAATATTTAACAGGTAATATTAGTATGAGAAAGTAATATATAATTTGGTAGATGCTCCATATTTTGTAGAATAATTTACCTGTCAGCCTCCTTTCATAAATGGTGTTTATTTATTTTTAGCTCACCTGGATTAATAGTACACATGAGCTATAGCCATCCCTTGGTGTCCATAGTCTTTTCTCCTTAAATTTTTCTCATTTTCATATTCTTTTTGAGACCTACAGAATTTCTTGAAACTTGACTAGTGTTCCTCAGTATGTAATTTTTATGTCCTGCCAAGGAATGTGAGAGGACATTCAGTCTGTTCAATTTTCTGTTCATTTTTCCATTCGTTATTGGAAAAGTTATTTTTAACTTAAACAAAGGAAAGTGTAAAGGTATCGTCTCACATCCACAACTCCTTCATCTCCATACCTGTTGAAAAGGTGTCCATTATTAACAATGAGTTTGGTTTTTTATTTTGCTTACAGATTTGTCTTAAAACTGAAAATAGGAATGACTTTCTGATTGCATCTCATTTAAAGTACTATCTTTGTTTGTCTTGGAGGTATTATTATCTGCAATCAACACATCTCTTTCATGAAATCCATATTCGTAAATGTTTGTGAACAAAATAAAGCATCTTGGTACATTAACAATTTAACTCAGTCTGCTGATATAATAATTTAATACTGATACATTTAATAAATGAATTCTCAGAAGTTTGCAGTCATCAAGGTTCTCACCAGGCACTGCAGTTTCCTAACCAAATAAAAACTAAAAAAAGAAAAAAAGAAAAAGTTAAACAAGTGCCAAAGTGCCACAAAATATGCCCATCAAAAATTTTGGTAAATGTTTGAAAAGTTTGACAGAGAGGTGTGTACATGTATTAAGTTGCAGGAATCCTTATAACCCAAATGAATTTGGTAACCAGCCAATTTAATACCAAACAAATATGTGGTATATGCAGAGGTGTCAATTATATCACAGGAACCATGTAATACTATAATGGATTCGATAACCAACCACATTAAAATTTAATACTAAGTTACGGGGCGTTTAAATCATGGGAACCCTTATTACCATAATAAACTTGATAACCAGCCAATTTAATTCCTTAGACACCCAACATTTCTGCAAACATTCATGAAGATCAACGAACAACTATTTCACTAATAGAAGAGTCCAATTTGGCATTTTTTTTTAAATTAAGAGCCATAACTCTGAAGTGTGTAGGGTGATTTAGCTGGTTATCAAATTTGGTCATGATATTATGCCCATAAACATTTTTCCAAGTTTCATGAAGATTGGACAATAACTGTATGATTTAGAGTGGACAAGGTGATATGCACGAATTTGCCATTTTTTTATAAAGTGCCATAAATCTGAAGTGCCTGAAGCAATTTGGCTGATGATTAAACTTGGTCAAGATAATATGCCCATAAACATCTTCCCCAAGTTTCATGAAGATCAGGCAACAAATGTTTGAGATAGAGAGCTGACAAGGCAAATTTGCCACTTTTTTTAATAAATAAAGGGCCATAACTCTGAAGTGGTTGATGCAATTTGGCTGGTTATCAAATTTGGCTGACATTTTATGCCCATAAACATTTTCATGAAGATTGTACAACAACTGTTTGAGAGAAAGCAGACAAGGCGAATTTGCATTTTCTTTATGAACCAATTTGACTGGTAATCAATCTTGGACCAGATATTATGCGCCTATACATTTTCCTCAAGTTTCATGAAGATCGAACAACAACGGACACGATGAATTTAGCATTTTTGGTATAAATAAAGGACCATAACTCATAAGTGGCTGAAATGATTTGGCTGGTTATCGGACAACTGTTTGAGTTAGAGCGGACATCACTGTGGATGCCGCCCGTCTGCCATGGGTGTACCCATAATATGACCTGTCTTCGACAGGCATCTAGAAATTGATGAACATGGCATAAAACTGTGTACAGACAAACAAATAAATCAGAAAGACTGAAACTAAGTCTTTAGAGGTTTATATAAATGGGTTTTTTACCCTGAATAATGCAGTCATATTTTACTTTCAAGACACTGAATACTGTCATTTGATATTTGGCCTGAAAGGTTTTCTTTAAAAAAAAAAGACAAAACTTATCTAGCATTTCACAAAATCATCTTACATATTGGATTCATAGTAAAGATAAATGACATATTTGTAACAGACAATTCATGCTTGTCAGTTATTAGTAGATATTGTGTTTCATAAAATAACTAACAAATATTTAATTATAGTGAAAACAGATGGAAGAAGAGGGGTATCTGTGTGATTCCTACTAAGTTTGGGATATCTTATACAGCCACATTCCTTAATCAGGTATGGTGTAAATAACTTGAGAGGCCATGTGACCTGTTTGGTAATGTGGGTTGTGAAAAATTATTTCTTACTAATTTTTAATAACAAGAAAAAAACATAAATGTAAATGAATTTTCTTTTTGATTCTTTTTTTTTTGTTTTGTTTTTAGTTCACCTAACCCTATCCAATGATAAGAACTTTTCTGAAATCAAACTTGATCACAGGGCTCATTGAATGGTCCTTTCCAAAGTTTATATTTTTTGTTTCTAATGAAAATTCAAAATGGCTACCAGTGCAATACTTAATTTAACATAGAAAACTACCGGAAAAATGACTTCTTTTCTGAAACCAGTAAACTAATTGAAACTTAACTTATCAGAAATATTCATTTAGTTATTTAAGGTCCCTAACAAAGTTTTTTTCTGACAAAAAATTCAAAATGGCCACTGAAGCAGTTCTTAGTTAACACCAGACAATGGGAAATTATAACTTATTTTGACATAGAGAATGTTGGTACACAGAGTAATTTAATTAATCTTTTCAAAAGTAGCTTTATTCAGTGAACAAATATGCAGAAAAAATTAACTGTTAAACAATATTTGCAGCATTGTTACATTATTCTTCCGTAAATGGTCGATTTCTGGTACAGATAACCCAGTACAGATTAGCTCACGCGCACACATCTGTTCATGCTGCGTCATCCAATCTAAACGCCAGAAACAAGAACGTTGTTATGGAAGCATAACAACGTTCTTGTAAGACGTTCTTGTTTCCGGCGTTCTGATTGGACGTCAGAGACAATGGAGTCTAAAACAATGGAGAGTGAAAGTTGTTGGTTTACAGAAGAAATAGGTACTTTCATACGTTTTTGGGAAAGTCCGTGTGATCTTTTACTCGCAAAAACGTGCCTTTCCCAAAAACGTATGAAAGAACCTATTATTCTTTACCACTGATTACTCCTCAGGTTTATACTTAATTTTTTAGGAATTTTCAGATTTACATACAAAGCAGGCAATACTCTGTTCAAGTTTAATATGAATGTAGGCGCAACCTAAATGCGAGCATCGCACATTGTTCATGTCGTTACTTCAGAGCCCCCTAACAGTGCCTCTACATTCCATTGATGACGTGACGGCCTTCTAATGTGTTGGTGACGTCACAAAACTCAATTTCAAATACAGCGTTTCAGATTGAAAAAAATTTGTCTGACATTTTTGTAGTAATTTAAAAAATAAACACTTTAATTTTATCGCTGTCAAAATTATTTTTGTCTACTTTTATATTATATATTTTTTCGTTCTTCTACAATATTTTCTTCGGATAGCTCAGCTACCATCTGAAATGGATTTGTTCATATGGATCACGTGACTTTTTTTACACACACGCATGTAACCGTATAGCTCACATCTGCGATGCTCGCTATAAGGACGGTAGTATATGGCTTTTGTTTATATATTAGGCAGGTGCTCTGCTGTTGGTCTACAGAGATGGAACAGTTCTGTTGACACACGGTGGTGTAGAAATGGGACAGGGACTTCACACAAAGATGATACAGGTAATTATATTAGCTTGTGAATTTTTGTCTAACCAGACTTAGAAAACAAAACTGATTTCCTTCATTTAATGATTATACTAAGTCTTGTATTCTTAGTCATTTTTTTAAACTACAGTCCAACTTCAGGAGCTTGAACCTGGATTGTTCAAACACCATTGATTTCTTCAACTGCTCTTAAAGTACCATATGTGTCTTTGTAAAATAAACCCTGGTTTCTCCAATTCAAATTTCTTGAAAACTCAAACTGGAATTAGGGTTTCTATAGTGAAAAATTCATGAAATTCACTACAATAACTGGCCTTGGTGTGGAACAGTTATCTTCTAGTACAAAGAACGTGAATAATTGAAGCATGTAGCAATTTGCTGCATTTATTCGCAATAAAATTTGTCTTTAATTGCAAAGTATTGGGTTTTATTCCAATAATTATTGCGTTTTAATTGTTAAACACAATTTAAAAAAAAAAATTTCCAAAAAAGTCCCCCAAATAAGCTTCCGTAATTTACAATTGTCCTGACAAAAACCTATTTATTTTAAAAATAATGGTTTAATTATTCTAAAGCTTTCTATCTAATCTTAATCTATTTTAAACTCATTGTGTATACATGCAGGATATAAGTAAAAATAGTTTTGGTTATAAAAACAAATATTTATAAAGAAAGAAACCATGTCATGTGACATTTATCTTACTTCATATTGCTACTCCATTTGATTTATTTTATTTGTGTACCAATATATAAATATTCTGCAGTGTTAGCTTTAAGTTTTTTTAATGTTAGGTAGCAAGTCGTGCCTTAAGAATTCCTGCGTCGAAAATACACATCAGTGAAACAAGCACAAACACAGTACCGAACACATCAGCCACGGCAGCTAGTGCTAGCTCAGATCTAAATGGAATGGCTGTACAGGTAGGAATGTTAGTTTGAAAGTTTGTTCTCCTGCCACATTCAGTAATTTTTTAGCCAAGCATGCCATTTAGTATTTTTTATTGGCAATCGGGGAGGAAGTTGGTTAGATTCCTTGCCATCATTAGACAAACTTGTAATCCTTGTCAATTAAAATTTTAGTCCAGCACAACTTGTCAGAAGTCTCAAATTCACAAGCCCACTGTTGACATGCCAATGATAATAAGAATCTGGTTTGGGTAGAATATAGTCCTAGAATTACAAGTCTTGGAATTTAAGGGAAGTATAGCCATTTCAGAATTAGTCGAGTATAAATCATTAACATCAGAATGTATATATTGGTGGATAGTTTGAGCTACAGATGAGTATTACAAATTGAATATTCATATTTAACTAAAGCATGTGATCACCATCGTAGTCCTGCAAATGAAATTTACTATTGAAAAAAAATTTGTTCCCTGAAACCACAATTAGCCTGAATTATACTTAGGTTCTCTTTAATTAACTGTTTGATTTTCGTCACCAACCAACATGGTCACCATGTCTAAAAATAAAACACTGAGTAAAAATACAAGTAATGATGGGAAACCCCTATAAATATAGAAAGTCTGGAAGGGCAAAATACTTAGAATGTCTTTTTCTACCTTCCATTCATTTGTATCAAAATTGTCAGACAACTTCTTCCTCAGATTTTTTTACACTTGTTTTATTTTAGAACGCTTGTCAAATAATACTAGAAAGACTGGAACCAATCATAAGTGCCAATCCAAAAGGATCATGGGAAGACTGGGTAAGCATCAACATCATTGGTGGGAAAAGAAAGAGTATATGAGATGGGTGCAGGTCAAAACGCCCCCAATCCAACATAAACGTCCCCAAGGAAAAACAACAGTAAAGAAATTAAAAAGAAAAAACTAAGTTAAATTTAATACTTCTATTGCTGATAACAATATACACTTGTAAAAAATATACAACACATCAACTATTAAAAAATGTGTTCAAGTCCGAACAGAGCGGTCATATATAGCACATGAAGAATCCATGATTTAAGATATAAAAGTGACAACGGAGTGTCTTATATAAGTTTTTGATCATAATTATGGATTTTAATTGGAATACTTTGATTTAACCTATCAAAAAATGTCTTACAGATATTCCCAACCTCCCAAGCTTTAATAAAATTTCTATTGTTTTAAGATTCTACTCTGTTATTGTCTTTATTTGTATACAAGAATGGCTTGAGTAAAACACAATCTGTTGAATATTGTTTAATGCCACTTTCAGCAATTTTTCAGCTATATCACGGCATTCAGTTTTTACTCGGGGAGGAAGCCGGAGTACCCGGAGAAAACCCCCAACAAAACTGGCAATCCTTGTCAATTAAGATTGGGGTCAAACTCACCCTGTCCACAGTGAGCCTCGAACTCTCAATCTCAGTGTTGACAGACCACGTGATAAAACACAATCTGTTATGCATACATTATTATACCCCCCGCTTGAAAAGCGGGGGGTATATAGTGTTCATGGTGTCCGTCCGTCCTTCCGTCCGTCCGTCCGTCCGTCCGTCCGTCCGTTACACTTTCTATTATTTGCAACTCCTCCTACACCACTGAAAGGAATTTGATGAAACTTACACAGAATCTTTGTCTCATAGTGCCATTGTGCAGGAGATATTTCACATTTTGATCGGAATGATATTTGGGGTTTCCCATAGAAAAACATGGACTTTGTCATTGACCTAAGGGGGTCCCTATCTCTTATGTGCAACTCCTCCTACACCACTGAATGGAATTTAATGAAACTTTCACAGAATCCTTGTCACATAGTGCCATTGTGCAGGAGATATTAAACATTTTGATTGGATCAATATTTGGGGTTTCCCATAGAAAAACATGGACATTGTCATAGACCTAAGGGGGCCCTCATATCTTATGTGCAACTCCTCTTACACCACTTAATGGAATTTAATGAAACTTACACAGAATCCTTGTCACATAGTGCCATTGTGCAGGAGATATTTAACATTTTGATCGGATCGATATTTGGGGTTTCCCATAGAAAAACATGGACATTGTCATTGACCTAAGGGAGTCCTCATGTCTTATGTGCAACTCCTCCTACACCACTGAATGGAATTTGTTGAAACTTGCACAGAATCCTTGTCACATAGTGCCATTGTGCAGGAGATATTAAACATTTTGATCAGATCAATATTTGGGGTTTCCCATAGAAAAACATGGACATTGTCATAGACCTAAGGGGATACCCATTTCTTATGTGCGACTCCTCCTACACCACTGAATGGAATTGTTGAAACTTACACAGAATCCATGTCACATAGTGTCATTGTGCAGGAGATATTTAACATTTTGATCGGAATGATATTTGGGGTTTCCCATAGAAAAACATGGAGTTTGTAATGGACATAATGAGATACCCATCTTTTATTTGCAATTCCTCCTACACCAGTGAATGGAATTTGTTGAAACTTATACAGAATCTTGGTCACATATTGCCATTGTGCATTGGATATTAAACATTTTTATCAGAATATTATTGGAGGTTTGCCATAGAAAAACATGGAATTTGTCATTGACATAGGGGATGCCATTCTTTGGGGGATTGGGGAGGGTTACATGTATTATCTGCAATTTCGCCTTCATTTTTAACTAGATAAAGTTTCAATTTCATAATTAAGAACACCTGAATTTTCAAAGTAATTGTGAAGCGGGGGGTATCAATGGTGAGCATTGCTCACAGGTGTTTTTACTCTAGTTTTAAAGATGCATACCTTTGTGTTAATCATCATCAAAGCAATGACCTACCTGATTAAATAACCTTTTATTTTGTTGATGAGCAATCAGCTAGTGTTCTTCATAAGGAAACACGGAAGAGTAATATAAACAATGCCACATTGAGGTTACATAATACAAGCTTTAAAAAACAATTTGATTAAATTACGTTCAGAAGATGTTTTAATCATCTCGGAATCACATATTTATCATTATAATGTATGTTCACAAATTTATCATTGAAATGTATATTCAAAATTTTCTTAACGTAAAACAAGGGCGTTTTGGAAATTGGGGGGCATTTTGTCAATGGGGCATTTGGACTCGAATTCAAATCAGATAACTGATTGTATTTGAAAATGGGATGGCATCAATTAATGATGTGACGTTTGCAAATTGAGTTAACTGGCAATCTTTTACAGCGACTATCAAATTACTAGTTGATGCTAGCAAATATTCAAATACATTTGGTTATCTTTATTCTAATGCAACAATACAACAACAGACCTAACTCACTCAGATTAGAAATTATCAATCATGTAATTGGTGCCATGAAGTAGTTCACATTGTCCTTTCAGAATTGCCAATACATTCATTTCATTACACTCAGATGTTGTGTAAGTACATATAAATAGCTATTTCAAAAATGTTATTTTTTTAAAGTCCGTGCGAGACCGTTTTACGGTAGTCAAGGACGTTAAAAACCCCCATATGTAAGTTATTTCTTAAATGAATGTTGGAAAATTATATGATGATAACTGTGGGCACCTTTTTCCAATTTTCAGGTAAATAAAAACTACTTGGTATTTAATTTTACCATTTTCTCTATATAGGTTAATGCAGCATACTTTGCCAGAATAAGTCTATCAGCTACAGGATTTTATAAGTAAGTACCTGAAATTTTTAATTCATTTTGTGAATTTTCAGTATAATGCTAAGCAAATAATACATTTGAGAGAGAAAGAGACAAGTGGGGATCTCTAGTTTGTTTTTTGTCATTTGAAAAAATTTAAATTGTCATCACTTTGTCTATCAATTACTTGTAGGTTTTGTAAGTAAATTTGTGTTGAAACCATTAATAATGTATGGTTTTATGTGTATAGTCTGGGGTAAATATGACACTTTGTGTAATTTAAGAATAAATATTAAAACACATTTTACATATTTACATGCCCATTGATGTGATATTCCTTAATGTTAAGAAAAAATGGCAGATTGTGCCAAACATATTTTAAAATCTTTTAATGAAGTTGCCCTTCTGTGTTTACTATTTAAACAAATAAAACAAAGACTGATTGTCTGTTTACTTGTATGTTATTTATTTCTAGAACACCAGACATTAAACAGTTTGACTTTACCACTCAGACTGGAAGACCATTCAATTACTTTACATTTGGTGCCTGTTGTTCTGAAGTGGAAATAGACTGTTTAACTGGAGACCACACTGTAAGATATTCATTCTTTTTTATAATTGTTTCCTTTTATAAACTAACATGGAAAGTTTATAAAGAAATAGCCTATAGATATATCTAAATAGTTTATGAAGAAATAGCCTATAGATATATCTAAATAGTTTATGAAGAAATGTCCTATAGATATATCTAAATAGTTTATGAAGAAATAGCCTATAGATATATCTAAATAGTTTATGAAGAAATAGCCTATAGATATATCTAAATAGTTTTTCATACCAATAAATTTTTCTGTGTTTGTTTTGGGAGTTTTCAATGGTTTTCAACTACATTTTGATGTGCTATTTTTTAAATATTAGTTTTATTGAAATCTTTCTACAACATTTATTAATAGGTGTTAAGAACAGATATAGTAATGGATGTTGGATGTAGTCTGAATCCAACCATTGACATTGGACAAATTGAAGGTGGATTTATGCAGGTAAAAGTAGTTATTGTTAACTATTTTATAGTCAAAATACAATGACCTGTCAGGTATTTTTTACCTATTGGTCAACCAATTCTTAATACAGATAACAGCTGTTTAGAAAACTGCTTCAATCTGTTTTCTTTAAAGCTCTTAATACAAAAGAGCTGGACATTTAAATTGCAGCTACTATTGCATGACTCGGGTAACTTAAACTTCTAAGGTGTTCCATCTACATTGTACTCTATGGCTGTCTCCCAGATTAGAAATTTGAAGTTAACTGAGTCTTCCATGAATAGCTGCAATTTAAATGTCCAGCTCTTTCTGGTTAAGAGCTTTAAAGAAAACAGATTGAAGCAGTTTTCTAAACAGCTGTTATCTATTTTTGGAATTGATTGAGCAATAGGTAGAAAGTACCTGACAGGTCATTGTATTTTGACTATAACACATTTTTGGCCAGGTTGCAAACCCAAATAGCATAGTTAGGAAGGACATGTGTGGTGGGGGATATAGGGTACCTGTTAAGTCTAATCAATCCTCTTACATGTGTGGTGGGGGATATAGGGTACCTGTTAAGTCTAATCAATCCTCTTACATGTGTGGTGGGGGATATAGGGTACCTGTTAAGTCTAATCAATCCTCTTACATGTGTGGTGGGGGATATAGGGTACCTGTTAAGTCTAATCAATCATCTTACATGTGTTGTGGGGGATATAGGGTACCTGTTAAGTCTAATCAATCCTCTTACATGTGTGGTGGGGGATATAGGGTACCTGTTAAGTCTAATCAATCCTCTTACATGTGTGGTGGGGGATATAGGGTACCTGTTAAGTCTAATCAATCCTCTTACATGTGTGGTGGGGGATATAGGGTACCTGTTAAGTCTAATCAATCCTCTTACATGTGTGGTGGGGGATATAGGGTACCTGTTAAGTCTAATCAATCCTCTTACATGTGTGGTGGGGGATATAGGGTACCTGTTAAGTCTAATCAATCCTCCTACATGTGTGGTGGGGGATATAGGGTACCTGTTAAATCTAATCAATCCTCTTACATGTGTGGTGGGGGATACAGGGTACCTGTTAAGTCTAATCAATCCTCTTACATGTGTGGTGGGGGATACAGGGTACCTGTTAAGTCTAATCAATCCTCTTACATGTGTGGTGGGGGATACAGGGTACCTGTTAAGTCTAATCAATCCTCTTACATGTGTGGTGGGGGATACAGGGTACCTGTTAAGTCTAATCAATCCTCTTACATGTGTGGTGGGGGATATAGGGTACCTGTTAAGTCTAATCAATCCTCTTACATGTGTGGTGGGGGATATAGGGTACCTGTTAAGTCTAATCAATCCTCTTACATGTGTGGTGGGGGATATAGGGTACCTGTTAAGTCTAATCAATCCTCTTACATGTGTGGTGGGGGATATAGGGTACCTGTTAAGTCTAATCAATCCTCTTACATGTGTGGTGGGGGATATAGGGTACCTGTTAAGTCTAATCAATCCTCTTACATGTGTGGTGGGGGATATAGGGTACCTGTTAAGTCTAATCAATCCTCTTACATGTGTGGTGGGGGATATAGGGTACCTGTTAAGTCTAATCAATCCTCTTACAATTTTCAACCCAGATCACTAAAACTCCACAGAAAGAATGCACACATTTTTGGAAAAAAAATTTGGTATAACTGTCAATTGATGACACACTACATTTACCTAGATTTGTACTTAGTAACTACCAGTAATGCAAAATAAAGATAACCTCAAAATATTATAGAAAAAATAATCAAGGCATCATAAAATCAGTAATTTTTTTCCAAAACTGCACTTTTTGTCCTATAACTGTATATTCATTTGTGATTTTTAATAAGCTCATTGAAGAACAAACTTGTAATATGATGTACACATTGCCTATATGGTTATAAATGTACTTCACCTGTACTACAGGGTTATGGTATGATGCTGTTGGAACAACAGAAGATTTCACCAGATGGATTTCTGTTCACCAGGGGACCAGGGAATTATAAAATACCAGGCTTCGGAGATATACCAGTGGAATTCAATGTATCCTTACTGAAAGGCAGCATCAATCAGAGAGCTGTGTATTCTTCTAAGGTAAGAATTGTCTTATCCTGTTCGAAGGCTTTGTCCTTGAACTGCAGACTTTAACATTCAGATAAGCCTGACATTAGCTAAATTTGTTTATTTGTATATTTTTTTTACATATTTATAATAATTGTAGGACTAAGGTTTTGGTTAGTATTTATTTTTAGGTTTGTTGTGTATCCTATACACCAACATTTTCCAGTATAAATTGTTATGTTATTTTTGATTTGTTGACAGTTATCATTCATTTGTTGATAAATGAATGTATGGTGCAAAAAAATAGTTCATTTTCAGATCTAGACTGGGGGCCTCTGTGGCAGAGTGGTTAAGGTAGTTCGTCTACTATTGATCACGTGGTCTGTCAACACTGAGATTGCTGGTTCGATTCTCACTGCAGACAGGGTGTATTCCACTCCAATCTTAATTGACAAAGATTGCCAGTTTTCATACCACATGTCGGGGGTTTTCTCCGGGTACTCCGGCTTCCTCCCCCAATAAAAATTGGACGCCATGATAAAGCGGAAAAATTGCTGAAAATGGTGTTAAACATCATTCAAACAAACAAACAAAAAACAGATCTGTACTGTATTATAATTTATCATCCATCATAGAATCTAGATATATGTATATATTTGTATGTATTCAGTGTAAATAGCGATTTTGACATCAAATAGGAGAATAAATAATGACCTTAGATTTCATTTCTTCTATATGAATATTCTCTTTCTATAGGAAACTAGTAGCTGTTTCAGGAGAAATAAATAGGGCAAGCTGTAGACCAAAGCTCATCATTAGATAGTCAGGGTGACAAAACAAAACATGATATACTTGTCGTACAAAACTGAAAAACATTAAAAATCTAGTATGGAGCTCACATGCCTTGATTCATCACTGTCATTTACCTGTACTTAAAAGTGATACAATTTAGAGTACCCAAGACATTATTTTTTAATTTTTTTATTTAGGCTATTGGTGAACCTCCATTGTTTTTATCAGCTGCAGTATTTTTTGCTGTAAAAGATGCTATCAAATCTGCTAGAATCGACAACAAACAAGATATCAATTTTACACTTAACAGTCCAGCCACTCCGGAGAGGATCCGCATGGCTTGTAAAGACCAGTTTACCGAACAGGTTGATAGTATTACTAGTAGAATATAATTCTGTATATTTTTTATAAATTCCACCTAAAACCTTAAAAAACAAAACAGAGGGATCAGAAATCATAACAGATTATTAACCCATTTTAAAAAAATTGAAGAATGTGTCCATGGGACACGGATGCCCCCGCTAAAGGAAGTCCCAAACAGGAAGTAGTTGTCCGACAGGTCTGAAAGTCGCTTAGGACGTACAACTTGTGATACTTAACCACCCTGCCAAATTTCAAATTGTTCTAATGTACGGTTTCTGAGTAAAGCTTGATGGAAATTTTCATACTCGTGTTGACACATTTTCAAATCGGCCCAGTCGAAAACAGGAAGTAGTTGTCCGACAGGTCTGAAAGTCGCTTAGGACGTACAACTTGTGATACTGAACTACCCTGCCAAATTTCAAATTGTTCTTGTGTACGGTTTCTGAGAAAAGCTTGACGGAAATTTTCATACTCATTTTAACACATTTACATATCGGCCCAGTCGCAAACAGGAAGTAGTTGTCCGACAGGTCTGAAAGTCGCTTAGGACGTACAACAAGTGATACTGAACCACCCTGCCAAATTTCAAATTGTTCTTTTGTACGGTTTCTGAGAAAAGCTTGACGGAAATTTTCATACTCGTGTTAACACATTTTCATATCGGCCCAGTCGCAACAGGAAGTAGTTGTCCGACAGGTCTGAAAGTCGCTTAGGACGTACAACTTGTGATACTGAACCACAATGCCAAATTTCAAATTGTTCTGATGTACGGTTTCTGAGAAAAGCTTGACAGAAATTTTCATACTCACGTTAACACATTTTCATATCGGCCCAATCGCAAACAGGAAGTAGTTGTCCGACAGGTCTGAAAGTTGCTTAGGACGTACAACTTGTGATACTGAACCACCCTGCCAAATTTCAAATTGTTCTCATGTACGGTTTCTGAGAAAAGCTTGACGGAAATTTTCATACTCATGTTAACACATATTCATATCGGCCCAGTCACAAACAGGAAGTAGTTGTCCGACAGGTCTGAAAGTGGCTTAGGACGTACAACTTGTGATACTGAACCACCCTGCCAAATTTCAAATTGTTCTGATGTACGGTTTCTGAGAAAAGCTTGAAGGAAATTTTCATACTCATGTTAACACATTTTCATATCGGCCCAGTCCCAAACAGGAAGTAGTTGTCCGACAGGTCTGAAAGTCGCTTAGGACGTACAACTTGTGATACTGAACCACCCTGCCAAATTTCAAATTGTTCTGATGTACGGTTTCTGAGAAAAGCTTGACGGAAATTCGTACGGACGTACAGACGGACGGACATGAGTAAAACTTAATGCCCCCCGACATGTCATCGCGGGGGCATAAAAATCTCGATGCAACTTATTTGATGTTAAGATATAAAATATGTGTTACATTAACAACTTGTCACCATTGATATAAAAACTACACTATGCCTATTAGTCCCTATTGGCAAAGCTGAAGTTTACTTTGTCTGATCACTGAAATGTAATGGTTCAGTCTATTGATTTGTTATTTAGTAAGTAGTCATACCTTATGAACAGGTAGAGTTTGTGTTTTGATACTGTTGAGTTGTTTTTGCTAATGTTGTGGTCCTTGGACATAGAAAATCAAATATAAATATCTGTTTTGCACAGTTGGTTTGGTGCCTGAATCAGGTGATTACCTATATAGTAAATAGTTATATCATGAGAAGTGTCAGGTATAATTTTAGGTTTATTCTGGTTGAGTGACTTTTACAGAAGTTGTGTTGTCCTTAGAATTAGAAAATCACTTGAAAATATCTGTTTTATGCAACTTTGTACTGTAATTCCTTAATCATTTGATTAGATGTTATGTAAATGATTATATCATAAGAAGTTACAGATTGTGTTTGAAAGTTTTTTCTGGTTGGACATGCAATATTATCCACATATGTTACCCAATGAAATATGTAATAATGTTGTTATATACTGTGAAAACTTTTAGTTTTTTTTAATTATTTTATTGGTTTTCAGATCAATCACAGGATCACACTGTAACCCTTAAACAACCATTGACATATAGGTTTCATATTCTTTTTGTAATCAGGAGGATTTGGTGGTAAACTAGCAAAATATCAGAATTAATCTATGTAAATTGTTTGATTTCATCACATCAAAACTTTATTTTAAATTGACCCTTAAAATAGTACGAGTGTTTCACATTTAAGGGGAAAAACCAATGATTTAGACACAATCCCATTTTTTATTGTTTTGCCATTGGAGCACAAATATGGTTGTTCATGGTAATATTTGTCTTTTCAGTTCCCAGAGCCAGAGGAAGGAACATATAAGCCTTGGTTCGTCAACTTGTAATCATGTGTACAGACAATGAGACATCACTTATGAACAAAGTTTGCTTTGTTATTTTATATAATTAGATTGTAGTCAGAACCAACCTTTCAATGAAGGTTGTATAATGTCCTCAATTTGTCTTGATTTGTTTATTTTATGGGATATGGAAATCTAAGGAGATCTGAACTATTGTTGTTAACTTACCATGGAATGCACTAAACTAAATAACTAATAAACATAAGTTTGGTATTACTTTAATTCATTTATTAGTTATATTTCAGAATACACCTTATTTTGTAACAAAAACAAGAGCTTAACAATAAATTTCTACATAGGTGTGTTGTCAAAGTTGTATATAATTGTTGCTGATTTGATGATTTTTTCATTACTAACCATTTATAACAGTTTAGCAAAACGACTAAGAAAACAAGAAACTTTATGAATTCATACTAATATACTAGAGGCATTCTACTGTAGGAACAAGGAATTTATACCATTATACTGTAGGCATTCTACTGTAGGAAAAAGGAATTTATACTATTATTCTGTATGCATTCTACTGTAGGAAAAAAGAATTTATACTATTATACTGTAGGCATTCTACTGTAGGAACAAGGAATTTATACTAGTATACTGTAGCCATTCTACTGTAGGAACAAGGAATTTATACTATTATACTGTAGGCATTCTACTGTAGGAACAAGGAATTTATACCATTATACTGTAGGCATTCTACTGTAGGAACAAGGAATTTATACCATTATACTGTAGGCATTCTACTGTAGGAACAAGGAATTTATACCATTATTCTGTAGGCATTCTACTGTAGGAACAAGGAATTTATACTGTTATACTGTATATTATAAATCTGGAAATTTTGACATTTAATTTTGTATTTTTTGAATCTTGGACAAACAAACAACAATAAGATCTCTTGAAATATTAAAAACAATTATGAAGGTTTTAATTCCCAGCTTGTGTTATTGTAACACATTCTGTTACCTTTTTTTCAAAAATATAGCTGTTGCATAAATTTCTGAATTTGATCTATAGTCTTTATGATATATGAAATCTTTGATCAAGTGATTAATTTATGCATGTTACTTTTATCTAGCTAGGTATCAAGGTATGAATATAATTAACCATTTGTTATATATGTATGTTATTTATGTAATTCATTATGTCTTTGATTTTATACATATATATCTTTTTGATGTAGATATTGTTTTTAAAAAGTAGAACATGTTTCTGGAAAACTCATTATTTTGGATCATTAAGAAATAAATACAATTTTGGTTAAGTAAATAAATAAATTTTTTATAAAAAGAATGTAATTAGAGGTACAAAGGTCAAGTTTAAGGTGTAGAATTAAATTTATTGGGTGCCACATTTATAGTAGATATTTCAATATATAATATGTGTGTAAAATGGTGCCAAATGATGTATATATTAATTGTACAAGTTATTGAATTGCATTTATCTTGTTGTACAAGAGATTTATTTTCTTACAACGAAGCTTATATTCCGTATGAATTTTTAGCTTAGATATATCATTTTATTTAAATCAGAAGTTTAAGTATGATTTTGTAAAATTAGTGCAAGTTAAGTTTATACATTAAACCAAAATAAAATGTATGCATTAAAAACTTTAAATTTACTCAGGTGAAAATTTAAATATTTTATGTCATGTGAGCCTCTTGTTATACACCATTAATTATTAGTAAGAGCATTATATTTATATTCATTCTTATTGCATTATCTAGGATATTTTATATTAGAATGGTTTTTCTGTGTCTTTAATCATTGTTGGGACCATGATTATTGTCTAGTTCATATTTTATGTATATTACATGTACTGTGATGAAATTAACTTTTAACAAGCTGATATTGCTGATATTCTATGTTTTATTGAAAATATTGAATACTTTATTATTATGAAAACTAATGTAAGTACCGGTACTTAGGGACCATTGAAAGAAGTGAAAGGTTGTGGGTTTTCACCATTTACTCCAGGTTCCTCTAATAATAAAAACTAGGTGTTATGATATAGGAAAAACATTAGCAGTCAACACAATTGACAATCAAGACTATTAAAGGACCTTGAAACTTGTACAATAGGGATCTTGTATTGTACCTTCCTAACTTCTTAATTATTTACTATGCATGTTTCTGGAAAGGAAATACAGAAGACTATTCATTACATGATAAACGTCATGAACATGAAGATTATGTAGTTGAGTTGATGCTGATATTTACTGTATATCTGTATTGTGTCAATTCTTTGTGGAAGAAACGTGTATTTTAAATTATAATAGATCTATTATCTACATGTTAATGAAGTAGTCAATGTGCTTTCCACTAGAAGTGTATTTACTAATTATAATGTATTCTTTAGCGGTAACATTACCAGGTTGGGTTAATTATGCTTTCAGAATAAATCATTTGAGAAGAAAATGGCTTTTCAGTGATCAGCATTTGCCATACCTTGGTGTCAACCTTATGCAAAAAGTAGAATGTTTCTTGGACACCATTAGTCAGTTTAGTCAATTAAAGAAAACTGTGAAGTTGGTCCTTAATTGAATCCTTTTTTAAAATTATGTAGATATACAGCAAAGCATGTTACTATTGCAAGATGTCACATGGGTCAACCTTCTACTGATGGTTGGGGTTTTTTTCTGTGTATTCCAGTATGTCCCCAATAAAAATTGTCATGATAAAAATGTCATGATAGCCTACATGTGGATTTGAGTAGCTGCAGAGCAATATATTTTTTAAATGGTTGGTATAAGCAAATTTGATGATGCACGTCTGTTCAATCTCTATCAGGATAATAGTGGGTTATGTGTTTGGAAAGTACCACACTTCTTGCATAATAAAGACCCCTTTTGTAGATATCAATAAGAGTAGCCCCTAATAAAAGCTAAATTTTCAACCATACCCATACTCCATCCTTTTTTAGTGCATTCAAAATTTGTTTGCTCTTTGGTACACATTTCCAGAATGGATTTATTGTTTTAGTTTTCATCCTGAACGTAGTGGAAACACTGCTGGTTGGACGTAAAGCAAACAATCAACCTCTGTAAGGCAGTTTAACTATTTATTCCAATTTATCAGAAAAGTACTTATTGAAAAAAAATATTTATATAAAAAATTTATTTTCATATCAGTAATTTTAAATTTTTATAGACTTCTTGTATTAAAGAAATAAGTACAAGAATGATGCATACCTTAATAGAACAAAAAAAAATCCAATTTTAATTTGCATCTATTGTATTTGTTCAAGGACCATGTCTGTGATTGCAATTCAATCAGAGGTATATTAGAAAGTTGGCAGTGTTTGTATCAAAGGAGGGCCTCAGGAGTTCCAGGTAAGTAATCAAATCACTTATCAATCACCTGCATGTCAACAACACTGGGGTTTACTTAAGGCAATGTGTGTTATATTCCAACCTTAGTTGATTGAAATGTTGCTTAAAATCCAGCAGGCAGTATTCCAAATATTCAGGATGAAAAACAAGTTCAGCAATAAATCTAATGGGGACATAGAATGAACTACTTGCCAGCAAATGTTAACTGCCACTTTCACTCTTTATCTGGCTCTCTGATTCTAATTAAATTCATTCCTCTCAACTTATTTGTAAATCCATCATTTATTGAAAACAAAAGCTTCTCTCATTTGATTTTATTTCATGTTTCTATAATAAAAGTCATTAAGTTTAAAATAGCAGAATGTGTCTGTTCTTCTGTTTACAGACTTCTGGATGGCAGCTGTAAACTTAATCAGTTTCTTAATGGCTCTCTTGATTCAGTCAAGAAGAACTGTATGGGAAGAAAACCTGACTTAAGTTTTTTCAACAACAAGTGCTATTACCAGCATTATATTAATGTTACCAATTATTTTAGAATCTTCATTATACTATATGGTAGAGCAGTCACCAGTAATGTCTTTCTGTTCAGTGACAGCAGCAATAACCAGCAATGACCATAGAACAAAGTAAATCTTCATTATACTATATGGTAGAGCAGTCACCAGTAATGTCTTTCTGTTCAGTGACAGCAGCAATAACCAGCAATGACCATAGAACAAAGTATATCTGTTTGTATTGAATTTATTCAGTAATCAACGAGGCAACATGAGTAAAACACAAGAAATGTACACTATCATCAATTAAACATCTTAACAAATACAGCAAACCTGAGTAAGTTGATAGTGTTAACTAATGAGCAAACCAGAGTAGGTGGATAGTATTTACATATTTTCAAATTATGCAATATAACAATTATTTTTTGATCTAGAAGGAATTCTCTTTAAATAATGTTAATCACAAAATCACAAAATAATTTCTGGTGTAAATACTTGTTCCTGTTGTGTTGGATTGCACACAGAAAATGAATTCTTGCATACATGTATATAAATGGGGTTGGATATACATGTTAAAATCAAAATCTTAATTGCAGTTAATACAATTTTCTAGGGAGTTGTTCTTATCTATTTTTCTTTGTCTATGACTATCCTTCAACAATTACAAGTTTTACAGAATTTACATATATATTTTTCATTAGAAATCATGAACAGAGCAAACTGTTAACAAACACATGTTAAACCTACAGTAAGGCCAACATCTTCAATTTTAATTTGTATGGACTGTGATAAAGGAACACAATAAATAAAATATATAAAATGACAATGCATTTATTTTTTTATATATCTAGCTGGACACATGCCCCGATTTTTTCAATAGGAGTTTTATGAACAAGTGTTGTCAAAGTCATGAAGAAATATATTTGTGATTATATATTATTATTTGGATTTTAAGTTGTTCCAATTAAATCATGAATGAGCTAAACAATTATGCTTTGTTTCTCTAAATATTTATACAACAAGTAAACTGTTCCTTATACCCAAGTCAAAAAATTTAGTAACAAATCATGAACAAATCATCTTCAAATTACTTTCAAATCATTATTCAGTGATTTCTTAAAGTGATTTGATAGTGATTCAATAACAAATTACAACCAAATCACTTTTGGCCCAATTTAATAAAAGTGATTTGTTAGTGATTTGGTTTCACAAAGCGATTTGTTAGTGATTTCTGGTGATTTGAAAGTAATTCTGTAAAAGTAAAAACCACAGTGAGTGATTTGCTTACCATTTCTTTATGTTGGAATCATAACAGTTTGTAATTTGTTAATGATTTGATAAACTTTGTTTCTTGGGAACTTTTTATGAAGTAATTTGTTAGTGATTTATTCAACATAGCTTCAGTCTTAGAATGATTTCATTGCAATTTGTTAAACTTTGTTTAAAATGTACCCAGTTAAGGTGATTTGAATGTGATTTCTTGAACTTAGTAACTTGCTGCTGGTATAGGTATTATTGTTGGCAGATTTGAACGTTGCATTTCATCATCAGATTCATAGTGTTCACAACATACATGTAGATTTGTTTAAAGTGACAGTTAATTTATGAAAATGCACGTACATATATTATATACTTCGTATTATCAATATAATATGTTCCCAGTTAAGACATATAAAAACAAAGCTGAACTCCATATAGCCAATTAGTTGAGGTAGTTACCTACAAAGCAGTCAACACTGAGGATGCAGGTACTAGTACAAGTCTTATTGTGACAGGGCATTTAAACCTTAGCATTAAATAAAATTTAAAGCAGTTGTATATTTGATTAATTTATTATAATATTAAAAGAACAAATATGCATGTTCAGAGGTTTAATTCATGGTGATTTGGTTCTTCACAAACAACTTTAAATTTCTCACCATCTATACAAATGCAAAGGTCCAAGATATTAATCAATGGAATTATATCAACAAGTTCAGAATTGGTTACAATATGCATGAAAGGTAACACAATATTTAAAAAGTTAGACTGAGTATGATGGTCAGAGCTTTCCCAGTCATGATGAACTTGGAAGATATTCAACTGAAGCGGGTTCAGTTTTGAAATGCAAACAAAGTTTTCAATGTCACCATTTATTGCAGTATGACTTGCAAAAAACATTACAAACCCATATGACACTTTCTTGTTGTGATCTAAATATTTCACAGTGTATGAATTGCGCATAGACACTCGGGCATAGTCCAACGAATGATACTTAATTCCTCTTATTATTGCTCGGTTGTATAGTGAAATGTAATAAATTGCACTCTTTAGATATTTACAAATTTCTGTTTTGATTAAAGGCGAAAGTTGTTTTGAATATGACTTTCCACAAAAAGAATAAATGCTGGGGTCATAACTCTTGCATTGTGTAGTAAGAGATTTCACTAAAGAACTGACCAATGAATTTTCCTCAACTTTCTTGGAAAGCAATGGAATCATCTGAAATACATGTACTGCATTTACAATTTGTAAATCAATGTACATAGTTCCATGAAACATTTTTATAAGATCTCCATTAGCTCCTTCAAAAGCAAAACAAGAGTAGCACCATAATGGACCCAACTCCCTGACTGTTTGAGGCAGGTGGAGCAATGAATGCATATTTAATGTTACATATCGCTCACCATACAATGATGAGAACATGAACACAAAGTAGTTCAGCATCTGTTCACTTCTTTGAATATTTTCTTCACTGATGCTTGACTGACACAGAAGATATATTCCTTCAAGTAGGGCACAATAGTGATAAAAATACACTGGCTTGAGTAAATCCATTATGCAAGGTACAGAGTAATAAAAGAACCATGACCGTACTTCTGATGCCTTCCAAAATTTCATGTGCTCGCTAATTGTTCTCGGTGTTCTAGTAATAAAATGAGAGGGTTTAATTTGTTCAATACGCGAGTCTACAACTTCAACAAAGCTATGTAAAGAAAACTCTTCACAAGTGAATTCTGTTGAAAACCACAATTTTAGCAATAATCGAACAATTCCAAGACACAACATATGCATGTAATCTATTCCTGTTCCAACTACCATATCAAAGTTTGGTGTGAACATAAGGAAAGAAATTCCTTTGTATCCATTTATAGTGTTTTGGATTTCATTAGCCATAATTCCATCTTTGACCACCAGTGCAGATGTTCTAATTGGTCCAGTAGGGTTTTCAGTACTATAAGGAAATGTTCGTATGTTCCCACCTGAAATAGTTCTTGTATTTACCCCAGTCTGCAGACATTTAGGACAAGAACTTTCTCCGTTGTGCTGATTCATGTTAAGCACAGCACTTCTAGCTGGTATATCACATGACAAGCACAATAAACAACCTTTAACAGTCACAACTTTGTCACTACTTATTTGAATATCAATTCCATCCTTTAGTGCTTCAAGAGACCTTTGAAGTGGCTCAAAAAACATATTCATCACAGGTTTCTCCTGACCAAACCAAAGTCCACAAAGAAGCATGTTCTCTCTTTGTTTGCGCATCCTAAAAGGTAATTCATTTATCATTAGAAATATTGGCCAAATTGAAGTCTTGCTGCTTTTAAAAATTGGAACACCATCAGTATTTAAAGTGAACGAAACATTGTTTACTTTTCTAGGGTGTAAAATTCCTTCATTATCTGTGAACCTCTTGTATAAAAGTCCATCATAGATGTCTTCAATATTGTTAGGGTTTTTTTTAATTCTAGTTGAGCGGTGTGTCAAGTTACTTCTAAAATTGTCATTGGTAAACAAGTTTTCAAGCTGCTTGCTTACTTCCAGTTCAATGAAAAAGTCTTTTCCTTTCTTCACAGATACATCTTTTGCACAATGCTTGTTTGGACAAATTTTTGTGTCCTGCTGCACACCACCTAAACAGAAGTTACAAAAGTAATGTTTGATCATTGGCGTTTTCATTTGACTAAAAAATTTCTTAAAATGATGTAAGCTCTTCAGTGCTCGATTTGAAATTACCAAATGAATGTTAATCAATGATAACAAGTCCGAAACCTGAGTAGCGGTCAAAGAATGGCTAATTATAAACATCCAGATCAACAGAATGCTTGTTGATGTTGTCAGTGTATGACCAGGTTGTATTGGTTCTTCAGTTTCAATAAAGCTATTGTCATCCATTTCATAATCATCTTCTGCTTTTTCAAAGTCAATGTCATTTATGTACCACTCCTCATTTTGGAATTTGAGCTCTGATAATAAATCAGCTACCAGTGTACTTTTATTCCATTTATCTGATGGCACATTTGTAGGGAATGTTTTTTCAATTAATATGTCCTCTTCTAAAACAGAAGGATTTACCCGCGAGTCTGCATCAAAAATGTCATTTTCCTGATCTGCAGTTATTTTATTGTCATGATCAACTTCAGTCTGTGAAGACATGTTTTCAGAAATATCATCTTTATAACAGTTGGATCTTTGCTGAACATTTGCAATTATTTCATTATCAAATTCATGTACATGCAATTGAGAATTATTTGCTTCAAAGTAGTCCTCCTGAGAAACTTTTTTATCATCTGTTCTTGTAGTTGATGTATTTTCTAAACATTCTGTACATGTAGATACTGCATCCTGTATATTTTCAATGCCTAATTCATAGCGTCCCCTTTTTAAATCATTACTAGTATTTGGCTCAGTAGAAGCTGAAGCATTTTTATCATCAACCGCTGCTGCAGCTGTCTCGTCACTGACAATTTTAAGTGTCCTGTGTACATGTTCACTATATTTTGTGTTGTATTTTGTTGGTCGCACTTGGCCTCTCTTATTGACAACTTTATAAGTGCCTGACTGTATCTGTAAATAAACAATAATTATTACTATATACACAACAGATGACTTACCATTTATATAATTCTCAGCTAGTAGACAACATTATTGCAATAAATGCAATATATTTTATACGCAATTTAGCATTGGGGTCATTGTTTACAATTAATGATTATAAAGGAAAATCGCCGACATTCGGGTGGGTGGCCACACATGTATCTCTTAGGTTTACTTAGGTTGCATGTGGTGCATGTGATCTCAACATATATATTATACACAAACAGACCATATCTCGATTGACAATCCATGCAATAAAATCTGAGAATGATATTAAATTATGCCTTTTTAATAATCATAGAATAATATATACAAACCTTCTGATCTGTGCATCCATTCATTTTATTATTCATTATATAGTCCTTGTAAAACGTGCGGCCACAAACAAATTCTTCTCTACGTACAATAACACACACGAGAACGTTTCCGCTGGGGTGACAGAAAATGGTGGCAACAATCCCGCGCAATTCAAGTTTTATATTTAGAATGTAAAAACTATAAATACCGGTGTACCTATGTACGAAATATATTTGTTAATATTTTTTTAATGTATTTATAAATCTATTTATTATGTTACATTTTTTATTTACAAAATACGCATACCGTGTCTTATTAGATCAAATACAGAACGCCGCGTAATAGGCTTACCAAATTTTTATCACTCGCGCACGCGCTACATATTTTGAGCGGAAAAAGCAAATTTGAAATTGAAAATGAATTCCAAAAGAATTATTAAAAGACCAGTGAAATATCAAGACAATGAAGAACTTTGTGCTTTGGAACGACAGGGTAATTATGTATTATTATCATACGTGAATAAGACAATAAATTTTCAACAATTTTAATGCAATTTGCACATGCAAAAAGATCGATCGTGTGAATGCATGTGCATGATCTCAACATATATATTATACACAAACAGACCATTCAGTTAAAGTATATCTTAGAAGAATATATAGTCCATTTTTCTTTCATATGTACTCCCTTTCTTAAATAAAATTAAGGTGGAGCATTATTCCCCCCCCCCCCCCCAAAAAAAAAAAAAAAAAAATTTATATACATATATTGATTGGAATTAATTAAGTCAGCCACGTACTTAGTAATGAATATTTTTATTATAGCTACATGCATGAGCTACATCAATATATTTGAATTTTTCAAATTCGATCATGCATGCACATATATCGATCACTAAGGAAAAATATTTTTTTGTTAGGACCATATGTGAAAGTCAAATTTACAGATGATGGTGAGGAGCAAGTATATTCAGAATTTTCTGATGCATTCCTTGATCTCGATGATGATAAACCCATCAGTTTTGATGCACTTTATGAGGGCATGATATGTGCTGCTAGATATGAGGGACGACATTACCATGCTACTGTAATTAAAGTATTTATTCAAGGTACAATGTATATACTTATCTTTGAAACTATATTTTAGTATGTAAAATATATTTAAAGCAAGAATCCCTTAATTCTTCTTAAGTAAACATATCTAGTGCCCTTTTCAATTATTTTACAATTACATATATACATCATGTCACTTTATTCATAGAAAAAGTACACATTTTTTAAAACATACATGTACAATAATTTATGCTGTTATAGAAAATTTAAGATAACGGGGTATATTTAAACGTTTTGAAAAACAATCCAAAAAATATATAATCAATTTTACTCAATGACTTGAATAACTCGAGATATGCAGTTTACAGATATCAATATATATGTGTACACCAGTATATGTTTTGTGTGATTTTTTTATTTTTATAAAGTGTTTTTTATCTTATATATTTCTTTACAGATAACATTGACAAGAATGAGACAAGAAAAGAGAAAATTGTTGATGACCAAGTGCAGCCTGTAAAAAAGAAAAGTATGTTTTTTATTGAATAACCTGTCATTAAGTCATGACAAGCACTAACATTGGTCTTATAGATATGTGTGATACAGTTAACGTTCTGCCTCTGGACCTATGAAGTTAAAATTATTAAACCCCTTTATCAATTCATACTGTAATTCACTTATTTTTTAATGAAGTATAGTTGTTTTATATACATGTATGAGACAACAGATGTGTAAGCAAATCATATATTTAATTTAATGAAGTAGTTGTTTTATATACATGTATGAGACAACAGATGTGTAATCAAATCATATATTTAACATTATTTTTTATTTTTATAAAGTGTTTGTTATCTTATATATTTCTTTACAGATAACATTGACAAGAATGAGACAAGAAAAGAGAAAATTGTTGATGACCAAGTGCAGCCTGTAAAAAAGAAAAGTATGTTTTTTATTGAATAACCTGTCATTGAGTCATGACAAGCACTAACATTGGTCTTATAGATATGTGTGATACAGTTAACGTTCTGCCTCTGGACCTATGAAGTTAAAATTATTAAACCCCTTTATCAATTCATACTGTAATTCACTTATTTTTTAATGAAGTATAGTTGTTTTATATACATGTATGAGACAACAGATGTGTAAGCAAATCATATATTTAATTTAATGAAGTAGTTGTTTTATATACATGTATGAGACAACAGATGTGTAATCAAATCATATATTTAACATTATTTTTTATTTTTATAAAGTGTTTGTTATCTTATATATTTCTTTACAGATAACATTGACAAGAATGAGACAAGAAAAGAGAAAATTGTTGATGACCAAGTGCAGCCTGTAAAAAAGAAAAGTATGTTTTTTATTGAATAACCTGTCATTGATCATGAGTCATGACAAGCACTAACATTGGTCTTATAGATATGTGTGATACAGTTAACGTTCTGCCTCTGGACCTATGAAGTTAAAATTATTAAACCCCTTTATCAATTCATACTGTAATTCACTTATTTTTTAATGAAGTAGTTGTTTTATATACATGTATGAGACAACAGATGTGTAATCAAATCATATATTTAATTTAATGAAGTAGTTGTTTTATATACATGTATGAGACAACAGATGTGTAAGCAAATCATATATTTAATTTAATGAAGTAGTTGTTTTATATACATGTATGAGACAACAAATGTGTAATCAAATCATATATTTAACATTATTTTTGTTAATTTCAAAAATTTTTAATTTAGGAGCAGTAAAATCAAAAACTGTTGAAGGAAAAGGAGATGATGCAGAGTTGAAAGAGAAAAAAAAAAGGTAATATTTTGCTTTGTATAACTTTTTAATTAAGTATGCAACATTTTAGGTTGTAAACATTTCATTACTTTTATTTTCATAAACTTTAATAAATTTAAGTATATAATTAAAAGTGCACATCATGATGAATAAAATTTTTGGTTTGTGTTTTCTTTTTGTCACAAGTAAATGAAACTTTTCATGTTCATTTACAAGAGTTTTTAATTTCTAGAGACTTTAAAACCAAACACTTAACAATAAAAGACAGATGATGTGGTATCATGCCAGCTGTATATCTATTGTAATTGTATTCTCAGGCTTTTGAGCTTCAATATTAGAAATTCAGTTGACACAAGCATACACAAATATATACAACAGTAATTATTATAAAAAAAATATCACAATGTATTGCGAAACAGTCAAATTATTAGACATTTATTGTAGCTCTTGCTGTTGAAAAAAAGAAGAAAAAGGAGGCTTTAGTAGCAGCTGCACAGAATATGGCTGCAAAACTTTACTCAAAGTCAACTAATCATGCATGTGTGAGTAGAGTTCCACCCAATTCATCATCCACAGCTCCAAGCATGGCACCTGTTCCCCCAGTTCCATCAGTTTCTAGCACGGTACCTGTTCTCCCATCTGCGAGCATGGTACCTGTTTACCCATTTTCTAGCATGGTACCAGTTCCCCCAGCTTCAAGCACAGCACCTGTTCCCCCAGCTACAAGAATGGTACCTGTTCCCTCAGTTTCTAGCATGGTACCTGTTCTCCCAGCTCCGAGCTCGGCACCTGTTCCCTTAGTTCCTGGCTTGGTACCTGTTCCCCCAGCTTCAAGCACGGCACCTGTTCCCCCGGTTCCTAGCATGGCACCTGTTCCCTCAGTTTCTAGCATGGCACCTGTTCTCTCAGTTTCTAGCATGGCATCTGTTCCCTCAGTTTCTAGCATGGCACCTGTTCCCCCAGTTCCTAGCATGGCACCTGTTCCCTCAGTTTCTAGCATGGCATCTGTTCCCTCAGTTTCTAGCATGGCACCTGTTCCCTCAGTTTCTAGCGCGGTACCTGTTCCCCCAGCTCCAAGCATGGCACCTGTTCAGTCACCTAATATAGTATCATCAGTCTTCCCAGTTTCTAGTATGGCACCTTTTACCTCAGCTTTACACATTCCAAATACTGCCCTACCAGTTCATAACCATTTCCCCCAAGTTAACCATTTAGACTTGTCTTCTAGTCCCCAGTTGCACGCTCTACCCTCTCAATCTATCAACCCAAATAGACATTCTGTGTTGGAATCTTCAATGTTGTTGCCCTCTTCTTCCCAGGAATTTAATGCAGGCATGTCCCTTAACAGCACATTTTTAAATGCAAATGAAGACCCTTTCTTTTCACATCATTCCAATAGATCCCAAGTAGCCAATAGTTTTACTACATGTACTAATAGTAGCAGTCTGTCTGCAGCAGTGAGCCAGTCCCTTAATATAATAAATTCATACGGGGATGAATGTTGTCACTGCATTGCAAAAGATACTGAGATATCTGATCTTAAACACCACCTCAGAACTTTAGAACATGAGAATGTTATGCTACGTAAGAAACTAGAAGGTAAATGTCAAGATCGGTATCATTTATGGATCCATCAGTGGAAATTTAGTATAAATTTGCAGCTTTATAGTAAATTCATATTGTAGACACTTGTCTCAAGTTTAAATTATTGTGAACTTTTCAGACAAGGTTTGATTTATTCAACACATGACACATGCGTGCTTCAAATACACAACTATGACAGAGCAGTCAAGAAAGTTTGTATTAAAAGTTGGTTATTAAAATTATATTAATATTTACATTTACTTAAATTACTGGTATATAAATTGGTGTTAATACTAAGAATTCTTGAGTTGTGTTCCAAGAATTATGAAAACTACTTTAATAGGCAATACATGTGTTAAAACCTTTGATATTTTTGCAGACCAATCCATGACATATACTCCAGAGGAGGTGGAAGGTCATAAGCAGCGACTGAAAAAACACAAGCCCAAAACTCGGCCAGCTGTTGAATTAGCAGATTATGTAAGTTACAACCTAATTATATTCAACACTAGAAATTATACTACATGAATCTTTTATCTGTTGAAGGAAATTCTTACATGTAATACTTAACAAAATAGCAATCACTGCTTGTTCTGTATGAGTTTATATGTGTTTATGTTATAAGTAAATGTAATGCAAAACTTAACAATTTAATAGTTTTCTACTTTAAGATCTTACTTATTTTTGCTGTTTTTTGCAACTGAATATCCCTTGTTTCAATAAAAGTTATACATTTATATGTTCATGAAATAGGCAGTGCACCAGGTTTGGTCTATACTGGATGTCTTTGTAGCAGTATTATTTGTCATAAATATTTATTGTGTTTATCATCTGAATTATAATGAAATTAAAACTAAGTTTTTTTTAAATACATTTATTTTCTAATACCGGTAAATTATTTTTTTGCAGTATGAAGTGGCAGAAGAATCGCAGTTAAAAAGTGGATACTCTTTGCTGGCACCTGGAGCCAAGATTGCAGTAAACAGCATCTGGCTTCACAGTATATTGGCAACAGTATCCAGAAAAAGCAGAAAAAACCTTCAAAAAGACAAACCTGGATCAGACATAATAAAAAGACTAATAGATGGGTTTTATGAACCATGGGATTTGGCTGTCAATGGAGGAACACAACTTTTTAAGGACACATTGGTCTTTAAAGCCTTAAGAAGTAAATACAGGATTACTGCATTTCAGTCTTATAACTATAAATAAAGTAAAAAAATTGCCAAATTATCATCAAAACATTTTGTTTCTGTATATCTTTTATGAAAGCCAAAATCTAATCACATTTATGGTTGTAAAAACTTTGATGTTTTTTTTTTCATCTGCTAGTGTTCTGTTTCTATTTCTAAAAATCTCATTGTTGGGCAAACTGGAGGGAACAAATTATGATGAATAACTTAATTTTAGCTAATAGGTAAATAATATTATGATCAATTATTTGATTAAAACAATTAATGAAAAAATAGAAGATATTGTATAGTATTATAAAAAACCAGATTCACACTATTTATTGATAGATTTGACTAGTTTTGTGTATTTAACCATTTTTTTTGTTATTGCAGATTATGCAGAACACAAACTCAACATGGACCAATCAAGTTTCAACAGAGCATGGCTAGAAAAAATGTCATCGTCGAAAATGACAGTGAAAAGACTAAACAAAACATTACAAAATTAACTATTTAACTATTTATATTATATTTTTTATATATTTTAATAGATACACTTGAGAAACACTATAATATTAATTGTTGTATTTTATTTTATCTCCTTTTTCATTGCCAACATGGAAACATTGGAAAGTAATTTGTTGCTGGCCTGATTTGCTAGTGATTATATTCCCTGGTTTAAAATGATTTGGTAGTAATTTGACAGTGATTTGCTAGTGATTTGGTAGAAATTTGATAGTGATTTGGTAGTAATTTGTTAGTGATTTGGTAGTAATTTGTTAGTGATTTGGTAGTAATTTGACAGTGATTTGGTAGTAATTTGACAGTGATTTGGTAGTAATTTGACAGTGATTTGCTAGTGATTTGGTAGTAATTTGATAGTGATTTGCTAGTGATTTGAAAGTAATTTAACAGTGATCTGCTTGTAATTTGAAAGTGATTTGCTAGTAATTTATTGATGATATTTTCCAGGTTCAGAGTAATTTGTTAGTAATTTGTTAGAGTGATTTGATAACTAATTTGCATGTGAATTTGCATCACTTTCAAATCACTTACAAATGACTGATTTCTTTCCGATTTGTTAGAGTGATTTGTTTGAGGTATTTTTTGACTTGGGTATTGTTATAGGTATATATAATAATAAGATCCTTACAAGATAACAAACCAAGGTTTATACGTCCCTTCCTTTTGTTCAGGGAACTGAAAAGAAAGTATGTCATGATGTAAAAACAAAAGGACAATAACACATTTACACAACTCTAAATCAAGAACATAATTATATGCTGGTGAAAATAATATCAAATTTACATTGTATTAACACCGTAAAGTGCACTTTAAAAGTACTCTACCTATAACTTAGTATATGTAACTACCTGGTTTCATAAACTAAATCGATTTCAATCTTTTATACATACTGTATTGATTTATTTGTTGTGTGTAGCTATTTTATAATAGAAGTTAGGTAACGGTATTATAAGATTGGTTTTATGTCACTGGGGATGGTGCTATAAAAGCATAGTTTTTCTTTACAATAGGCAGCATATTTGCTCTTATCTATTGTAACTTAAGAGCGTTCATAACCAGTTACGTACTCCCCGTGAAATATACTAGATAAGGGAAGGTCATTTAGGACCAAGGTTGCAGAACCTGCATTGTGTTATATCTCGTGGATAATTATACAGGCTTTTAATATCTAATATATACTGAATATTAATTGGAGGTGTTGTGTCAATTTGTATATAGTAAAATAGTTCATAAGCAGACAGGCACAATAGATACATATATCTAGGTTAATGCTTGTTAACGGAGTTCATAAGATAGTTGTATAAACAAGAGGTTTAGACTTGTGTTTTATGCAAGTATTTAAACTAACCTGGTCTGTAAACTTATCTTTACAAGCCATTCTGATTCTCTCTGGAGTGGCTGGACTGTGCAGTGTAAAATTGACATCATTTTTGTTGTCGATTCTTGCTGATCTTATAGCATCTTTTACAGCAAAAAATACAGAAGCTGATAAAAACAAGGGTGGTTCACCAATTGCCTGAAAATTGATGTTGAAAAATATATTTTAATAATATATAACTATTGTTTGTACTAAGTAAAGAAAGAGATGTAATTGATTTTTACTTTAATATCTCCAGTGATTATATTGTATTAGAGAAAAACAGCAAGAAATCTGACCATACAGCAATAGCCGAAAGTCAAGTATGGTTACAAATTAGGATTCACACACACCAATCAACACAAAACAAAACACAAAAACCCCTCCCCTTTTTTCTATTGTTCACACAATTGTGAAATATTTAGCACAGCTCTACAGAATTTTGGAGTAAAAAGATTTGATCATGTTGTAACTGTGTACCAAGTTTGATGAAGATGTGAATTATTCAAACCTACAGTTGGATGCAAAGACAGACAAACAGATCGAAAATCTATGTCCCCCAACTTTACTTAGGACATATAAACAGAAAGTGAGTTAACAAAACCAGTAAAACAATAGGTGTACTAAGGAGATATATGATTTGGTTAAAAGGCAAAGCTGATACAAAGGTGTTAACTCCTAGTATGAAATATAAAACCATGGCTATCTAAATCAAAAGAACAAAACAAGTAATGCAACCAGCACTACAAAATACAATAAGTAATGCAACCAGCCCTACAAAATACAACAAGTAATGCAACCAGCACTTCAAAATACAATAAGTAATACAACCAGCAATACAAAATACAATAAGTAATGCAACCAGCACTACAAATTATAATAAGTAATACAACCAGCACTACAAAATACAACAAGTTATACAACCAGCACTACAAAATACAACAAGTTATACAGCCAGCACTACAAAATACAACAAGTACTGCAACCAGCACTACAAAATACAACAAGTAATGCAACCAGCACTTCAAAATACAACAAGTAATGCAACCAGCACTTCAAAATACAACATGTAATGGAACCAGCACTTCAAAATACAACAAGTAATGCAACCAGCACTACAAAATACAATAAGTAATACAACCAGCACTTCAAAATTCAACAAGTAATGCAATCAGCACTTAAAAATACAACATGTACTGCCACCAGCACTTCAAAATACAACAAGTACTGCAACCAGCACTACAAAATACAACAAGTACTGCAACCAGCACTACAAAATACAACAAGTAATGCAACCAGCACTTCAAAATACAACAAGTAATGCAACCAGCACTTCAAAATACAACATGTAATGGAACCAGCACTTCAAAATACAACAAGTAATGCAACCAGCACTACAAAATACAATAATTAATACAACCAGCACTACAAAATACAACAAGTAATGCAACCAGCACTTCAAAATACAAGTAATGCAACCAACACTACAAAATACAATAAGTAATACAACCAGCACTACAAAATACAACAAGTAATGCAACCAGCACTTCAAAATACAAGTAATGCAACCAGCACTACAAAATACAATAAGTAATGCAACCAGCACTACAAAATACAACAAGTAATACACCAGCACTACAAAATACAACAAGTAAGGCAACCAGCCCTTCAAAATACAACAAGTAAGGCAACCAGCACTTCAAAATACAACATGTACTGCAACCAGCACTACAAAATACAACAAGTAAGGCAACCAGCACTTCAAAATACAACAAGTAATGCAATCAGCACTTCAAAATACAACATGTACTGCAACCAGCACTACAAAATACAACAAGTAATACAACCAGTACTACAAAATACAACAAGTAATACAACCAGCACTTCAAAATACAAGTAATGCAACCAGCACTTCAAAATACAAGTAATGCAACCAGCACTACAAAATACAATAAATAATGCAAACAGCACTACAAAATACAACAAGTAATACAACCAGCACTACAAAATACAATAAGTAATACAACCAGCACTACAAAATACAATAAGTAATACAACCAGCACTTCAAAATGCAACAAGTAATGCAATCAGCACTACAAAATACAACATGTACTGCAACCAGCACTACAAAATACAACAAGCAAATAAGCAACATGAACCTCTCTGAACAAAGTTATGAAATCCAATATTCTGAGAGGATCAGAATATCCAGCTTCACTAGTCAAAATTAATGTGAGGTCAAGAATATCTGTGATGATCTTTGTAAAATGAACCCAATTATGATCAACCAATTAATGATGATGCCTATTAAATCTACTTTAAAAAATCCTTGCTTTGTCAACATTCCAATGAGAAAGTTTAGAGAAACACTGTAGGAATGTTAGGCCTAGAAATATCTCTTTAGTTGTGGTATAAATGCTCCTTTATCAGGTGCTTGAAGGTATATTACCATACAAATATGAAAAATTTATAGTTTATAAATAAGGGTAGTCATTGTACTAAATATATAATTTAGTGTTTATCTGGGTCTATTGTTTATTTCAGTCTAATTAAAATTAGCCCATGCGTGTTTACTATTTACGTTGTGTTGTCTAATTTTAATTAGACTGTTGTTTGTTTGTTTCTTTAAATGAGGTTTACTGCTGTTTTTTGCAATTTAAGCTATATCATGATATCTATATTTTATTTAGTGAGGAAGCTGGAGAACCAGGGAAAAACCCACGATGCAGGAAAACTATTGTCTTTAGTCTCAAGGAGGACAAATGCAACTACAAGGTCAACAAAACATGAATTGTTAATGATAGAAAATTGCGAAAGTAAACAAATGTGCCAGTTTTTCTACTTTCTTCTGCCATAAAAACCCTTGAATAAAATTTTAAAACATTAAACATTACAAAAATATCATATAACAAAATTAAGCCATTAAATGTCTTCCAAGAATGAGTATCATAAAGATATAGAAAAAATATCCCATTACAAGGGAATGTTAATACATGTATATGCATATCAAATCAGTGATACATTTAAATGAAGCCCACCAACAAGTGAAAATGACACTTACCTTAGAAGAATAAACAGCTCTGGGATTGGTACTGCCCTTAAGCAAAGAAACATTGAACTTCACAGGTATATCTCCAAAGCCTGGTATTTTATAAGTCCCTGGTCCCTTGGTGTATAGAAATCCATCTGGTGAAAACTTCTGTTGTTCCAATAACATCATACCATAACCCTGTGAGTTATAATTATACAAAGCTATAAAATCATTACAAAAAATATACCAGCTTGATTCCTTTCTTTAGATCTATCTGGGCTTTATATGTTATTATGTTGTTCTATCAAAATACACAAAGACTGATAGTTAATGGTTACCCATAAAAACAATATATGGTCAAAAGTCAAATCTCAATTCGCAAATATTATTATCATTCAGAGCAAAAAATAAACACAATTTTAAGTACTATTCAGAAAAAGAAGTATAAAAATACTGCATGTACAGCTTTTATGTCTTTTCTATAAAAAATATGATGGTCATTTGTTTCTGCTATATTTATATTATATAGTTTGAACCTTTACAACTGCAAGGGGTTGAAAATTTTTTTGGGCAAGCCTAAGCCCTGGGCTTTTTTAACTTTGAAACCCTAAGCCCCAACATTAATTAACCAAGCCCTAAAAATTATCGAAGCGATGATTTGAAATTCTTGTGCAACTTAAGGGGATCAATTCGTAAATTTTTTGTCCCCTAGTAAGGGCATCCTTTCTGTCTGTGAGATGGGGGTATTTTCGACAATATTTGCAATACATTTCTTGGGCCTTTTCATCGAACTCAACCCAGGGAAACGTGTCCATCCATGAGGGAAAAAACGTCCTTTTCTGTTTGTCTCTTTCATATTTGAGGTCTTTATTTTGTGGGGAATTAGATTCATTATTTCACACCGTTTGGTCTTCCGATGCTTCTGACTCGTCATCCACTTTCCTATCTTCCGCTTTCTTAACCGTCAAGTTAAAGTTTAAAAACAACATTTCTCGAATTCATAACCAAAATTAATTGGGGGATATTTTGTACAGGGAAAGGAAACAAACTTGAATTGTTATTAATTACCGTTGATAAAGTGCCGAGAAGATTAAGATTTGTCATAAATAGAAAATCAATATGGGATTTGTTTTAGGATCTTAAAAGATATTTATGAGTATTAATAGGACAATTTTGAGGGTATGTACTTCAAGAAACATTGAAAATAAAAACATTTTATAAAAAATCGGCAAGCCCGAGGTTTCAGTTTTTTAAGCCCCGTGCGTCGGGCTTTAGGAATTTTCAACCGCTGCAACTGAATACAACAAATGATGACAAGTGTGTGCAAATAACCTATCGTGTTACCCATACAAAATAATTTTTTTAATGCACATTTTAAAGCAAAATTTACCTGGATAAATCCACCTTCAATTTGTCCAATGTCAATGGTTGGATTCAGACTACATCCAACATCCATTACTATATCTGTTCTTAACACCTGTTAATAAATGTTACAATTAAACATTTTAAAAAAATCTACCAAAGCTGAAATATGCATGTAGGTTTATTGAACAAAAAAGTAGGTTTCTGTGAACAAAAAAATCCACAAATTTCAACTGATTAATGAATTTGACCACTACAGATCTTTTAAACAACACAAATTAAAACAACCAAAAACAATATTCAAGACTGCAATAAAGTTTCTCAATGTATCATCAATATGAACCCATCCATATAATATAGCATGATTTATTATCAAAACCTACAAGGCTATACTTTTTGGAGTCATGATCAATACTGCATTGTTTATATATCAGGCGGACGACATTTTAAAGTGCATATACATATACATTTATAAATTTGGAAAAATGTCACTCTATACTTCTACACATATACTATTCAAATCTTACAAGTAGAAGTTACAAGAATTTTGAAAAGTGTATTTGGGTATTCGTCATTTAGAATATTCTGGCTGCATGGAAATCGGCTGTGAATGATATTTGAACACATTTCATTAAAATTCTCTTTATCAAACCAATTATTTTTATACAAACTTTAAAAACGTATCTCCAAGTTTTCATTTAATGATTTATTAAAGAAATAAATTCATGACACTTCACTGTTGCTCCATCAATAACCAGAATCCAACATCCCAAGCTGCATAAAATCCCACAAAGAAAAAGTGTGACCAATACTACACAGATGGGATTTATTGCACTACATACAAACAATCAGTTATAATAATAAACAAAATTGTTCTTTATTAGGAATATAAAATTGTATATATTACAGTGTGGTCTCCAGTTAAACAGTCGATTTCCACTTCAGAACAGCTGGCACCATAGGAAAAGTAATTATATGGCCTTCCACTCTGTGTGCAATAATCAAACGCTTTAACATCTGGTGTTCTGTTAAATAACAATTGATGCACCCATTATAGTATTTATCAATTAAAAATACATGTAAATGTAATCTAGAGATCAAAATGTATTGAATTCTATTAGCAATTAATACCAATCCTAATAATTCATATTAAAACAACATTCTTATTCACCTTGTCGAAATATGTTTACAAAACATAAAAGAAAAATATCATTAATTAAAAATTGATACATGTGACATTATATTATCATTATGACCATTCTCAGTTCAAAATATACATACTTGTAAAATCCTGTGGCTGACAAACTTACTCGGTCAAGGTAAGCTGAACTGACCTGTCAACAAAGAAACAATACATTAAGAAAACAGCTGCATCAGTTTAGTGTTGTCATTACATGTAAAAATTGAGACGATATATTAAAATGAATTTATAAAATAAATGTGTATTTGGGCACTTAATCAAAATCTGTATCTTAAGACCATGACAATGCACAGCATTAATTTCAACTACTGGTACATGACAAATATGCTGTTGTTCCAGCTGGCAAGACATCTAACTGTTTTTGCATGCAAATATAACTACATAGATTTTTTTATGAAGGCACTAGTTGTTAATAATACATTTGGTAACCCTACTTAAACACCTCCAAAACTCTCAACGAAGGAGATTATTGAAAATCATTTGCGAGTTTTACAGTCATTGTAATTTCAACTAATGCCTGTAAATTGGATCTTTTTTGCCTCAACTGGAAAAATGATCAAAATACTTTAAATGCTATATAGCAGGGTAGGCTAAGTCTTCTACAAGTCTTTCCAAAAAAATTAAAATATCTATTTTTAAAAATTCATAAATATAATAAACTTTACATTTTATAACAGCATAACAAACTATGACTTCTTCATTCTGCACACCATGTTTGTAATATCCATCAAAAACCTTCGTTTGAAGGAATTGGTCTGTTCTAGTTTCTACACACAATGTAGACTGCACAAATACAGTATTTCGTTGTAGGCACAGATAAATCTAACTTCATGAAGCTCAATCTGATTCTGACAACAGTATGCAAGTCAGATATCATTGCAATAATGAATTGATATTATATGTGCCATGTAGTGTAGCAGCCAACCCAATGCATACAAACTGTAGTACCCTACTGGCAGAGTTATTTTTTGTATTCAGAAAAAGCAGATTTTATTCAAGGTCTTTTGCATCAGAAAGAAAAGACAAAAAACTAGAACAATTGTTTACTTTCAGCTTTCGCTGTATAGATGATTACCTATCATTACACAGTTTAAATTTTGATGATTTTTAGATCACATTAATCCCAATGGTCTTGAGATAAAAGACAAAAACTGTTGAGTCTGCTTTGTATTTAGATGTATATCTTGAAATTGACACATATGACCAGTGAAATGCTAAAATTATATGAAACACAAGATTGTTTCAATTTCCAAACCATAGATTTCCTGTTTCAGTATAGTAATATTACTTCAGAATTTATAAATCGCAGCCTATAAGATATAATCGTATCAGCAATTTCTAAACTGATTTCCTTGAAAGAGAATTGTTGCTCACTTACAGGCTTATAGAGGAAGGATTTCAACAGTTAAATTGATAGATATATAATTAATAAATGAATGACCTCAATTTTACTATTTTTAAGAGAACAATGTAGTCCTGGAAATTCTTAACTGATCTTAAATCAGGAATGTTCATCAGCAAGTAAGCCTAGACAGGTCCTTGTACAAATTGCAAGTCCTCCAAATGTTTAGTTAGAACTTCATCTGTTGATATCAAAGCAAAAGGGAGTAAAATTGATTAAGATTCTTTCTTACCCAGTCTTCCCATGATCCTTTAGGGTTAGCATTTGAATATGGTTCCAGTCGTTTTAGTATAGTTTCACAAGCCACCTAAAATGTCAGAAAATTAAGTTAAACACTGAATATTGAAAAAGTTTTTTTTTTAAATGAACTGTTCAGCAACAGAATCACTCTGCATAGCTTCTTCTAGAATACTTTGCAAATAAAAAGAAATATGAAATGACCAACAAATATGTGTAAAAAAAACCAATTTTCAACATTTTATTGACACTGATATGATGAAAAATTATTTTTTTAAGAAACAATACATAAAATAAATCTGATTCATATGAAAAAAATTAGCATGCAGTGTCAAAAGAACACATTAGTGTGTTTAAAGTTTACAAAGATATTGAAAACAAAATAGAGAAGAAGTGTAACTGTAACATATTACTTCTTGAACCATGCAGTAATGTACAGTCAACCCTCTTTACAACGACTATGTTAGTTTCCGGCCATTATTGACGTTAAACTGAATTTGCTGTTATAATGAATTTGTATTTTTGTACTTTGATTATCTCCCTTTTTTATTTGTGTCTATTGAAAATCGTTCAAGTCTGCTCAATATCCAAGCTTAATAACAAAAAAATTATAAAATGCTTGTTTTCTTGCCAATATTTAATTAACTAGAGGCTCCCAGGAGCCTGTATCGCTCACCTGAACCTGAAATCAAACAACCCTTTTTTATATAGAATTTCGTTCCTATAAGGAATTGACCAACACTTCTGCAAAAGTCATTAATTTTGACCTTTTAAGGGAAATAACTCCTATAAGGAGGAGCTTTTGATGCTTAGGAGGGAGGTTCACTTCGAGTATTTCTGTACCTGTTACAATTTTTTAAACTATCAGCCAAAAACTCCCTTGACCCCCCCCCCCCCCCTTTCTATTTTAAGCCAACGTAGCTATGTAGGTAGTCAGCTGTAATGATTTGCACAATTTTGGTAGAGGACATCCTAAAGATGATGTGTGCAATGTTTCAAAGCAGTCCTTTCATTGGTTAGAGAAGATTTTTTAAAATCAATTAAAATTCATTAAAAAATGTTTTAAGAGAATAATTCCTAAACGGTTAATCAGACAATCTTGACCCTAAAGTCATTTTTGTAGCCCTCATAGAGCAGAACAATTAAGCAATGCTAACTTTTTCTCCAGTTCTAAAAATTTTCAAGATTTTGTGGCAAAAATAGCAAAAATAATCAATTTCGACAATTAAAGGGCAATAACTCCTACAAGGAGTCATCATACAACTTCGACACAATGGAGTGTTTTGTAGAGCTTTCGATGCTGATGAAGGCTGGTCTCTTCAGTTTACCTGTATCTGTCATACTTTTCGAACTATAAGCCAAAAACTGTATTTTGCCCCCCCCCCCCCCCCGTTCTATTTTTAGCCATGGCAGCCATGTTGGTTAATCTGCGGCCATGGTTTGTGCAAACTTGGTTGAAGACATTTGACGGATAATGTGTACAAAGTTTCAAAGCAGTACTTTCAGTGGTTTCAGAGGAGAAGATTTTTAAAAATCAATTAAAACCGATTAAAAAAAAACAGTTCAAGTGGAATAACTCTTAAACGGTTTATCAGACAATCTTGACCCTAAAGACATTTTTGTAGCTCTCATAGAACAGAACAATTAAACAATGCTAAATTTTTCTCTAGTTCTAATAATTTTCAAGATTTTGAGGCAAAAATGGCAAAAATCATCAATTTCGACAATTAAAGTGCAATAACTCCTTCAAGGAGTCGTCATACGACTTTGACCCAATAGAGTGTTTTGTAAAGCTTTTGATGCTGAAGCAGGAAAGTCTCTTCGGTTTTCCTGTATCTGTAATACTTTTTGAACTATAAGCCAAAAACTGTATTTTGACCCCCCTGTTCTATTTTTAGCCATGGCGACCATGTTTCTTTACGAATCAAAAATCCAAACGATAGTTTGGTAAAGGACATGCTAAGCAACAACCATACCAAGTTTGGTTGCATTCTGTCGAGTGGTTTCAGAGAAGAAGATTTTTGAAAAGTTGAACGGACGGAGGACGGACACCAAGTGACGGCAATAGCTCACATAACGGGTCAGGTGAGCTAAAAACCTTTTTTTCTCTTTTTTTAAACAAAATTAATTGTAAGTTATGATTATTTACATTAGACTGATTTTAGGTAATTATCCTATTTCTGATGTGCCGCTTCAATCTTAACACACTTGTAATTAAGCCAATAATTTTCTGAAATATTTGAAGATTTAAATATTAAATAGCCTTTGACACCTTTTTAATGAAGCCATATCCCTATTATCGATTAGTTTTGTAACGGAAATGTCACGCAAGGTTAATTACGCAACAGCAACAGTAGTCCGAGAATCCTCTGCCGTCCAACGCTTTTTTTTTTGCGTGGGACATCAGAGAGCTCTCCATAAGCAAAACAGCGGATTTTGCGACACCGGTCTGGGTCGGCACATTTCATCGTATCAGATTTAATAAAAAAATTTCATCCAGTTAATCTATATATAATTCGCTTCTTTAGATATTTTTCTCTAGGAATATAATCATCTTACCTTCAATCAAGATGATTTAAGTCCATGTCTAAGCTCATTTCCATCGATATCCACATTTCGCTTTCATTTTGAACAAAAAGTCACGTGACAACAATGTGACTTAAATTCAGTGCTTAAATAAGCTTGACTGAATGTATGATGATTATATTCCTAGAGAAAAATATCTAAAGAAGCAAATTATATATAGATTAACTGGATGACAATTTTTTATTAAATCTGACACGATGAAATGTGCTGACCCAGACCGGTGTCGCAAAATCCGCTGTTTTGCTTATGGAGAGCTCTCTGACGTCCCACGCAAAAAAAAAAGCGTTGGACGGCAGAGGATTCTCGGACTATAGCAACAGGTGTTCACCTGTGCAATTAACCGTTAGAAAAATAAATTCTCTGGACAAAGATAATCTTTCACAGGTAAATCTTGATAATTTGTCGTTGTAACGAATTATTTTATGCTATCTTTGGTATATTTGTTACCGACAGACGCAGTCGGAGTCGGAAACCGAATATGTCGTTATATCGAGCATAAACAACACGTGGACACGTTTGTTCCCACTGAAATCGTGTCGGATGTAGAATATTCAGTTAAATTGAATGTCGTTGTAACGAGGGTTCACTGTATTACAGTTAGACTTATATCCTTTCATCAACTGATTATTTTCAAAAAAAGATAAAACATATTTAATAAATAAAAACACAAAATGGAATGCTTAGAATGTCAGATAAAGTACAAATAGTACAACCAAAGTTGTCAAATTATGCTTTACCTGTACAGCCATTCCATTGAGATCTGAGCTAATGCTAGCGGCTGTGGGGGATGTGTTCGGTACTGTGTTTGTGCTTGTTTCACTAATATGTATTTTTGTTACAGGAATTTTCAGCACAAGACTTGCTACCTGCAAAAGACACATAGTTGTTTGTGTAAAAAGTCTTTTAAACATTCTGTTACTTTTACTGCCATATATCTAAAATATCAGGCTTCTGCATCCTACAGTTGTTTAGAAAACTGTGACAGAAATTTTGTTACGGACGTATAGACAAATCTACGGACAAAAGAACAGACGATTGTAGAACAGCATACCCCTCTTCTTCGAAGCGGAGGTATAATAAAAGAATACAAACAGTTTGACAACTATATATATATGTTGCTATAAACATTGTACGTAACTTGTCAAAGCATCAACATTTTATTGATAATTTCTTACTTTGTAACTGAGTATCATCAATTGCATTTGATTTTTAAAAAAAATGCAACAGAATTTGAACTGCTGGTCACTCAGTATACCCCCACTATTCACATCATTAAATTGACTAAAGTCGGTAAGTAGATATGCGACTGACCTGATATCAGTACTCGCAATATAAGACCACATGGTAAGGTCACATAAAAAATTTCAAGTGGTTGTGATAAGTAGTTGCTGACAAAAACTGTAAACGAAAATATCATCCAATGACCACTAATGTTGAAAATTCGGTAAACAGGAATTAGATATGCAACAGACCTTAAATCGGTACTCGCAATATAGGACCACATGGTAAGTAGTTGCTGAGAATACTTATGAAAGTTATGTTGCGGACGGAAGGAAGGAAGGATGGACAGTCAGTATATACTGAATCTTCTTTGAAGTGGGGGTATAAAAAGATGCAAACATGCTTTTTGACTCTTCAGCTACATTAAATTGATGATTTTGACTTTTGAAAATTTAACTTTGTTTCAAACAAAGTGACACTTCTGTCCCATTAAAAAAAAGCCCTGGGTCAACATTCTGTCAAAATTTCACAATATGTTTCATTGCATATAAGAACAAACGCTCAATCGGAAGTTCATAGTCTAAAAATCTACTTTCACTTTCTATTTCAAAATATTGCATGTCCTTAATTGACTCGAGATATTTTTATGTTCAATTAACACCAATAACACTTTATCCTCAAGTTTCCTAGAATATTCAGCTTTCCAAAAATACCAAATTTATTCTGGTATCATGTGTTAATAAAATCTATATTGAAAACAGTGAACTGATATGTTGAATAGTACTAATTTAACGTACAACCTCTGGACTGGTTCCCAGTATTTGGTGGTTCTACACCTTTCAACTACCAGCATCGCTATCATAGAGATGCTAAATTCCAACTGAATTTCTCTTTCCATTCAAGTGCCCAATGATTGAGATTGATACATTTTATGACTTTTTTTAAGAAGCAAACTAACTTTTTTTTAACACATCAACAGCAATCATAGTTTTCAATGCACAACATGTAGACAGTATTTGACACTGAAATCCATAGAAGCTTCGGTGAAATAATAAAGGACATTTGTATGATTTTCAGAGGTAAACATCTCTGAAAATCATGTTAATGCCCTTCATTGGACTTAAGTTGCAATGACTCAAAAATATGAATTATCCCTAATATATCACAGCAGGCACTCACCTGTATCATCTTGGTGTGAAGTCCCTGTCCCATTTCTACACCACCATGTGTCAACAGAACTGATCCGTCCTGGTACACTAACACCAGGGCTCCTGCCTAATATATAAATATACAATATTAGTACATTGTCAGAAAATATACAGTTTATTTGTACGAGCCTTGGAAACAGGTAGAAATTCGAGGCTCTTCCAAGCAGTTTTTTACCTGTTCCACGGCAAGAAAAAATAAACTTTATATTTTCTGACAATGTCCAAATATTGTTTTTATTCTGTAACCAGAAAATACATTTTATACTTATGAAAAACATGAAAAAAGTGCACTTCGTGCGGATTTTGACTTGAAATGTTAGATGTGCATTTGATTGATAGCCTGACATCAAAAACAAATATCATAGACAACATGCCATAAACCAAAACAGAATACTAAATATTGTTAGAAGTAAGGACAAGGGTACCAGGAGCTGACATAATAAAGCTTCGCTTTACTCATAGGGTCGTATTTGTATAGTTGAAGTAGTAGTTGCAGAATAAATTCCTTTATCAAAACTTTTTCAACACTTAAGGCAAATTTTTAATATAAATAGATCGTTTTCAACAACCCATAAATACTTGGAAATAGCTGAAAAGTCTCAAGTAACATTATGTCCATTATATACTAATTTTGCAGAATTATACTACTTATATATATATTTGTTACGAAAATTCCATCGTCCCATGCTAGTACACATGAACCGCGTCTTGCACATCCGTAATCAAAGCTTTATTTCTACACAACACATGTGGTCCAGTGTCAACAGTGATTGACATAGTGCATGCAAATGAATGCCATATATATATATATATATATATATATATATATACTGTTCCTACTATGTCTGTTAGATTCCCACTTAAAGGGGGCAAATATTTTGAAATAAATAAAAATTAAATTCTAACAGTGTCAGGTTTAATTATTGTTTTTAGAAACACATACAAATATTTGATAGCTAAGCCATATATTTCTGATACTGTTTCATTAATATGTAATATAGTTTTGATATAAAATATGTTGCTGAGTGGTCTAGAGGGCTAGAGCGCTGGTAATGTTAAGTATTACATTTGTTATCTGAATTTGTATTTTGGTTTTACAATAAACTGCAAAACAATTTGTATATTTTCTGTATTTGTACTACACTTAATACAAAAACCAAATGAACCTGAAATCACCACATTAATCTGATTTCAATAAAGCATTCTCGTGTACCTGATTTTTGAATATTGCTGCATATCCTATTCCAAATTTGGTAGGTATCATACATAAACCTCTCTTTTTCCATTTATTAACACTGAAAGAAAAGTAAGTGTTGACATTTAGAAATACATTATTTACATGTTAATAAAATACATGAACAAACTTGGCTACAAGAATTCTTTGCCTATCCTAAAAATGTCATCATTCATGGGGAGACTGGTAGGGTTTTGATAGCAAATTTGCAAACCAGTGATGCTAGTGTCCACGCTGAAATGCTTTCAAGAAAACAAAGATCTTCAAATATAAATGGGTTTTAAAAGTTATTTATTAAAACATGTAACTATGGAATTTTACTGAAAGATTTTACTGTATAAAATAAAAAATAAAAATATTGACACAATCCACACCTAACTACACATCATTCTTCATTGTTTTACATAACAGCTATATATAAATCTCGGGCGAGGATGGCCGAGTGGTTAAGGTAGTTCTACTATTAATCACATGGTCTGTCAACACTGAGATTGCGAGTTCGAGTCTTACTGCAATTAGGGTGCTCTTGAATCCAATCTTGATTTACAAGGAGTGCCAGTTTCCTACCAAAGGTCAAGGGTTTTCTCTTGGTACTCCGGCCTCCTTCCCAGTAAAAACTGGACCTCATGATATAGCTGAAAAATTGCTGAAAGTGTTGTTAAACATCATTCAAACAAACAACTGTATATAAAAACATTATATATAAACTTTTACTGAATAAAATAACAAAAATAAAAATATTGAAAAAATATATATTTCATATAGTCAGTCCAACATGATCAAATAATCACAATTTAATCACAAGTACTTTCATGCCTTCCGGCAATCTTTGAGTGAACAAACATCATTCCCAAGTCAAAAAATTTAGTAACAAATCATGAACAAATCATCTTCAAATTACTTTCAAATCATTATTCAGTGATTTCTTAAAGTGATTTGATAGTGATTCAATAACAAATTACAACCAAATCACTTTTGGCCCAATTTAATAAAAGTGATTTGTTAGTGATTTGGTTTCACAAAGCGATTTGTTAGTGATTTCTGGTGATTTGAAAGTAATTCTGTAAAAGTAAAAACCACAGTGAGTGATTTGCTTACCATTTCTTTATGTTGGAATCATAACAGTTTGTAATTTGTTAATGATTTGATAAACTTTGTTTCTTGGGAACTTTTTATGAAGTAATTTGTTAGTGATTTATTCAACATAGCTTCAGTCTTAGAATGATTTCATTGCAATTTGTTAAACTTTGTTTAAAATGTACCCAGTTAAGGTGATTTGAATGTGATTTCTTGAACTTAGTAACTTGCTGCTGGTATAGGTATTATTGTTGGCAGATTTGAACGTTGCATTTCATCATCAGATTCATAGTGTTCACAACATACATGTAGATTTGTTTAAAGTGACAGTTAATTTATGAAAATGCACGTACATATATTATATACTTCGTATTATCAATATAATATGTTCCCAGTTAAGACATATAAAAACAAAGCTGAACTCCATATAGCCAATTAGTTGAGGTAGTTACCTACAAAGCAGTCAACACTGAGGATGCAGGTACTAGTACAAGTCTTATTGTGACAGGGCATTTAAACCTTAGCATTAAATAAAATTTAAAGCAGTTGTATATTTGATTAATTTATTATAATATTAAAAGAACAAATATGCATGTTCAGAGGTTTAATTCATGGTGATTTGGTTCTTCACAAACAACTTTAAATTTCTCACCATCTATACAAATGCAAAGGTCCAAGATATTAATCAATGGAATTATATCAACAAGTTCAGAATTGGTTACAATATGCATGAAAGGTAACACAATATTTAAAAAGTTAGACTGAGTATGATGGTCAGAGCTTTCCCAGTCATGATGAACTTGGAAGATATTCAACTGAAGCGGGTTCAGTTTTGAAATGCAAACAAAGTTTTCAATGTCACCATTTATTGCAGTATGACTTGCAAAAAACATTACAAACCCATATGACACTTTCTTGTTGTGATCTAAATATTTCACAGTGTATGAATTGCGCATAGACACTCGGGCATAGTCCAACGAATGATACTTAATTCCTCTTATTATTGCTCGGTTGTATAGTGAAATGTAATAAATTGCACTCTTTAGATATTTACAAATTTCTGTTTTGATTAAAGGCGAAAGTTGTTTTGAATATGACTTTCCACAAAAAGAATAAATGCTGGGGTCATAACTCTTGCATTGTGTAGTAAGAGATTTCACTAAAGAACTGACCAATGAATTTTCCTCAACTTTCTTGGAAAGCAATGGAATCATCTGAAATACATGTACTGCATTTACAATTTGTAAATCAATGTACATAGTTCCATGAAACATTTTTATAAGATCTCCATTAGCTCCTTCAAAAGCAAAACAAGAGTAGCACCATAATGGACCCAACTCCCTGACTGTTTGAGGCAGGTGGAGCAATGAATGCATATTTAATGTTACATATCGCTCACCATACAATGATGAGAACATGAACACAAAGTAGTTCAGCATCTGTTCACTTCTTTGAATATTTTCTTCACTGATGCTTGACTGACACAGAAGATATATTCCTTCAAGTAGGGCACAATAGTGATAAAAATACACTGGCTTGAGTAAATCCATTATGCAAGGTACAGAGTAATAAAAGAACCATGACCGTACTTCTGATGCCTTCCAAAATTTCATGTGCTCGCTAATTGTTCTCGGTGTTCTAGTAATAAAATGAGAGGGTTTAATTTGTTCAATACGCGAGTCTACAACTTCAACAAAGCTATGTAAAGAAAACTCTTCACAAGTGAATTCTGTTGAAAACCACAATTTTAGCAATAATCGAACAATTCCAAGACACAACATATGCATGTAATCTATTCCTGTTCCAACTACCATATCAAAGTTTGGTGTGAACATAAGGAAAGAAATTCCTTTGTATCCATTTATAGTGTTTTGGATTTCATTAGCCATAATTCCATCTTTGACCACCAGTGCAGATGTTCTAATTGGTCCAGTAGGGTTTTCAGTACTATAAGGAAATGTTCGTATGTTCCCACCTGAAATAGTTCTTGTATTTACCCCAGTCTGCAGACATTTAGGACAAGAACTTTCTCCGTTGTGCTGATTCATGTTAAGCACAGCACTTCTAGCTGGTATATCACATGACAAGCACAATAAACAACCTTTAACAGTCACAACTTTGTCACTACTTATTTGAATATCAATTCCATCCTTTAGTGCTTCAAGAGACCTTTGAAGTGGCTCAAAAAACATATTCATCACAGGTTTCTCCTGACCAAACCAAAGTCCACAAAGAAGCATGTTCTCTCTTTGTTTGCGCATCCTAAAAGGTAATTCATTTATCATTAGAAATATTGGCCAAATTGAAGTCTTGCTGCTTTTAAAAATTGGAACACCATCAGTATTTAAAGTGAACGAAACATTGTTTACTTTTCTAGGGTGTAAAATTCCTTCATTATCTGTGAACCTCTTGTATAAAAGTCCATCATAGATGTCTTCAATATTGTTAGGGTTTTTTTTAATTCTAGTTGAGCGGTGTGTCAAGTTACTTCTAAAATTGTCATTGGTAAACAAGTTTTCAAGCTGCTTGCTTACTTCCAGTTCAATGAAAAAGTCTTTTCCTTTCTTCACAGATACATCTTTTGCACAATGCTTGTTTGGACAAATTTTTGTGTCCTGCTGCACACCACCTAAACAGAAGTTACAAAAGTAATGTTTGATCATTGGCGTTTTCATTTGACTAAAAAATTTCTTAAAATGATGTAAGCTCTTCAGTGCTCGATTTGAAATTACCAAATGAATGTTAATCAATGATAACAAGTCCGAAACCTGAGTAGCGGTCAAAGAATGGCTAATTATAAACATCCAGATCAACAGAATGCTTGTTGATGTTGTCAGTGTATGACCAGGTTGTATTGGTTCTTCAGTTTCAATAAAGCTATTGTCATCCATTTCATAATCATCTTCTGCTTTTTCAAAGTCAATGTCATTTATGTACCACTCCTCATTTTGGAATTTGAGCTCTGATAATAAATCAGCTACCAGTGTACTTTTATTCCATTTATCTGATGGCACATTTGTAGGGAATGTTTTTTCAATTAATATGTCCTCTTCTAAAACAGAAGGATTTACCCGCGAGTCTGCATCAAAAATGTCATTTTCCTGATCTGCAGTTATTTTATTGTCATGATCAACTTCAGTCTGTGAAGACATGTTTTCAGAAATATCATCTTTATAACAGTTGGATCTTTGCTGAACATTTGCAATTATTTCATTATCAAATTCATGTACATGCAATTGAGAATTATTTGCTTCAAAGTAGTCCTCCTGAGAAACTTTTTTATCATCTGTTCTTGTAGTTGATGTATTTTCTAAACATTCTGTACATGTAGATACTGCATCCTGTATATTTTCAATGCCTAATTCATAGCGTCCCCTTTTTAAATCATTACTAGTATTTGGCTCAGTAGAAGCTGAAGCATTTTTATCATCAACCGCTGCTGCAGCTGTCTCGTCACTGACAATTTTAAGTGTCCTGTGTACATGTTCACTATATTTTGTGTTGTATTTTGTTGGTCGCACTTGGCCTCTCTTATTGACAACTTTATAAGTGCCTGACTGTATCTGTAAATAAACAATAATTATTACTATATACACAACAGATGACTTACCATTTATATAATTCTCAGCTAGTAGACAACATTATTGCAATAAATGCAATATATTTTATACGCAATTTAGCATTGGGGTCATTGTTTACAATTAATGATTATAAAGGAAAATCGCCGACATTCGGGTGGGTGGCCACACATGTATCTCTTAGGTTTACTTAGGTTGCATGTGGTGCATGTGATCTCAACATATATATTATACACAAACAGACCATATCTCGATTGACAATCCATGCAATAAAATCTGAGAATGATATTAAATTATGCCTTTTTAATAATCATAGAATAATATATACAAACCTTCTGATCTGTGCATCCATTCATTTTATTATTCATTATATAGTCCTTGTAAAACGTGCGGCCACAAACAAATTCTTCTCTACGTACAATAACACACACGAGAACGTTTCCGCTGGGGTGACAGAAAATGGTGGCAACAATCCCGCGCAATTCAAGTTTTATATTTAGAATGTAAAAACTATAAATACCGGTGTACCTATGTACGAAATATATTTGTTAATATTTTTTTAATGTATTTATAAATCTATTTATTATGTTACATTTTTTATTTACAAAATACGCATACCGTGTCTTATTAGATCAAATACAGAACGCCGCGTAATAGGCTTACCAAATTTTTATCACTCGCGCACGCGCTACATATTTTGAGCGGAAAAAGCAAATTTGAAATTGAAAATGAATTCCAAAAGAATTATTAAAAGACCAGTGAAATATCAAGACAATGAAGAACTTTGTGCTTTGGAACGACAGGGTAATTATGTATTATTATCATACGTGAATAAGACAATAAATTTTCAACAATTTTAATGCAATTTGCACATGCAAAAAGATCGATCGTGTGAATGCATGTGCATGATCTCAACATATATATTATACACAAACAGACCATTCAGTTAAAGTATATCTTAGAAGAATATATAGTCCATTTTTCTTTCATATGTACTCCCTTTCTTAAATAAAATTAAGGTGGAGCATTATTCCCCCCCCCCCCCCCAAAAAAAAAAAAAAAAAAATTTATATACATATATTGATTGGAATTAATTAAGTCAGCCACGTACTTAGTAATGAATATTTTTATTATAGCTACATGCATGAGCTACATCAATATATTTGAATTTTTCAAATTCGATCATGCATGCACATATATCGATCACTAAGGAAAAATATTTTTTTGTTAGGACCATATGTGAAAGTCAAATTTACAGATGATGGTGAGGAGCAAGTATATTCAGAATTTTCTGATGCATTCCTTGATCTCGATGATGATAAACCCATCAGTTTTGATGCACTTTATGAGGGCATGATATGTGCTGCTAGATATGAGGGACGACATTACCATGCTACTGTAATTAAAGTATTTATTCAAGGTACAATGTATATACTTATCTTTGAAACTATATTTTAGTATGTAAAATATATTTAAAGCAAGAATCCCTTAATTCTTCTTAAGTAAACATATCTAGTGCCCTTTTCAATTATTTTACAATTACATATATACATCATGTCACTTTATTCATAGAAAAAGTACACATTTTTTAAAACATACATGTACAATAATTTATGCTGTTATAGAAAATTTAAGATAACGGGGTATATTTAAACGTTTTGAAAAACAATCCAAAAAATATATAATCAATTTTACTCAATGACTTGAATAACTCGAGATATGCAGTTTACAGATATCAATATATATGTGTACACCAGTATATGTTTTGTGTGATTTTTTTATTTTTATAAAGTGTTTTTTATCTTATATATTTCTTTACAGATAACATTGACAAGAATGAGACAAGAAAAGAGAAAATTGTTGATGACCAAGTGCAGCCTGTAAAAAAGAAAAGTATGTTTTTTATTGAATAACCTGTCATTAAGTCATGACAAGCACTAACATTGGTCTTATAGATATGTGTGATACAGTTAACGTTCTGCCTCTGGACCTATGAAGTTAAAATTATTAAACCCCTTTATCAATTCATACTGTAATTCACTTATTTTTTAATGAAGTATAGTTGTTTTATATACATGTATGAGACAACAGATGTGTAAGCAAATCATATATTTAATTTAATGAAGTAGTTGTTTTATATACATGTATGAGACAACAGATGTGTAATCAAATCATATATTTAACATTATTTTTTATTTTTATAAAGTGTTTGTTATCTTATATATTTCTTTACAGATAACATTGACAAGAATGAGACAAGAAAAGAGAAAATTGTTGATGACCAAGTGCAGCCTGTAAAAAAGAAAAGTATGTTTTTTATTGAATAACCTGTCATTGAGTCATGACAAGCACTAACATTGGTCTTATAGATATGTGTGATACAGTTAACGTTCTGCCTCTGGACCTATGAAGTTAAAATTATTAAACCCCTTTATCAATTCATACTGTAATTCACTTATTTTTTAATGAAGTATAGTTGTTTTATATACATGTATGAGACAACAGATGTGTAAGCAAATCATATATTTAATTTAATGAAGTAGTTGTTTTATATACATGTATGAGACAACAGATGTGTAATCAAATCATATATTTAACATTATTTTTTATTTTTATAAAGTGTTTGTTATCTTATATATTTCTTTACAGATAACATTGACAAGAATGAGACAAGAAAAGAGAAAATTGTTGATGACCAAGTGCAGCCTGTAAAAAAGAAAAGTATGTTTTTTATTGAATAACCTGTCATTGATCATGAGTCATGACAAGCACTAACATTGGTCTTATAGATATGTGTGATACAGTTAACGTTCTGCCTCTGGACCTATGAAGTTAAAATTATTAAACCCCTTTATCAATTCATACTGTAATTCACTTATTTTTTAATGAAGTAGTTGTTTTATATACATGTATGAGACAACAGATGTGTAATCAAATCATATATTTAATTTAATGAAGTAGTTGTTTTATATACATGTATGAGACAACAGATGTGTAAGCAAATCATATATTTAATTTAATGAAGTAGTTGTTTTATATACATGTATGAGACAACAAATGTGTAATCAAATCATATATTTAACATTATTTTTGTTAATTTCAAAAATTTTTAATTTAGGAGCAGTAAAATCAAAAACTGTTGAAGGAAAAGGAGATGATGCAGAGTTGAAAGAGAAAAAAAAAAGGTAATATTTTGCTTTGTATAACTTTTTAATTAAGTATGCAACATTTTAGGTTGTAAACATTTCATTACTTTTATTTTCATAAACTTTAATAAATTTAAGTATATAATTAAAAGTGCACATCATGATGAATAAAATTTTTGGTTTGTGTTTTCTTTTTGTCACAAGTAAATGAAACTTTTCATGTTCATTTACAAGAGTTTTTAATTTCTAGAGACTTTAAAACCAAACACTTAACAATAAAAGACAGATGATGTGGTATCATGCCAGCTGTATATCTATTGTAATTGTATTCTCAGGCTTTTGAGCTTCAATATTAGAAATTCAGTTGACACAAGCATACACAAATATATACAACAGTAATTATTATAAAAAAAATATCACAATGTATTGCGAAACAGTCAAATTATTAGACATTTATTGTAGCTCTTGCTGTTGAAAAAAAGAAGAAAAAGGAGGCTTTAGTAGCAGCTGCACAGAATATGGCTGCAAAACTTTACTCAAAGTCAACTAATCATGCATGTGTGAGTAGAGTTCCACCCAATTCATCATCCACAGCTCCAAGCATGGCACCTGTTCCCCCAGTTCCATCAGTTTCTAGCACGGTACCTGTTCTCCCATCTGCGAGCATGGTACCTGTTTACCCATTTTCTAGCATGGTACCAGTTCCCCCAGCTTCAAGCACAGCACCTGTTCCCCCAGCTACAAGAATGGTACCTGTTCCCTCAGTTTCTAGCATGGTACCTGTTCTCCCAGCTCCGAGCTCGGCACCTGTTCCCTTAGTTCCTGGCTTGGTACCTGTTCCCCCAGCTTCAAGCACGCCACCTGTTCCCCCGGTTCCTAGCATGGCACCTGTTCCCTCAGTTTCTAGCATGGCACCTGTTCTCTCAGTTTCTAGCATGGCATCTGTTCCCTCAGTTTCTAGCATGGCACCTGTTCCCCCAGTTCCTAGCATGGCACCTGTTCCCTCAGTTTCTAGCATGGCATCTGTTCCCTCAGTTTCTAGCATGGCACCTGTTCCCTCAGTTTCTAGCGCGGTACCTGTTCCCCCAGCTCCAAGCATGGCACCTGTTCAGTCACCTAATATAGTATCATCAGTCTTCCCAGTTTCTAGTATGGCACCTTTTACCTCAGCTTTACACATTCCAAATACTGCCCTACCAGTTCATAACCATTTCCCCCAAGTTAACCATTTAGACTTGTCTTCTAGTCCCCAGTTGCACGCTCTACCCTCTCAATCTATCAACCCAAATAGACATTCTGTGTTGGAATCTTCAATGTTGTTGCCCTCTTCTTCCCAGGAATTTAATGCAGGCATGTCCCTTAACAGCACATTTTTAAATGCAAATGAAGACCCTTTCTTTTCACATCATTCCAATAGATCCCAAGTAGCCAATAGTTTTACTACATGTACTAATAGTAGCAGTCTGTCTGCAGCAGTGAGCCAGTCCCTTAATATAATAAATTCATACGGGGATGAATGTTGTCACTGCATTGCAAAAGATACTGAGATATCTGATCTTAAACACCACCTCAGAACTTTAGAACATGAGAATGTTATGCTACGTAAGAAACTAGAAGGTAAATGTCAAGATCGGTATCATTTATGGATCCATCAGTGGAAATTTAGTATAAATTTGCAGCTTTATAGTAAATTCATATTGTAGACACTTGTCTCAAGTTTAAATTATTGTGAACTTTTCAGACAAGGTTTGATTTATTCAACACATGACACATGCGTGCTTCAAATACACAACTATGACAGAGCAGTCAAGAAAGTTTGTATTAAAAGTTGGTTATTAAAATTATATTAATATTTACATTTACTTAAATTACTGGTATATAAATTGGTGTTAATACTAAGAATTCTTGAGTTGTGTTCCAAGAATTATGAAAACTACTTTAATAGGCAATACATGTGTTAAAACCTTTGATATTTTTGCAGACCAATCCATGACATATACTCCAGAGGAGGTGGAAGGTCATAAGCAGCGACTGAAAAAACACAAGCCCAAAACTCGGCCAGCTGTTGAATTAGCAGATTATGTAAGTTACAACCTAATTATATTCAACACTAGAAATTATACTACATGAATCTTTTATCTGTTGAAGGAAATTCTTACATGTAATACTTAACAAAATAGCAATCACTGCTTGTTCTGTATGAGTTTATATGTGTTTATGTTATAAGTAAATGTAATGCAAAACTTAACAATTTAATAGTTTTCTACTTTAAGATCTTACTTATTTTTGCTGTTTTTTGCAACTGAATATCCCTTGTTTCAATAAAAGTTATACATTTATATGTTCATGAAATAGGCAGTGCACCAGGTTTGGTCTATACTGGATGTCTTTGTAGCAGTATTATTTGTCATAAATATTTATTGTGTTTATCATCTGAATTATAATGAAATTAAAACTAAGTTTTTTTTAAATACATTTATTTTCTAATACCGGTAAATTATTTTTTTGCAGTATGAAGTGGCAGAAGAATCGCAGTTAAAAAGTGGATACTCTTTGCTGGCACCTGGAGCCAAGATTGCAGTAAACAGCATCTGGCTTCACAGTATATTGGCAACAGTATCCAGAAAAAGCAGAAAAAACCTTCAAAAAGACAAACCTGGATCAGACATAATAAAAAGACTAATAGATGGGTTTTATGAACCATGGGATTTGGCTGTCAATGGAGGAACACAACTTTTTAAGGACACATTGGTCTTTAAAGCCTTAAGAAGTAAATACAGGATTACTGCATTTCAGTCTTATAACTATAAATAAAGTAAAAAAATTGCCAAATTATCATCAAAACATTTTGTTTCTGTATATCTTTTATGAAAGCCAAAATCTAATCACATTTATGGTTGTAAAAACTTTGATGTTTTTTTTTTCATCTGCTAGTGTTCTGTTTCTATTTCTAAAAATCTCATTGTTGGGCAAACTGGAGGGAACAAATTATGATGAATAACTTAATTTTAGCTAATAGGTAAATAATATTATGATCAATTATTTGATTAAAACAATTAATGAAAAAATAGAAGATATTGTATAGTATTATAAAAAACCAGATTCACACTATTTATTGATAGATTTGACTAGTTTTGTGTATTTAACCATTTTTTTTGTTATTGCAGATTATGCAGAACACAAACTCAACATGGACCAATCAAGTTTCAACAGAGCATGGCTAGAAAAAATGTCATCGTCGAAAATGACAGTGAAAAGACTAAACAAAACATTACAAAATTAACTATTTAACTATTTATATTATATTTTTTATATATTTTAATAGATACACTTGAGAAACACTATAATATTAATTGTTGTATTTTATTTTATCTCCTTTTTCATTGCCAACATGGAAACATTGGAAAGTAATTTGTTGCTGGCCTGATTTGCTAGTGATTATATTCCCTGGTTTAAAATGATTTGGTAGTAATTTGACAGTGATTTGCTAGTGATTTGGTAGAAATTTGATAGTGATTTGGTAGTAATTTGTTAGTGATTTGGTAGTAATTTGTTAGTGATTTGGTAGTAATTTGACAGTGATTTGGTAGTAATTTGACAGTGATTTGGTAGTAATTTGACAGTGATTTGCTAGTGATTTGGTAGTAATTTGATAGTGATTTGCTAGTGATTTGAAAGTAATTTAACAGTGATCTGCTTGTAATTTGAAAGTGATTTGCTAGTAATTTATTGATGATATTTTCCAGGTTCAGAGTAATTTGTTAGTAATTTGTTAGAGTGATTTGATAACTAATTTGCATGTGAATTTGCATCACTTTCAAATCACTTACAAATGACTGATTTCTTTCCGATTTGTTAGAGTGATTTGTTTGAGGTATTTTTTGACTTGGGTTAATATTTATAATGTTACTAACGGTAACGTTAATACGACGTTACAATAGGTATAAGAGGAGTTAATACACATAAATATATATTAAAATTAATATTATAGTTGTCCATTGATAGACAGTTTAAATTTGTCTATAAAGCATTTTTCTTTTCCAAGGTCCTTGTCTGCTGTTTTCATTTTATAACATGTAAATATAACCTCGCCTGTGCATGTGTCTAGGTGGGTGCACAATGTTATCTACCGATAAGCGGGTATAATGTTGTCAAGATATTGGTGAGTATCTGTGCTTTTATACAAAATATCTGTAGATATAGTTTTATAGTTATTAATGATTAAAATAAACAAGAATGAGAGGTTTGTTCTACTCATTTCAACCCAGTATCGTATAGCCGTTAATCCAAGGTCATGAGGGATAATAGTATACAAGCTAGTAACATCAAAACTAACAAGAATCGCATTTGGCCCAATAACATTAGGTAGCTGGTTTAGAAAATGATTATCATCACGTACATAACTGGGAACGAATGGGCAAAGCGGTTTTAAGATTATGTCAATAATTTTACTTAGACAGTGTGTATACAACTCACGGTCCAGCAATAAGCGGTAGTATAGTTAAACGGCAAACCATAAATTTAAAGTTACTAGTGCTGTACTCAAAATTTGTAATATATACATATATATAGTTTTAGAAAGAAATATTTTTTTTATTAAAAAATCTACCCTAAAGCTATTTCCTGTCACTGACACATCTGTTAATTGAGTTCGCATAATTGCTTTTCACATCAGTGGTTATATTACGTAATAAGTTCAACAGGTGACAATCTAATTATGAGTTGAGATTGGTTTCATACATTTTGTAGAATATACTATTGCACTACATTTTAAAGCAAAAGAGATCCAATATTATAAATTGTTTCTGTTATATATTGCTAAGAAAATATGACAAGTTGATGGAAAAAAACGTGCAGTCAATATACACTTACACTGTGCATGTGCCATGTGACATTCGTAAATCTACTGACATGCGTAAAACTGGAGAAAACCACTTTGAATTATTTAATTCTATTGAAATGATGAAAACAAAAATCATTATTTTGTTATAAAAATAAATAGTGTGATCCATCGTAGAACATTATTTCTCTAATTTTGACGTAATATTTCAACCGCTTGACCGGTGTGGAAAAAATAGTGCTCGTCACTAGTGAATTTGTTGTTCTCAGCAGTTGATTGGTTAAAAATAATAATGTCATGAACGTAAAATTGGGGTTGGGAGAATTTGTACTTCGTTTCGCAAATTTACTACTTTTTAAAATTAGAGAAACAGAATCTTACATTAGTACTCTTGGATTATCGGATTTCTCCAATCTCGATAGTTAAATTATGGAATTTCAAGTCCTCGCCAAGGCTCGGACTTAAAATTTCATAATTGAACTATCTTGATTGGAGAAATCCGATAATCCACTCGCACCAATGTAAGATCCTATACATAACATCTGATCCGAACTTATGGCAATTCGGTAACAACATCCTACTTCCAATTAATGAAAATGTCTCGTGGGTGTTCATCAAAATAATGTTGTTAATATTACTTTGTTGAATAGACAACATGTCATTTTATAATAAATTAGCCTTAGGCAGAAAAATGTCCTCCTACATATATTTTCTTTTTTACACGATGCATATATTGGGGGAACCCATCGCAAAGTGCCAATTTATATCGACTGCGAGGGAATTCGGTAATTTCTTTAGGGGGATAATGACTGAAATTGGCAAGGAAAACTTCCGGATCCCTGATATTAAACAGATATATCATGTCTGGGAGGGGTATTTGTGAAAAATACCAGTCGAGAGATGAAATATTTCCCGAGCCGTTAGGCGAGGGAAATTTGATTCTCGAGACTGGTATTTTTCACAAATACCCCTTCCAGACATGATTTATCTGTTTAATTACACCGAATATCATGATTTCAAAGAGCGGTGAATACTAGACCACTTGCGTGCTGTTTGTTGACTCTGTACTATCGGAACGTTTCTGGTTTTCAAAATCGATTACCCATGTTACGTTTACTTTGAGGTAAAAGTCGAAACTTCCGAATGAATATTTCCAGCATAATAATATGCGAGGGTTATTTTTAAGCAAATACCACGGCACAGAGGGTAATTTTTTGCTGAATACCCCGGTGATGACGAAATCGATGCAAAATGAGGAAATTTGCGAAAAATACACTGTCTATTGACCAATCAAAAGCCAGCATTTTTATATGAGGTGTAATTAATATATATATATAATCTGCATTTTTATCAATGCAGTGTTAACACAACTGCTAGAGGTAAATATTCAATCAGAATCTTTATGACTTACCTATTAAATAGAGCAACCTCTTGTTTTCTTTGGATGTAATCACTCCTGGACATACACTCTTCCCAACATCTTCTGATGTTACAATTTTCCAATGGCTGTCCAAAATGTGTTAAGTCTCCTTCACTGTACATGTTTAAACTTCTAATCTACATTGGAAAAAACTGTATTAAAATGTTTAAAGTAGATGCTTGCAGTGGGCTGTTTTAAATAGAGCTTCACTGCATGTTAGGTATTCAGATAAACCTTAGTTTTGCATTCACAATTTAATTGGCTATATGTTGCAAGAAGATGGAACCATGTGAAGAAACAATAAATGACAAAGAAAAATCAACCGTTGTTAGCAGAATTAAAACAAATTAGACTACTACATAATTTTTTAAAACTTAAAAAAGGCTAATTTCATCAATTTTGACAAGATTTATTGGGACATTGTAAGTGTCTTATTGTATGTGTATAGTTTTGGATTATTTTGTCCAGCCTTTATTTTAATTGCCATTCTCTTCCAATAATTTTTCTCAGCAAGTGTTTTCCAGATGTCCTGTTTAGGCACATAATCATGCATATCTTTAAATGAAACATGATCATACATAAGTGATTAAAGCACATATTTGTTTGGTGATTCAATGAGGTATGCACTTGTCTTTGATAAGAGATTTGGAATTGATAGTTCTAAGCTTGATGGTAATAGTTAAAAGGTAATAAACATGTTTTAATGGATTCAAGGAAACAAATAATATAACCTTATTACCTTACTGGGACAAACACCTAAATATGTAGCTATTTCATCGATGAATGTTTCTGCTACAAGCATGCCTTGAGGACTGCCAAAGCCACGGAAGGCTGTATTGGATGGAATGTTTGTTTTGCATACACGTCCAACCACTTTAAAATTAGGTATCTTATATGCATTCTCAGTGTGGAACATACATCTCTCTAATACCTAAGTGAAACAAATAAAATTTTGTGTACACAAATAATTATCTTTGAATAAAACAAAACAAATCGAAAGCAACCACAATGTTATAACAACAGAAAGACAAAAGGCCAGAAAACAACACAAAGACAACGGGCCAGAAAACAACATATACAATGGGCCAGAAACAACACACAGACAATGGCCCAGAAAACAACACAGACAACATTCCAGAAACAAGACACAAAGAGCCAGAAAACAACACAGACAATGGCACAGAAAACAACATATACAATGGGCCAGAAACAACACACAGTCAATGGACCAGAAAACAACACAGACAAAGGGCCAAAAAAAAATACAGACAAAAGCCAGAAAACAACACAGACAACAGGCCAGAAAACAACACAGAAAACAGGCCAGAAAACAACACACAGACAAAGGGCCAAAAAACAACACAGACAAAGGGTCAGAAAACAACACAAAAAAAGGGCCAGAAAACAACACACAGAGTCAGGAAACAACACAGACAATGGGCCAGAAAACAACACAGACAAAGGGCCAAAAAAACAACACAGAAAAAAGGTCAGAAAAAAACATAGACAAAGGGCCAGAAAACAACACAGACAAAGGGCCAGAAAACAACACAGACAAAGGGCCAGAAAACAACACTGACAAAGGGCCAGAAAACAACACAGAAAAATGAACAGAAAACAACACAGAAAAATGGACAGAAAACAACACAAAGGGTCAGAAAACAACACAAACAAAAGGCCAAAAAACAACAAAGGGTCAGAAAACAACACAGACAATGGGCCAGAAAACAACACAGAAAAATGAACAGAAAACAACACAGAAAAATGGACAGAAAACAACACAAAGGGTCTGAAAACAACACAGAAAAATGGACAGAAAACAACACAAAGGGTCAGAAAACAACACAGATAAAGGGCCAAAAAACAACAAAGGGTCAGAAAACAACACAGACAAAGGGCCAAAAAACAACAAAGGGTCAGAAAACAACACAGACAAAGGGCCAGAAAACAACACAGAAAAATGAACAGAAAACAACACAGAAAAATGGACAGAAAACAACACAAAGGGTCAGAAAACAACACAAAGGGTCAGAAAACAACACAAAGGGTCAGAAAACAACACAGACAAAGGGCCAGAAAACAACACAGACAAAGAGCCAGAAAACAACACAGACAAAGAGCCAGAAAACAACACAGACAATGGGCCAGAAAACAACACAGACAAAGAGCCAGAAAACAACACAGACAAAGGGCCGAAAAACAACACAGACAATGGCCAGAAAACAACACAGACAAAGGGTCAGAAAACAACACAGACAATGGCCAGAAAACAACACAGACAAAGAGCCAGAAAACAACACAGACAATGGGCCAGAAAACAACACAGACAAAGAGCCAGAAAACAACACAGACAAAGGGCCGAAAAACAACACAGACAATGGGCCAGAAAACAACACAGACAAAGGGTCAGAAAACAACACAGACAATGGCCAGAAAACAACACAGACAAAGAGCCAGAAAACAACACAGACAAAGGGTCAGAAAACAATACAGACAATGGGCCAGAAAACAACACAAAGATAAAGGGTCAGAAAACAACACAGACAATGTGCCAGAAAACAACACAGACAAAGGGCCGGAAAACAACACAGACAATGGGCCAAAAAAACAACACAGACAAAGGGTCAGAAAACAACACAGACAAAGGGCCAGAAAACAACACAGACAAAGAGCCAGAAAACAACACAGACAAAGGGTCAGAAAACAATACAGACCATGGGCCAGAAAACAACAAAAAGATAAAGGGTCAGAAAACAACACAGACAAAGGGTCAGAAAACAACACAGACAAAGGTCCTGAAAACAACACAAAGATATAGGGCCAGAAAACAACACAGACAAAGGGTCAGAAAACAACACAGACAAAGAGCCAGAAAACAACACGGACAATGGGCTAGAAAACAACACAGAGAAAATGCCAATATATAAGCCCAATTGGAAAAAGGTCATTTATACTATGGAATAAAGAACCACAGATCTGAAAAGGCTTTAGCAATATCAAGACAGTAAATTTAAATACTGACTATTTTAATCAATAGTGTATCATGTCAGCTGGATACATCAACAACATGTTACATTTATTTACAGAAATTTAGTTTTAGGAGTGAGCTTTGATATTTCATATAATAGCAAATTATTCGTAGATCTAATGGTTATTTACCAAGTTATGACTGTTTTAAAGTTAGCTTAATTTCTGAACATACGCTTCTCATTTAAAGTAGCTGAGCTAGCATGACTAAAACTTAAACAGAACAATATTTCACCATTAACATACAGCATACAGATCTGTCATAACCTTTCTTAAAGTCAAACAACTATAACCTGTCAGGTATTTTCTACCTATTGCTTAATCAGTTCCAAATATAGATAAGAGCTGTTTAGAAGACTGCTTCAATCTGTTTTCTTTAAAGCTCTTAATCAGAAAGAGCTGGACATTTAAATTGCAGCTATTTATGCATGACTCAGGTAACTTATAACTTATTTATGCATGACTTATTTATGCATGACTCAGTTAACTTATAACTTCTAATTTGGAAGATTGTCATAGGTATAATGCAGGAGGAACAAGTTGAAAGTTAACCAAGTCACATATAAGTAGCTGCAATTTAAATGTACAAGCTATTACTGATGAAGAGCTTTAAAGATTGAAGCAGTTTTCTAAACAGCTGATATCGAATAGTAGTCTGCTACCTATACTGTAAAGTCTAGTACATTAAACAATACAGTATTGTAGTGTCAACTTATTTAAAATGTTTTCATGTCTATTTTTCATTAACTATAAGACATTAAACAATACAGTATTGTAGTGTCAACTTATTTAAAATGTTTTCATGCCTATTTTTCATTAACTACAAAAACTATTTATAAACAACTATGACTTAGGGAAAATAGAATATAGATGTGAAATTTCTTGTTCTAAAACATTTTCTGCACTCGGAAGTTGATACGTGTCAATATATAACACATATTAACGTACAGCTCCAGATACATCCAAAGTACATCCAGCATTACTGTACATGTGAATTTCTGCTGCCATTATCTTTCCATCCTTTGTAAATCCCACCTAAAATATATAACATAATAATAAAAATTTAAAGAGGGTTAAACAGCTAGTACTACAACTACTAATCCCTGAGGCCCTCAAGAGGGTCACTCAGTTAGTACTATAACTAATCTTCCCTAAGGCCTTCAAATAGGTTTACACAGTTCGTACTACAACTACTCTTCCCAAAGGCCCTCAAAGAAGAGGGTTACACAGTTAGTACTACAAATAGTCTTTCCTGAGGCCATCATGAATAAAACAAATACAAAATGTTTACAGTTCAAAGTGAAAAAAAGTATAAAAATGCATGTATATAAATTAAATCATATAAATCACACATTTTTTCACACCATACTAAAAGCGTTTTGTATTTACAGAGTTTTTTTTATTCATGAGTTATAACATCATTGTCAGCATCATTTATTAAAGTATCAATAATTCAATATTCATCTAGAAATGTCAACTGATAATAATTGTCTGTAATGTACATGCTTATCGTACTGATTTAACAAATACAACAGATTTCAATTTGTAAGTTGCTTGTTTAAACGAATAAACACATTATTATTAACTTAAACATAAATGAGAGATTACCTTGTACTGCCCCAAAAATGGATGTCTGGTCCCAGTTATTAACATGTCTTCATCTCTGTTTAACATACAACGCACAGGCTTACCAAGTCTATTTTTATGTAAATTGAAAAAAAAAATAAAAATCATGAAAACAGTCAACAAAAAACAATTATGATCCTGACTTTTCTGCTCACTAATATAAACATGTTGAGATTCATTTGTTAAATATATTTTATTGCTAATTTATTGGTCTGGATAATTATAGAAATTGAGGAGATCTTTTAATATTGTGGCAAAAACCATTGATTTCACTTGTAAATTTATATTATGAACTACTAGTGGTGCACTTAGTTGTAGTGTTGATAGGTATGAAATAAAGTTATGTTTCACAGTTTTAATGTATATAAGATATAATAGAAAAATTAATGATAAATTTGTTTTTTGGTTACAGAACGAAAATGGAAAAAATCATTAAAAAATTGTCGTTAAAGGGCAATAACTCCTATAAGGAGTCATCTGACAATTTCATAACAATTAAGTGAATTGTAGGACTTGAATTGCTGATCTTTTTTGCAAGTTACAGTTTGACTCTAGCTGTTATAGTTTTAAGTTCAGGACAAAAAAATGGAAAATTTCATCAAAAAATTTTCATTTAACAGCAATAACTCTGACAATTTCAGATAAAAAAAAATTAACTGTAGAACTTTTATTGCTGAACAATTTTGCAATTTACGGTTCCATTCATTTTTAAGGTTACAGGACAAAAATTTTAAAAAATCATACAAAAATTGTCATTCAAGGGCAATAACTCCTGTAAGGAGTCATCAGACAATTTCAGACCAACAAAGTGAATTGTGAGACATGTATTGCTGATCATTTCTACCATTAACATTTTCACTCTAGCTTTAAAAGTTTTCAAGTTATATTAAAAAAACTAAACATTTTGTCAAAACTCGTCATTTAAGGGCAATAACTCCTACAGGAAGCAATTACACAACTTCACACTAATAGTAACTATTGTATACCTTAATGTGTTGATCAATTTGAAGTAACAGTTTTCTCTATAGCTATTATAATTTTTTAGATATTGAGGAAAAATGTGCATTGACACCCATGTCCTATTTTTAGAAACAGTGGCCATCTTTGTCTGTTGACCAGCACCCTGGATAAAAATTAAAAACTAGAAACCCTAAGTATGATTGTGGCCAAGTTTGAAAAAAATTGACCAAGAAGCTGCAGAGGAGACGATTTTTTAAATGTTTAAGATGGACGACAGACAACTGATGATGGCAAAAGCTCAAAAGGACCTTTCGCCCAGGTGAGCTAAATATGTGGTTCTTTTTAATTGTACAGAGAGTGAGCAACTGAACAACAACCAAATGTCTGTAGGAATAAACTGAACAACAACCAAATGTCTGTAGGAATAAACTGAACAACAACCTAATGTCTGTAGGAATAAACTGAACAACAACCAAATGTCTGTAGGAATAAACTGAACAACAACCAAATGTCTGTAGGAATAAACTGAACAACAACCAAATGTCTGTAGGAATAAACTGAACAACAACCAAATGTCTGTAGGAATAAACTGAACAACAACCAAATGTCTGTAGGAATAAACTGAACAACAACCAAATGTCTGTAGGAATAAACTGAACAACAACCAAATGTCTGTAGGAATAAACTGAACAACAACCAAATGTCTGTAGGAATAAAATGAACAACAACCAAATGTCTGTAGGAATAAACTGAACAACAACCAAATGTCTGTAGGAATAAACTGAACAACAACCAAATGTCTGTAGGAATAAACTGAACAACAACCAAATGTCTGTAGGAATAAACTGAACAACAACCAAATGTCTGTAGGAATAAACTGAACAACAACCAAATGTCTGTAGGAATAAACTGAACAACAACCAAATGTCTGTAGTAATAAACTCAAACATGCAAAATGTCAAATTATATCAAATATATTCCATATTTATGTTAGGAGCAGTGTCTAACATGATTTAACTTTAATATGGTCTATCACTGCTTTTCTTGAAAATCCTATACATACTTGAAAGCTGCTAGAGCTACTGGTGTTGACACCAGAAGTGATCTGGTCTCTTTGCCTCCAAAACCACCACCTAAAATATATCAGTTATTTGTATGAGTTTTGTAGTTGGAGTATCAAACAACAAGTAAGCTATATGCAACATACGAGATTTAGCATGCTGGAACTGTACTTAAATATCATAACATCTATGTCTGCTGGACAAAATATATAGATTGAAATTCTGTAGTTTTTTTTAATGTCAAATGTATTTATACCACAAAAATATCAAGTTAAATTACAGGTCCATTTAGTTGTATATGTAGAATTAAAATACAAAGACAGAAATCAATTAATAAGTGTGGCCTCTTCTTACAAGAACAAATTTTATTTTAACTGAGACAGATAAAGACAAAAAAAATGTCTGTCCACAAATGTTTTGTCAACTTAATTCTGACCTAATCGCTTAACTCTGACAAGAATTTTGTTTTCTTCAACTCCAAGAGTTTTTGCTGTTACCAACTGTAAGAAAAAAAAGATAACAAGTAACCATGCTGTTAATATATAATATAAGGTTAGTGTTTTGTGTCACATATTGCAGGTGGCATCTTGGGTTAATTAAGCAATTACCTTAATAAAAGTACAGCCATTTTACTCAAATTTCAGACTTTATTTACTACAACTGCTTAAATATATTTCAGACTTTAAAAATGAAAATACTTTCTTTAAACCCTTGTAAATGCTGTTTGCAATATTGACCCACCTTAACAGAATTACTGGTCATCCATTTTCTATATCCCCACTGATGATATATATTTCTTTAAAAATAAGTTGCATTTATCAGTTACATGCTTTTATATCTAACTCATAAATTCGTAAACCAAAAGGTTTTTTAGTCTCATGCTTAGTTAATGTCAGGAATTTCTACATGTTTTCCCCTTCAAGTATCTCAAATTTCAAGTTTAAAAGAAGGAAGAAATAAAATATGTATGAATTTAATTACTAGTTACCATAATGAAAATTCAAAACAGAAATATGACCACAGATGCAGCTTGTAAGAGTCCTGACTCATTTATGCAAATGTTGTGAGGATATAGGATATACTATTTAAGTAAGACTTAATATTTTGTAGTTTAATATCATATTGATTTAGATGTTTATTTTACTATATTTTCAAATATAACATAGCAATATGAGGCTTGTACAGAGGTGTATTATATTTAGGTGTTACAGAAATAAACAAAAATACTAGACTTGTGACCCTAAAATACCTGTGTATAGCTTGGATTTTGCGTTGATACAAACAATTCCATCTCTCCATCTTCATTTTTAGGTACAGCTAATGATGCCTGTGTCTCAAGATAAAAGTGCTCCTGACCTCCTATATGGACTTCTCCTTCAATTACATGGTCAGCTTGTGTAAAGCCGTTCTCTATGTCACCAGAAACTATGGTTTTTGGACTACCAAAAAAGGACTCCTTATCAATGGCTTCCTGACATAAACACGTTTAAAAATCAGTAGTTTGTTCATAAATAAAATTCAAAAAATCTGTTATAAAAACAAAATTGTGGCTCTTCCAAGTTTTCTGGTAGTTAGACATTTTCTTCAGATTAGGCTAAGTAACAGTTTATATTCTGTTGTAGTAATGTATCTATATAATTCCTGCAATGAGATTGGTGAATCAAGACGGGGATATCAGACTGTATTCCCTGTGAAAGGGGATATTGAAACCAGTTTCAAAATGACATCTATTCCTTGTCTAATTTATTTGTTTTACATAATTTTAATAGTCAAAGGGAAGATATGAAATACATGCATTTTATGGTATCTAACATCTCAGTCTGCAATTTGTTTGAATTTAAAAAATGAGATACTGTGAAAGTACTTAAATTCGTGGGTATCAATTTTCAAGGTTCGGTGAAATTTTACATGTTCGTGGGTTCTTAAATTCGTGGACTTACGGTTTCCGAAAATGCAAAAAGTGAGGTAGCGAGCAAAATAAATTATTACAGCAGAATCATTTTCACGGTTGATAATAAACATCAACATATAAAGAAGACAAAACAGTTTCTAACATGATGTTGTTAACGCGCGTGGTAACGAATGTAAATTAACAACACGCAAATCAATAGCTAATTATAAACACGGTAATGTATTAATTGATTAACTCCAATAAAAACTACTTTGAGTCTATTTAATTCTCTAATTGTTATCTTTAGAATCATTCCTAGCCGAAAGGCACTTGTCACTTTATGTGTTGAGTAGCAATAAATAACTGTTACAAAGGTGTAATTTAAGTCATTTGTGCGACCATCGGTATTATCACAACATCCATTTGATATAGCGTGTCATTGATATGCACTAATAAAGATAAAGTATAGCTTTTCTGTTAAATATTTTAATTTGTGTTCAAAGGAGCAACCAAACTCATAATTCTGATAATAATTTGTTACTTTTTAACATCGAAAATGAACACCTCATATATCCCCACCTTGACCGGAAGTCGATATTTCTTCGTACGCTTTACAATTAAATAATACCTACATTTAGTAAAAACACAATTCGAACATGAAACCTGTAACATAATCATTATATGGATTTGGAGCTGAACATAAGTAATCGATCGAACCACAAAATCATTTATTACATTTACAAATAAATGTCCGATCTCGGACATTTCCAGATCGTTGTTCCCAAGTTCCGAGGCCTCCACGAAAACCACGAAAATTGATACCCAACGAATAAAAAGTATTTCACAGTATCTAATATTTTATAGTCTGCTAAAATGGCAACGAATGGATTTGCATCGCAATTCGAACATGAAATTTATCCTAAAAAGATTTGTTAGAAAAAAGTTGCCAAAAATAACTAGGTTATAAAATTTACTGTGCCATAAAAAGTTCTGTTGGAATTTAACTATGAAAATTTATATTATCTTCAGTTTAAATGTGTTGGTTGGTCAATTCTTCAATATTGTTGGTCAAAACATCTTCAATTCAGTATGATAAATGTCAAACTTATAATTAATTTGTTCATGATTATTAGTAAAAGAAGACTTCAACAGAATATAACTGTTATTCTGGCTTCACAGGGGATACAAGGTTCATATTGCCTGTCTGTGTTTTATTCCCGGAGCCGAATAACATATTATATTTTTTGTTTAAGGGTAGATAACTATAATTTAATCTGGTTTGTAAGTGTAATTAAAGAAACAATGTGGAAATGAATGACTGATTTGAGCAGTTTTAAAGATGTAAAAGAGATAATAATTGCAAAATGTGTCATTATTCCACTATAAATATTTTATTTCATATCAATAATGTAACAAACCATTCCATTGGATAATTTGCAGTCTTTTTTTTAAGCTACAGTTAATGTGTTTAAGAATAAAAGACTCAGCAGGGCTGTATCAGCAAACGGGCTGTATCCAATCTACTGTTACAGCCCTAATTACGGTTACAGCCCTGGCTGTAACCGTGATACAGCCCAATAAAAAAAGATTATTTATATTTCCAATTTTCATGTGCCACAAATAAATGTAAATAGATTGCTAATTACTAACCAAAATGTAAAACCTGTGAAATATCAACAGAACATATTATTTAACACACATGCTAAACAATTACAGTAAACAAAGTTCATTTTGTCTTGTATACTATTGAACTTGTTTGTTTTCTAATGTTTTCAATGAAATAAAAGTAATAGAAACTTGTGTGTATGGCCGTATCAGAACTACGGACTTCTGAAGGACCAGATACAGACTGTTTATCTTGTTACAGCCCTCGCCTTTGATAAACGGTCTGTATCGGGTCCTTCATCAGTCCGTAATTCTGGATACGGCCCTACAAACAAGTTACTATTACATAAATACAGACATATATTGTCTCTATTTGGAAATAAAACTCATGTACCATGTCTTAATTCATTTAAACATGTACCATGTCTTAATTCTAAAATGATCACAAATGATAACTAATACAATGTAATACTTGAACAAGTTTTAAGGTATACAATAGAAATGAATACTGTGTCCAGACAATTCGGACAATGGATAAATCTGAATGTGACAACACAAACAATAGTATGGACCGTAGAATATAGGATATCTCAGAATACATACCTTTGAAAACTGTGATTAAAATATGCTAGTTATCTTTAGAATATTTCTACATTTTATGTTGCTACAGGTTAAATACAAGTTAAATAAAGCATGAGACTATGAAAATTGTGATATTATTGAGAAAAATTTCCAATTGTGTAGAAAAATTTTAAACATAAGAACTAGTATACTTTCTATACATGTTTCGACAGAGTGTTAGAGAGGTTTTCTTTACAAATCACAATTAAAATAAAAGATTATTACATTCTTGTAGTAAATCATAACAATTTGTGAATAAAATATCAAACAATATATAGATTTATGTTCATAATGTACAAAAATAAGTTAAGTTTAAGTGGGTTATAGATATAAAAACTATACCCGATGACACAGGTTTTAGTTAATATTGGGAAAACCAGATGCTTTTAAATCCATATTTAACAAAATTGTTAAAATAAATATTTATTACAGCTTTTCGTCTTTCTATTCTGTCACTTTTGATACATAGCAAATTTAAATGTTCTCTGCAAATCTTAGTATGGTCTAGAAATGCTGTACAGTAACAATAATATAAACATAAGTTAAAAAACATAAAACCTTCTAACAATAGGACTATTTAGATTTCTTGGGCCTTAAATTATAGGATAACTATAAGGTATGGGACATTTGGACTGTATATTATTAATACTGTCAGATTTGTCCTATTGTTGTCTGACTTGTCCCAAGTTGTCAGCAGTCTGATTTGTCCCCAGTCTGAGTTGTCCCACATGTATGTAAGAAATGTTGTATGCAGGCTTTCAAGCATCTTTTGACAAAAAATAAGGGATAAATTTAGGCAACTTTTCTCCCAAAATAAGGGCAATTTTAAGGATTTTTAGAGCATTTTGTTGAAAATAAGGATGTTAGTTCCATTAAATTATCACAAATGCACTATAGGTTGATATATATACTCACCTACAGGGACAAAACACATACAAAAAGAACTTCTTACCAACAACACCAACTCATCAGCCATCAACAGACACATTCAGCAACAGATGATTCAATTTTATTCCTGCATTTGTTCTTTTGGATATCTGATGAATGTAGATCTGTTCATGTCTGTTGAGCTGGCATTTGGTAATAACACAAGTTCCTGGAAGTATACTAACACTAGAAAGTGAGTTAACTGCATTCTAAAACATGTAAATACTTGACCTTTTACAATAAATTATAGCTTAAAGATTTTAATATATTAATTTTAAAATGTAGGATTTTTCATGATTTATAAGGGCTTTTTAGGGCTTCTCAGAAAAAATAAGGAAATTTAGGGATGATGATAAAAAATAAGGAAAATTAGGAATATTTAGGGCCGCTTGAAAGCCTGTAGTATGGTTTTGCAAACACGCTAAAATGCAAATGACTCCACTGACTTAATTATTTGTAGTACCTTATAAAGAAAAAAATTTTCTTGTGAGGGTTCACCGAGCTGGACCCACTTAACAGCATAATACGGAAAGCCTGACCATTGACCACAGTGTGTAACGTGTTTGGAGAGTGCCATGCTCCTTGCAAGATAAAGACCCCAGTGTTATAGACTATGATTACAGTAGGGTCATTGTAGCTTCTAAAAAAGGTTAAATGTTATGCCCGTAACCATATCCTCCACTTTTCCAGTGCCATTTAAAATCTATGCTCTTTGATCCACCTTTTCTAAATTAATTTATTTTTTGTTAACTAGTTCTAGTCCTGAGTATAACCAAATTACTGCTCAAATGATGTTAACCAAACATACAATCTGATCAGACCCTGAAGAATGTAAAAGGTACCTTAATTGTTATAATATGTTCCAGTTCTTCATATTCTATATGTACCGCTTTAGCTGCTGCCTGTGCGTGTGCCTGGGTATCAGCTACTATTGCTCCAATAATCTGACCAATACAAAGTACCTAAATCCGAATAGTACAAAATTCTTTGTGAAACATAATATAAAAATTTAAAAATTTAAATTTCAACTATCTTGTTACATAATCTATTATTTAAATTAAAAACTAGCAAAACTGAATGCAATAAATTCCAAACCTTACAAAAACATTTCTTCAATTCATTTAAAAATTTATCCAAAATAATTATTTTGTAGATGTTACTATTTAAAGTCAACACTTTAAATAACCTCATCAGAAGCAAACAATTCTTCTGGTATTATTCCAAATGTATTATTTCCTGGAACATCTTTATGTGAAATAAAATCTACAACACCGATCAGTTTCAGTGCTTCTGTAGGGTCAACCTTCAGTAGTTTAGCATGTGGTTTTGTACTAGTTACTAAGGCCAGATACAACTCTCCTACAAAATACAAAACAAATTAAATAAACAAGAAGAATATTTTACAATAGTGTGCAAAAACATTTTTCAAGAATCCAAAGAGTCAGTTTTTGATACTTCAAGTAAACAGTGATACTTCAAGTAAACAGTGATACTTCAAGTAAACGGACATGGGACTAGACAAGCTATGAGCTTGAATAAACCTTGCAAGTAAACAGTGATACTTCAAGTAAACGGACATGGGACAAGACAAGCTATGAGATTGCATAAACCCTGCAAGTAAACAGTGATACTTCAAGTAAATGGACATGGGACAAAACAAGCTATGAGCTGCATTAACCCTGCAAGTAAACAGTGATACTTCAAGTAAACGGACATGGGACAAGACAAGCTATGAGCTTGCATAAACCCTGCAAGTAAACAGTGATACTTCAAGTAAACAGGCAACAGATGACAGAAGCAACATGGGACAGGACCAACTACAACAATGAGTACATAAACCCTGCATATACACAGACAACAGACGATGGAAACAACATGGGACAGGACAAACTACAACAATGAGTACATAAACCATGCATATACACAGACAACAGACGACAGAAACAACATGGGACAGGACCAACTACAACAATGAGTACATAAACCCTGCATATACACAGACAACAGACGACAGAAACAACATGGGACAGGACAAACTACAACAATGAGTACATAAACCCTGCATATACACAGACAACAGATGACAGAAGCACATGGGACAGGACAAACTACAACAATGAGTACATAAACCATGCATATACACAGACAACAGACGACAGAAACAACATGGGACAGGACAAACTACAACAATGAGTACATAAACCATGCACATACACAGACAACAGACAACAGAAACAACATGGGACAGGACAAACTACAACAATGAGTACATAAACCCTGCATATACACAGACAACAGATGACAGAAGCACATGGGACAGGACAAACTACCACAATGAGTACATAAACCCTGCATATAGATAGACAACAGACGACAGAAACAACATGGGACAGGACCAACTACAACAATGAGTACATAAACCATGCACATACACGGACAACAGACGACAGAAACAACATGGGACAGGACCAACTACAACAATGAGTACATAAACCCTGCATATACACAGACAACAGACGACAGAAACAACATGGGACAGGACCAACTACAACAATGAGTACATAAACCCTGCATATACACAGACAACAGACGACAGAAACAACATGGAACAGGACAAACTACAACAATGAGTACATAAACCATGCACATACACAGACAACAGACGACGGAAACAACATGGGACAGGACAAACTACACCAATGAGTACATAAACCCTGCATATAGATAGACAACAGACGAAAGAAACAACATGGGACAGGACCAACTACAACAATGAGTACATAAACCATGCACATACACAGACAACAGACGACATAAACAACATGGGACAGGACAAACTACAACAATGAGTACATAAACCCTGCACATACAAAGACAACAGACGACAGAAACAACATGGGACAGGACCAACTACAACAATGAGTACATAAACCATGCACATACACAGACAACAGACGACAGAAACAACATGGGACAGGACCAACTACAACAATGAGTACATAAACCATGCACATACACAGACAACAGACGACGGAAACAACATGGGACAGGACAAACTACAACAATGAGTACATAAACCCTGCATATAGATAGACAACAGACGACAGAAACAACATGGGACAGGACCAACTACAACAATGAGTACATAAACCATGCACATACACGGACAACAGACGACAGAAACAACATGGGACAGGACAAACTACAACAATGAGTACATAAACCCTGCATATACACAGACAACAGACGACGGAAACAACATGGGACAGGACCAACTACAACAATGAGACATTGAGTACATAAACCATGCACATACACAGACAACAGAAACAACATGGAACAGGACAAACTACAACAATGAGTACATAAACCATGCATATAGATAGACAACAGACGACAGAAACAACATGGGACAGGACCAACTACAACAATGAGTACATAAACCCTGCACATACACAGACAACAGACGACAGAAACAACATGGGACAGGACCAACTACAACAATGAGTACATAAACCATGCACATACACAGACAACAGACGACGGAAACAACATGGGACATGACCAACTACAACAATGAGTACATAAACCCTGCATATAGATAGACAACAGACGACAGAAACAACATGGGACAGGACCAACTACAACAATGAGTACATAAACCATGCATATACACAGACAACAGACGACAGAAACAACATGGGACAGGACCAACTACAACAATGAGTACATAAACCATGCAAAATATGTTAAGTCACAGGGTTAGCAATTCAAAATGTACACGCTGTACAAGTTCACAAGCTCACAAAGGTATACCTCCCGCTTCGTATTCAAGTCCTATTATCTCCCCTTAATGATATCCGAGGTCAATAAAAATCCTTCATGCACATATACATATAACGCACTTCCTTTATGGTAAGTTTCATTAAATTTCATCAAGCGGTTTTGGAGGAGTTGTGCTTACACGGCATGTGGACAGACGGACAGACAGACAGATGAGCAGATAGACAGACAGACAGGGTGATTCCTTTATACCCCCAAACAAGTTTGCGGGGGGTATAATAAAAAAGGTTAAGGTAAACTATATACTATCGTAAAGATATAACCTCGCAATGTTTATGCATCAATTGAAAAGACAATGTACAAACTATAGTCACCAAATAAGCAATGAATATTTCTGTTATCTTAAACCAGTTTGCAACTGCTCCTGTACGAAAACGACCAGCTGTACTCCAACTGGACAAGACATGGATTCCTGCAGGAAAATAGCATAATCCTGTCTATAGCACAAGACATGGAATTCTACTGGAAAAATGAACCGTAATATTTAAATGAGGAGAACAGGATTCCTGCTCTTGAGACCAGGAATCCTGATTCAATTATAAAATAGATTCCTACTGGTTTAAGTAATGAAAAATCCTGCTCTTTGACCAGGAATCCTGCTCCCTGACCAGGTATCCTGCTCCCAGACAAGGAATCCTGCTCCAGGACCAGGAATCCTGCTCCAGGACCAGGAATCCTGCTCCCAGACTAGGAATCCTTGTACGGGACCAGGGATCCTGCTCTTAAGGCACCTTGAATTTTGGAATCCCAAAATCTTTCTAAATGGCTCCAAAAAAAAAAACGTCTCTTATCTGAAACCAATAAAGTTAGCTGTTCTAATCAGTGCCTAAAATATATTTTTCTCAGGTCAGACACAATTTTAGTAAAAAGATTGATGTCTTTATTTTAAGTTGTGCATATTGACACATTGTTTTCAATCTTAGTCTATGTTTTGTAAAAGAAAATTCATTTTTGTTCTGGCATATGGAACACATTCTGTTGGTCCTTCATTCCACTACTTTACTGCCATCTTTTCTGTACTATGACACAGAATAACCTGCAAAAACACAAACTTCATTATTAAAATGGACCTGAATTAATTGTTCTTTGGAATTTAATTAAGGCTTTGAATATAATGCCAGTCCAGAAAAGCTGACAAATGTTGTTACCAGTTACATGTCAGTGAGGTAAAGCACAATTTACATGTTTTAGTTACATCTCGTTAATTTGGCAAAGCATATGCTCCTTTTTAAAACTGGCTTTTGTTGTTTTTTTTGTTTTTTTTTTATTTCTGCCTGAAAAAGATTATCAACAGTAGTTGAAAGGAAATTTAAATTTATCAGCATTAAAATGTTATATTTGGTGAAACTGACATAGAAAATAGGTACAACTTGTTCAATAAATACACTGTATATAAATTGTCATGTTATAGGTTGAACTTACCTTTAGTAGTTCAATAATTGGTTTTGAATCAGTTCTGGTATTAGCATTTTTTTTGTTTTAGTCCCTTTCTTTTAGATGCATCCATGGTTTCTATGTAGGAAAAAAAACCTTCATTGTATTAGCTTAAAAAGTGGCCTGATGGTTTGCAGCATTCCCTGGGGGTTTTTTGTTTTTGTTTTTTTGTTGTGTCTTTTTGAGAATTCAAAAAAAATTAAAATGATATCATATACACTTTTTTAAAGGCTCAATATACATTATAAAAATAAAACAAAAGTCCACAATAACCTGCTCAATTAAAACATTACAAAATAAAATTTAAAAAATCATATTGATATTGATATTTACTTGTGTTAACAGACTATATATAACTTTAATAATACTCACCATCTGCTCTGATGATGACAACTGAATATTTTTTTGTTACCATCTCCTTCTTTATTAAATCTCATTTATCCTCTGACTTCTTTCTTAGAAAGCACACAAAGTGATGCATCTTAAAAGATATGCACCCAAACATCTCCTCCATCTTGTAGCAAATAAGCGGTAAAGTTTGAATTTTGAAATGGGGGCCCTCTGCAGATGTTTGAAATTAAGTCAAAAATAGATTAACAGTTCTGAGGTTATAAGAATTAAGCTGTTCAGTTCAAAATGTAAGCTAATACATTGAAGAACAAGTTTTTAATAACTTTAATTTATATGACACAAATATTGGTCTTTTGCAATTCTTTTATTTTCCAATAGACCCTTTGATAACCTCATAATGAAATTTGTTTTAGTTATCAGCTTCAACAGGTTCCATAACACTGGTGGGTCAAGTTACAATAATATACACATACAAGATGTGCTTCTTAGTAAAACAATCAAATCTTATATTAATCAAGATAAAGAGACAATGTTTATAAATAATCAGTAAAGTAAAAATGAAACACATTCAAAAATATAAATTTAAAGTCAAATAAATTCAAGCTGGATTTAAATGACCTTGATGATTTCACCCTTAAAATGCTTCTCAGATAATGAGGTGCTACATAAAAACAAAAGATATGAGGACCCTATGGAAAGAGAAAATATACAAAAGAACATTATTAACATAATTAGAACAGGGTTAACATTGGATGGATTCCAAAGGGTTATTCCAATGGAGGAATACAAAAAGATATTCAGGCAAGGGTAGATAAATCATGTTTTATTTAGTAATGATAACCCAATTTGTGTGGTACCTGATGTGTATTTGCTTATCACATCATCAATTCTTTAATAATTTTTACATCTTCATCACAGTTTTGTTGCATTTTTTTTAATAATTACATTATGTCAACCCCCCTTTCTGCAAATTCAATGGGCAGTCTCTGTAATAATACATATATCAAATATGTAAGTTAAAATAAAGTGTTTTATATAAGTAAAAAAAAATCCTTTTTCATCAATAAGTATAAGAGCAAGATTCCTGTTCTGACATAATCTAAGACAAAATATCCTATTCATGTCATGGTCTTGAACAGGAATATAAAAGACACTCATTTTGCAGTAGCAGGAATACAAGAACAGGACAAGGAATAATAGAGTAGGAATGTTTATATTTTACGTGTCTTTCTCTAATAGAGGAGGATTTTGAGTTTTTGGGTAAAATCCTGTAGGAATCCAGGTCTTTTCCAGCTGGAATCCAGCTATTACTTTCGTACAGGTCAGAGTGTAAACAATTCTGACCAATTGGTGGTGCTTCTAGACGAGCAAAGCTTGTGTAAGGTGGACTCACAGCTTAAGGTAATGGCAATAAGATTTCCTTTTCAAATTTATTATGTGCATGAATATGTAGCGACAACACAAATTCTCAACACCATACAATATTAATAAAATATTTCTTGTTCAGAGGATTATCAGACATACCGGTAAATCTACTTAAAAACTCACAACATCTATAAGTATTCATTAACAAAAATTTTGCAATTAAAACAATATATTGAACAAGAACTTACCCTCATAGTACGGCATATCATCTACATATATAGCTTCTCCTGTCGCTTGTTTCAATGCAGATACATGGGTCATAGATCGTCCAACGGCATCATGGGGAGGTTTACCTGGGGACACTTCTTCATATATCTGTGTGCCTTTACTGTGATCTCTATGGTAAGAGGGTGTGGCACTTTTGAAGGATGCAGGAATTTTCTTGGAAATATCTGGAATCTATATACAACACGAAAGTAAATCAGAAGATACCGGTTTAGACGTTTCCAAACTTATTATCGTTAGAACAAAATTTTCCAATGGGACAGATCACCTTCAAAAAATTTAAATCCCTGTCTAACACCAACTTATACTTAGGAAACTTTTCATGTGGTCCTCTATTAAGAAAAAAGAAAGATGATCAATTCAGTATTTCTTGTGACTTTAGTTGTGTTAAGTTAAATAACAGATTAAGGAAAGATAAACATTATATATAAGAACCTGATTAAATTTACAATAAATTATAAGCACAACTGAGGGTATTGTATCAAAAATAAGTTACCTACCTGTTGTTGAAGTTGAAGCTGTACTGTGAGGTAGAACTTAAATAAGAAACTCGTAGTTAGAGTATGTCTGTACTCTACCATTCCTCCTGGGGCACCAGGGGCTAACTGAAGGTCATCTGCCATTAACTGACATAGGTCATCTATTAAAGAGTTGTCCCACTTCCTGGATATTTACAAACACAATGTTAAACAAGAATGACTAATAATATATACAGATATTAGTTATATTATATATCTGGACATAAGGTATTGGGATTTAAATTTAAATTATTTTGTTTAATTGTATTTTCTAACCTTCCCACGGCCTCTTTCATTGTCTTTAACGCCATAACTGTTGTAGGTGCCATACCACCAAATGCCATGGCAACCTCTTTAATGACATTACTGTTATCTTCAAACAAAACTCTGAATCCTGCGTTAACAATGGCTATGTCATCCTCTCTTCTGTGGGCCTGTTTGTATCCACCAAAATATTCATTCTTCAAGAAATTAAGAACATGTATCATTTATGCAACTTAAACAGTAATTTATAGTACACAGTTTTATTTCATGAATAAAATTCCCATTTGTTTCATATTATTAAGAAAATCATGACTTATATCTGACAAGTGTCAGAAAACACATAAAAGTATACCAATATTCAATAAAAGTGTGGTTAGTTTGATAAGGAATAAATATGTATTATTGGGCAAATTAACATACATTTATCCTTTGGAGAAGAAATTGACAAGTAGATAATTTCATGATAGGAGGAATTACTTCTACTTTGATGCTGTTCTGAACCGATCGATCGTTATCTTTATTTTATTTAGTCTACTTAAAGAACAGCAAACCACACACTATTTTGTTCATGTATTGTGTATTGGGGTTTAAATTTAAACCACAGGGTGCATAAAGGTTATTCAAACTGTATACAAGTCTGGTTATTAGTTAACTTGATATTGTGGACATAAAATCAATGCACAAATCTGTACAACTCCTTTATAACAGTTTCACAATGTTTAGAATTTGATCTTTAGGTGTATACTGTATATAACCCTGTATATCACACTGTATGACATAAAAATACCTAAAAATGACATAATGCTCAGAATACTGGTTACTGTGAAATGACAATGTAAAACATTGCAATAGAGGGATTTTTTTGTTGTTTATTTTTTTAAATTTTTTAAGGGGGTGGGGGTGCATATGCTTAGCATTTCTGTCCTTGGATCTGCATCAGATTTCAGGCTTAAATTATTTCACATAATTTGTTGTTGTCAATACCCACTTTTCTAGTGAAAGGAATGGTTATATTCAGCAGAACTTCATCTGGCTGCAATGATGTTTTTCTGTATCCAAGGAAAAACTTATCATTAATAGTTATATTACGTCTGGAGCCATCTGAAAACATAAAGAAATATTAAAGTCAAAATTAATGAATTTTTCAACAATCATTCATACTAGTAGAAGGGTGAAATGACCAAAGTTGGGACCTGTCCTTACTTCAGACAATCTATAGTATTTTCGGTTCTCTATTGTTCAGTAGTAATCTCAATTTTTCATCTCAAAGAAGACATCTAAGGGAACAAGATGAAAACTACCAAACAAAAGCAACTGAAAATACAATATATTGTCGGAAGATAGGTGCAAATCCGATCTTTGGTAATTTTACCCAAGCAACAATGAAAATGATCTAGTTATACTGTTTTAACATTCAGAGATTATCATTTGTACTTTTACAAAAAGTTAAAATAAATTATATAATTATATTATTATGAGGTTCTTTTACTTATTAGTTTAACTTAGATTTGTACTTCATCCTGGTTTATATTAAATCTTTATAAAATAATAATTACATTGTAGTCTTTTGTACTCATTGTCTATTATTAACTTATAGTTTAAAAGTTTCATATGCTGTATTTTTAACTACTGGTCAATTAAAAAAAATTAGAAAAAGAAAAAAAGAAGTGTAACAGTTAACTATCTTCCTACTTCAGAATTGAACTGTTGCATGCCTGACATAAATGCACGGGTTTATTGTTTCCCTACTTCCCGATTCAAACTGTTACATGCTTGATATGGATGCACAGTTGTATAAGTGAATAAAACAGTAAACTGTTATTACATGCATGTTACAGAGGCCTTGGGCAACAGTTCTCAAGTCAACTACAGCACCTTGGATTAATACTTTGACTGTTACTTCAGAATGCATGAAATAACTGTATAATTTCATTAAGGTCAGAAAAGAAATGTTGTAGCTAGAATATTTTATAAACAAGGAAATCACAACCTACAGAATTCTAGAACATTCCATATTCGACACTTGGATGTATTCATGTGAAGAGCTGGGTCTTATATACTTTAATAGTGCAAAATGTTAATGAATTATTATCATATATAACATTATTACTGGATTTAGCCTTTCTTATAAGTGGATTTATTTATTTTAGATAGTGATTTTAAATGGAATCTTTGGACTATATGTATTAACTGGACATTATTTCATATCAGTAAATGAAAAACCACATACCTCCAGAAATTGAATGTTTACTTTAAATGTAACTATTTACTCCTATAAATTCATTTTAGTGTTGGATACAAACTTATACAAATTCATGCACGTTACTCTTTGCATTTTTTGAAAAATCCATTGTTTGTCCCAGGTAAAGTCATAAAATTAATGAATAAATAGCATAAGTAGTAGTTCAAGATACTTTATACCAGTCTGCTGCAAACATCAACAATACCAGAGACAGAAATATACAACTTAAACATACCAAATACCGCTTCTTATAAAAACCATGCAAAATCTTAAGTCATGGGGTCATTGTTTCGTAATAATTTCTGGTACAACATTTGTGGCTTGCTCCATGTTTTTTAAATGTTCATACTCCTTTGTAATAATAATTTGGAAACAATATCTACATTACCCGCCAAACAAGAAATCTTATTGCAATTTTCAATTAGACAAAGTCGATCTAGCGATCACTGATACCCCCGCTTTTGTAAAAATTTCTAACATTTTTCTAGACTCTGTCCTTGAAATTTGATAAATTTTCCCCAAAATTGATAGGCTTCTTACCAACATATTATATAACAATATCCCACAGTTTCATTCAAATCAGATGCAAACTTTTAGAGTTATTGTCCAGAAACAACTTTTTTTTCTAAAAAATTTTGCAGTTTTAGCGGACTGCGCCCTAGAAAGTTGACAGATTTCCCCAAAAATCGATAGGCTTTTTACCAAACTGATATATAACAATATCCCAAAGTTTCATTCAAATCACGGGGCCTCGGTGGCCGAGTGGTCAAAGTAGTTCGTCTACTATTGATCACGTGGTCTGTCCACACTGAGATTGCGGGTTCCATTCTCACTGCAGGCAGGGTGTACTCAACTCCAATCTTAATTGACAAGGATTGCCAGTTTTCCTACCGCAGGTCAGGGGTTTTCTCCGAGTGCTCCGGCTTCCTCCCCCATTAAAAACTGGACGCCATGATATAGCTGAAAAATTGCTGAAAGTGGCGTTAAACATCATAAAACAAACAAACAAACAAAACATTCAAATCACATGCAAACTTTTCTTATTATCGTCTGGAAACAACTTTTTTGTTAAAATTTCTAACATTTTTCGTGGACTGCGACATTGAAATTTGACGGATTTTCCCCAAAATTGATAGGCCTTTTACCAACCTGATATATAACAATATCCCAAATCTCCATTTAAATCCGACGCAAACTTTGAGTTATTGTCTGGAAACAACTTTTTTGTTAAAATTTCTAACATTTTTTGTGTACTGCAACCTTGAAATTTGATGGATTTCCCCCAAAATCGAGTTTTTTTACCAACCTGATATGTAACAATATCCCAAAGTTTCATTCAAATCAGATGCAAACTTCTTGAGATATTGTCCGGAAACAACTTTTTTGTTAAAATTTCTAACATTTTTCGTGGACTGTGACCTTGAAATTTAACAGATTTCCCCCAAAATCTTACCATCCTGATATATAACAATATTCCATAGTTTCATTCAAATCGGATGTAAACTTTTGAGTTATTGTCCAGAAACAACTTTTTTGTTAAAATTCTCTAACGTTTTTCATGAACTGTTACCTTGAAATTTGATGGATTTTCCCCAAAATCGATAGGCTTCTTACCAACCTGATATATAACAATATCCCAAATTTTCATTCAAATCAGATACAAACTTCTTGAGTTATCATCCGGAAATAACTTTTTTGTAAAAATTTCTAACGTTTTTAGTGGACTGTAACCTTGAAATTTGATGGATTTCCCCCAAAACCGATATGCTTCTTACCAATCTGATAACAATATTCCAAAGTTTTATTCAAATCGGATGTAAACTTTTTGAGTTATTTTCTGGAAACAATTTTTTTGTTAAAATTTCTAACGTTTTTCTGGACTGTGACCTTGAAATTTGACAGATTTCCCACAACATCAATAGGTTTCTTACCAACCTGATATATAACAATATCCCAATTTTCATTCAAATTGTCGGATGCAAACTTTTTTAGTTATGGTCTAGAAACAACTTTTTTGTAAAAATTTCAAACATTTTTCGTGAATTGTGACCTTGACATTTGATGGATTTCCCCCAAAATCGACAGGCTTCTTACCAACCTAATATATAACAATATCCCAAAGTTTCATTCAAATCAGATGCAAATTTTTCCAGAAACAACTTTTTTGTTAAAATTTCTAACGTTTTTCATGGACTGTGACCTTGAAATTTGACAGATTTCCCGTAAAGTCAATAGGCTTCTTACCAACCTATATAACAATATCCCAAAGTTTCATTCAAATCAGATGTAAACTTTTTGAGTTATTGTTCGGAAACAACTTTTTTGTTAAAATTTCTAACGTTTTTAGTGGACTGTGACCTTGAAATTTGACGGATTTCCCCCAACATCGATAGCATTCTTACCAACCTGATATATAACAATATCCCAAAGTTTCATTCAAATTGGATGCAGACCTTTTTTGAGTTCTTCTCCAGAAACAACTTTTTTGTTAAAATTTCTAATATTTTTCATGGACTGTGAAATTTAACAGATTTCCCCAAAATCGATAGGCTTCTTACCAACCTGATATATAACAAAATCCCATAGTTTAATTTAAATCGGATGTAAACTTTTTGAGTTATTGTCCAGAAACAACTTTTTTGTTAAAGTTTCTAACATTTTTCGTGAATTGTGACCTTGAAACTTGATGGATTTCCCCCAAAATCAATAGGCTTCTTACCAACCTGATATATAACAATATCCCAATGTTTCATTCAAAATCACATGCAAACTTTTTGAGTTATCATCCGGAAAAAACTTTTTGTAAAAATTTCAAACGTTTTTCGTGGACTGCGACCTTGAAATTTGACAGATGTCCCCCAAAATCAATAGGCTTTTTACCAACCTGATATATAACAATATCCCAAAGTTTTATTCCAATCGGATGCAAACTTTTGAGTTATTGTCCAGAAGCAACCTTTTTGTTAAAATTTCTAACGTTTTTAGTGGACTGTACCCTTGAAATTTGACAGATTTTCCCCAAAATGGATAGGCTTCTTACCAACCTGATATATAACAATATCCCAAAGTTTCATTTAAATCGGATGTAAATTTTTTGAATTATCATCCGGAAACCAAATGTGGACAGACAAACGGACAGACGGAAGGACGGACGAACGAACGGATGGACATAAGGACCACTATACACCCCCGACTCTGTCGAGCGGGGGTATAATTATAAAGCTTTCATATAAACCATTATTACTAAACTATGATGTATGAATCCACAATTTCACTGCATTTTTTCAGTAATGGACATTAAATTATTTCATTATGGGATGATAAAAGTCAGGACTATGTCGTGAACAAAATCACAACTGGATGTCTAGAGTCCATTTTTAGCGACACAAATTCCTCTTCTACATGATACACGACAAAATAAATTTGACAGTTTTAATTTGTTGCAAACAACAATCTAAATGAAACATGGATAAGCATTTGTTATGATGATTATTAGATTCAACTTGGTCTAAAGCCAATAACAGGACACCAATAAACGTTTATTGGTCATGCTTTATAGAGAAAATTGAGTGTTGTTTTGATAGGTTTTCGGGGACATGCATAAAGGCCACATATTTAAAACAAAAAAAAACAACTTTTAACAAGACTATATTTCTGTCTTTATAAAATATTACAATTTAAAGAAAAAATTTTCAAAAGAATATTGTATGAGTGTGTTTAATGATTATTTAAAGTATCAAAAGTACTTGATATATATTAATTATTAGTATTTTTTTTCGCGAGACAAGGATTATCAGGTCTATATCAGATGAGCTCGTAGAGCGAATCTGATATTGACCTGATAATCCTTGTCAAGCGAAAAAAAATACTAATAATTTTTTTATCGGTAATTTCTCAATTTAAATACATCTTTTTTTTATTTGTTTTCGTTTTTTTTGACACATTTGATGTTATTTTGCTTTGTAATAGTGCAGTTTTAACGGTTAGAATCTGTGCACTACTTCTTTTGTACAATTGTTATGCGTAATGCGGTCTGACATGACGTCACTTCTACCTCATTCATTCAAAAACTGTTAAAGCGATTGTACGCACGGAGACGGAGGGAATTGAATGGAGAGGAAATGTCAATCTGAAACCATTTTCAGCGTTAAGAAAAAGTTTAAAGAGGTAGGTTATCATGTTTGAAAACTATATTAATGTTTCTTCACAGAAGAAAATGATTCTGATTACGATTTCTTTCACTGACCGGCTTGGCCGTGTGCATGTCAGTTATTCCGTTTATGGGGCTACCGATATTGATAAATCAATCCATATTGATTTCTTACCCCCTAAATATGTAATGAAAATTGCTACCTGTGTAACACCAAATAACTAGTTGCCTATAGTATAAAGGGCTATAGCCTATCTACACTTTCAAGACACGTTTATCGCCGAAATTCGATACTGCCATACAAAAAGGGGGGGTATTGTATGTACATTGTTCGTTATTCTTGTTTCAGGAGATGAATAAGATACTCTCTAGATACTGATTGTGTGTTGCGTTTTATATTTTGTAACACTTCTTAGTGTCTGGACAGGTCTGATTAATTGCAGCATAGATGTATTGTTTTTTTCGTGATGTTTGTTTTCCTTAATTATATTAATGAGCTTTGGTCAGTAATGCGCGATTGGTCAAAAAGTAAGGCAGATTCTTCCGCAATGTGTTCGCGCATGACAAATGACCAACAGCTGATAATTTCTAGTATCACTAGTAGTTGTTCTTCTGAGCGTTGATACTAATTTTATTGGTAGTAAAGATCAAAGGAAATTGTAACAAATTACCGATAAAACAAAAAGACATGGTAAATCTGAACAGTACACAACTGTTAAAGTAATGTATGCAGGTCAAATGTAATGATTGAGTGAACCTCCTGTCTACTGAACATTGACAATAATACATTTTCTACATAAGAAATAGTTTAGCATTCGCTGAATAAATATTTGACTTGAAAGTTTGACGACATGTTTTTCTTTAAAATGCAACATTTACGATGGAATGAGTGAATAACTAGAATCACAGCACGCTGAATTGCTGTCGAAACTATAACCTTCATATTGGTATTACATTTTTCTGTGGTTTTTAATCACAGATAACACAATTTAAATAGATACTATTGATTTTAAACAATTAAAAGGTGGACAATTTTAAGTCAATCCAATATTGACTTACATCTTCCCTTTTTTTAGTTAAAAGTTGTGGATAGTTTCTTAAATATCTTGAAGAGACATATGGATAGGCAGTAAATAATCATGATTAAATATCTTCAGTTTTGTAAAACACAAAAAATTATTTCAGGAAGTGGGTTGCATTTTAATACAAAGCTACTTAAAGCACAAAAAAATTTTTGCATAAATGAATACCTGCTTTTCCAACTTCCAAGACAGCACCGGCTGCAACAAGCAATGGATTTAAATCTGATATAGGACTAGCTGTCAAAATGTTCCCACCTATTGACTGGAATAAAAAATTAAAAGTACTGATAATCTGGAGGACAAAACCTTTCCTTTTGATCAAGTGGCACTAGTTGGGTTTATTTTGATTGGTTGGTAATGAAATGTCTAATTGACTTAGATATGATGGCTTTTTTATTCAATGGGTACTTTTAATTTATCATTTTAATGTTTTCATTAATTTGTAAGTTTTGATGAAGCTACCATTGATGAAAACTTTTTTTTTTATCAGTAACTACAATTTATTATACCTCATGAATATTTATAATGGTATAACCAATTTCTATTGTTACACTTGACCAAGTGATTTAATTCATTTCCATGAAATGACCTCTCCTCCTTGTGAATTTATACCTGAGCATTAAAATTGCCAAAAATAATATTTTCTTAACTGTTTGAACAAAATATTAATATTATACCGCCACGTTTCTAATTTGATGACCAGCAAACCACCGTAGCATCTCTACTATGCCTTGAAATACTCTGGTTTGATACTCTATATAAATGGAAAAAAAAACAATGGAGTATACTTAAAATATGCTACTTTTCTTCTGCAAACCACACCTTCAAAAAGTAACTACTGCTTAGTAAATATACTATTCAACAAATATGCATGTTGTCACAGCTATACGTAATGTTCAGACACACACAATGTTCTGTCAAATCAAGGAAGTCATACAGAATACTGCTGCACACAAGAAAGTCATACAGGATGCTGCAGCACACAAGAAAGTCATACAGGCCACTGCAGACCACAAGAAAGTTGTACAAGGCACTGCAGACCACAAGAAAGTCATACAGGATACTGCAGCACACAAGAAAGTCATACAGGACACTGCAGACCACAAGAAAGTCATACAGAACACTGCAGACCACAAGAAAGTCATACAGGATACTGCAGCACACAAAAAAGTCATATAGGACACTGCAGACCACAAGAAAGTCATACAGGACACTGCAGACCAGAAGAAAGTCATACATTGTACTGCAGACCACAAGAAAATCATACAGAACACTACACGACACAAGAAAGTCATACAGGATACTGCAGCACACAAAAAAGTCATATAGGACACTGCAGACCACAAGAAAGTCATACAGGACACTGCAGACCACAAGAAAGTCATACAGGGTACTGCAGCACACAAGAAAGTCATACAGGACACTGCAGACCACAAGAATGTCATACAGGACACAGCAGACCACAAGAAAGTCATACAGGGTACTGCAGCCCACAAGAAAGTCATACAGGACACTGCAGACCACAAGAAAGTCATACAGGATACTGCAGCACACAAAAAAGTCATATAGGACACTGCAGACCACAAGAAAGTCATACAGGACACTGCAGACCAGAAGAAAGTCATACATTGTACTGCAGACCACAAGAAAATCATACAGAACACTACACGACACAAGAAAGTCATACAGGACACAGCAGACCACAAGAAAGTCATACAGGGTACTGCAGCACACAAAAAAGTCATATAGGACACTGCAGACCACAAGAAAGTCATACAGGACACTGCAGACCACAAGAAAGTCATACAGGGTACTGCAGCACACAAGAAAGTCATACAGGACACTGCAGACCAGAAGAAAGTCATACAGGGTACTGCAGCACACAAGAAAGTCATACAGGACACTGCAGACCACAAGAAAGTCATACAGGACACAGCAGACCACAAGAAAGTCATACAGGGTACTGCAGCACACAAGAAAGTCATACAGGATACTGCAGCACACAAAAAAGTCATATAGGACACTGCAGACCACAAGAAAGTCATACAGGACACTGCAGACCACAAGAAAGTCATACAGGATACTGCAGCACACAAGAAAGTCATACAGGACACTGCAGACCACAAGAAAGTCATACAGAACACTGCAGACCACAAGAAAGTCATACAGGATACTGCAGACCACAAGAAAGTCATACAGAACACTGCAGACCACAAGAAAGTCTTACAGGACACTGCAGACCACAAGAAAGTCATACAGGATACTGCAGCACACAAGAAAGTCATACAGGATACTGCAGCACACAAGAAAGTCATACAGGATACTGCAGACCAAAAGAAAGTCATACAGAACACTGCAGACCACAAGAAAGTCGTACAGGACACTGCAGACCACAAAAAAGTCATAGAGGATACTGCAGACCACAAGAAAGTCATACAGGACACTGCAGACCACAAGAAAGTCATACAGGACACTGCAGACCACAAGAAAGTCATACAGGATACCACAGACCACAAGAGAGTCATACAGGATACTGCAGACCACAAGAAAGTCATACAGGACACTGCAGACCAAAAGAAAGTCATACAGGATACTGCAGACCACAAGAAAGTCATACAGGACACTGCAGACCACAAGAAATTCATACAGGATACTGCAGACAACAAGAAAGTCATACAGGACACTGCAGACCACAAGAAAGTCATAGAGGATATTGCAGACCACAAGAAAGTCATACTAGATACTGCAGACCACAAGAAAGTCATACAGGACACTGCAGACCACAAGAAAGTCATACAGGACACTGCAGACCACAAGAAAGTCATACAGGATACCACAGACCACAAGAGAGTCATACAGGATACTGCAGCACACAAAAAAGTCATATAGGACACTGCAGACCACAAGAAAGTCATACAGGACACTGCAGACCACAAGAAAGTCATACATTGTACTGCAGACCACAAGAAAATCATACAGGATACCACAGACCACAAGAAAGTCATACAGGATACTGCAGCACACAAAAAAGTCATATAGGACACTGCAGACCACAAGAAAGTCATACAGGACACTGCAGACCACAAGAAAGTCATACAGGGTACTGCAGCACACAAGAAAGTCATACAGGACACTGCAGACCACAAGAAAGTCATACAGGACACAGCAGACCACAAGAAAGTCATACAGGGTACTGCAGCACACAAGAAAGTCATACAGGATACTGCAGACCACAAGAAAGTCATACAGAACACTGCAGACCACAAGAAAGTCATACAGGATACTGCAGCACACAAAAAAGTCATATAGGACACTGCAGACCACAAGAAAGTCATACAGGACACTGCAGACCAGAAGAAAGTCATACATTGTACTGCAGACCACAAGAAAATCATACAGAACACTACACGACACAAGAAAGTCATACAGGACACAGCAGACCACAAGAAAGTCATACAGGGTACTGCAGCACATAAAAAAGTCATATAGGACACTGCAGACCACAAGAAAGTCATACAGGACACTGCAGACCACAAGAAAGTCATACAGGGTACTGCAGAACACAAGAAAGTCATACAGGACACTGCAGACCAGAAGAAAGTCATACAGGGTACTGCAGCACACAAGAAAGTCATACAGGACACTGCAGACCACAAGAAAGTCATACAGGACACAGCAGACCACAAGAAAGTCATACAGGGTACTGCAGCACACAAGAAAGTAATACAGGATACTGCAGCACACAAGAAAGTCATACAGGACACTGCAGACCACAAGAAAGTCATACAGGATACTGCAGACCACAAGAAAGTTATACAGGACACTGCAGACCACAAGAAATTCATACAGGATACTGCAGACAACAAGAGAGTCATACAGGATACTGAAGACCACAAGAAAGTCATACAGGACACTGCAGACCACAAGAAAGTCATACAGGATACTGCAGACTACAAGAAAGTCATACAGGACACTGCAGACCACAAGAAAGTCATACAGGACACTACAGCACACAAGAAAGTCATACAGGATACTGCAGACCACAAGAAAGTCATACAGAACACTGCAGAGCACAAGAAGTTCATACAGGATACTGCAGCACAAAAGAAAGTTGTACAGGACACTGCAGACCACAAGAAAGTCGTACAGGATACTGCAGCACACAAGAAAGTCATAAAGGACACTGCAGACCACAAAAAAGTCATACAGGATACTGCAGACCACAAGAAAGTCATACAGGACACTGCAGACCACAATAAAGTCATACAGGATACTGCAGACCACAAGAAAGTCATACAGGACACTGCAGACCACAAGAAAGTCATACAGGATACTGCAGACCACAAGAAAGTTATACAGGACACTGCAGACCACAAGAAAGTCATACAGGATACCACAGACCACAAGAAAGTCATACAGGACACTGCAGACCACAAGAAAGTCATACAGGATACTGCAGACCACAAGAAAGTTATACAGGACACTGCAGACCACAAGAAAGTCATACAGGATACCACAGACCACAAGAAAGCCATACAGGATACTGCAGACAACAAGAAAGGCAAACAGATAATAAGAATATTCAAATATATCAAAACACACCTGCTATTAATAAAACATAAAACTAATCTGGTAGATTTTTTCCCCAAATATTTTGTTAGGATTTCTTGGGGCATCTAAAATGAAACTCCAGCACACAGGCGACTAGGTAGTATTACAGGGAAGCACATAAGAAGTTATCTGTTTGTATATGAGGCATTATATACTTTGGTTATATGACACATGTCTCTACTTTTGTATTTCATACTACGTCTTTGAGAAATGGATGATTTCAATATAGCATTATCTTATTTTCAAATGGTCTACAGCTTACCTTGCATAGTTGATATAAGATTTTGTAGTGTATTCTTAATATCAGTTAATGTGACAGACGATCCAAACTTGATTCCACTGTCTGTCCTAGTTATCTCATTCAGTTCTGGTATGTGTGTAACTGAGATCAATACAGGGTAGCACATGTTCTTTAGTTTCACTTCTACACCTGTAAAATGATACATATTTTATATCACTGTAATTCAAAGGTTTGCATTATTGTTGGCACAAATTTGCCCCTGCCAGTAACTGACAATTTTAAAACGATATTTTTTTATTTTGAGTATGAAAAAATATGTGATATGTTAAGTACCCACTGATTTTGGGCTTTAACTTAATGTGTTACCATAGAGGTATAGCTGAACAGATATAAGTCATTCAATAAATCTGCTAAGTTGACAAACAACTTGATTTAAATATACTAATACTACATACAAGTCTATTTGGCCTCTATGAAGCACAGAAGATAATTGAAGAGATAGAAAACCTTTAACTAATAAAGAACAAAAAACACATGGCCAATATTGAAACAGTATTATGACAAGAAAATCATCCTGGCAAAACCCACAAAATACAGAAAGGCAACACACATTATAAGCTAGATTGAACTAGGTGCTTCAGAAGGAAATAAGTACCGGCTCCATGTGTTTTACTTCAAGAAATGTTCAAAGCCATGTATAATGAAGTATAACACTGAGAGAATATTTCCAATACATGTACTGTAATTAAGATGTTTAATGTAATAATTGAAGAATATGGTAGCTTCTTTAATTTGTTGCTTTCTTATTTAGATTTGCATTCAGAAACATTTTCTATATATATATATATTTGTCATTTATGACTCTTTATCTTTAACTAGTTAATGTTGGAATTTTTTTTAATTTCTATTTTTACCTAATGTGAAGTGTCTAAATCATGCTAAAGACCATTACATAACTATACATACCAACTTCAGTATTTCCAATTACAAGTCGAGCATTGGTATATTTTGCTTTCAGATGAAATAGCAGTTTAAGTGTGGTTGGTCTGTACCATTCTACATTCTCTCCTTTGAAATGGAGATTTTCTTCATCCCATAACTGCTTCTGGAAATATAGAATTATAAAATATAAGTGTGAACTAATTTCAATAATAAAACATCACCTATTACTTTACTGGGCTTTAAAGAAATCTACTAATTTATTGCAAGAATGTTTGATGTGAAATTTCTCATTTTACTTTGTATTGTGTACAAATCTATATGATTTCTTGATTTAAACTTTCATAGATGTATTTATATTTTATAACCTGTCCTGACATCATTTAAACCAGTCACACATTCTTAAAAATTCTTTCTGTTAATACTGTTAATATTGTATTTATATTTACCCTTAATTCTGGAGGAAAAATGGGATCCTGTGTGGAATCTAAAGGTAAGAACTCGCTCTTCTCTCCATTCACATTCTGAAATTAAGGAGACTTTGTTTTGAAGACTTTTCTCTGATAAGTTTTGTTACAAGTAAATTCTATTTATTATCCCAGGACACACTTGGGTAAAGTTAACTATGACAACTTTTTTTAATACATGTACATAACGATGAGGTGGTTATATTTCACTCGCATCTAATGTCTTACTACAAGTTACTTGAAAACATTTACTGATACCTCACCACTTATACACTGCCATTATACTGTATACATGTAATTGGTTCTGTTTGTTGAAGACAATTTCTTGCATACCTGTATGCTTTTTCCAACAACATCATTACAATGACCAGTGTTCACACAACAGTTTTGTCCCATCTGACAATATTCCTACAAACAGAACATAAAGGTGTCAATACCATAAGTGGCTATTCATGTCATTATTGAGATATAGTTTAGCACAAACACTAAAAAGTTATTTTAATAAATTTATTTCACAAAATTTATATATGCTGGTAACAGAATAGTTCTCGCAGGCAAGTAATTCTTGCCACCCAATCTTTTGACAATTTTTGTGAAAAATTGGCATTTTAAAAGAGATAAGTGTAGCTTGTTTTGGATTGAAATCTTTTAAATGAAGTCTTTGTCATCAATTTTAATAGAAAAATAATGGCACAGTCACAAAAATGGCGAGAATTGCTCTTGTAATTTTAATGGGGAGAACTACTCTCTGACCAGTAATTATTGATAATAATGCATAAATTTTCAAAAATTGTGCCTTTACACTTACACATAAATACATAAAATATGTTGCATATTTCATCTATTACTCCACTGTTAGATAAACTCGAACATAATTTCTTTATTTTTATATAATTTTGTATTAACCAATCAATATGTGTTTTGTATTGTAATGTAATTAACAATTATAATGAGATAATGCAGATTGTTATAAATTAGTCATAAATGCGACTCATAAATCAGATGGATCCTATTCGATGACCAGACATTACATATATATTCTTGCTATGTTTTGATTTTCGGTTATCAAATATTTAACTAGATTTGTTTTATAAGTGGATGCTGTTGTCAATGACAACAATAATATTTTGTACTTCAAGAATAGCAGTTACATGTGTATTTATTTGAAAACATTATTTACATAGGACAGTGCTATGCAGATATCTGTTTTGATATAGTTGTACATAAATACGTTGAAGTCACCACTAACACGTTTACACAAAAGAAATTAATAGTAACCTTAGTAAAAGATTTAAATCCTTCCAGTATAGGTCTGTAGCCTGTACATCTACAAAGATTACCTGAAATATGAAATGCATGTGAAAAAGGATTAAACAGAAATTTAGTTTTCCATATAATGTATGCCTTAATACGTTATTGGACAATAGCGGTTTATATAATGTATAGACTGATTAAATTCTAAGTTCTAATCTTCTTGATTTTGTAGGTGTAATTTCAAAAAAATTATACAGTATTTCCTGTGTGTAGGTTTTTATATTCTGACATTTTATTTAAATTAACCATAAATAATTAGTAATTTTAAGATTCATACCTGGCATATATGGGCAAAAATACTGTCATCAAAAAAATATGGGCAAAAATACTGTCATCAAAAATTTGTCACAGACTTTGAATAATAGAATTTAAAGTCATAAGATTTAAATTCTTTTATCATTAAGCAAATATGTAATTAAGATTGTTTTGTTCCCTACATTTCCTTTGAGCTATCTTTGATAACTATTGGTTGAAAGTTTCTCATTTATTAATTCTTTGTACGTTTTTAATAATCTTTCCATTAACAAAGCACTTGGTCTTGCCCTTATTCGTCACGTGACATCTACTTCCTTTCCAAATTGTGCTCAAAAACTGGTAGACGACACAGAAGTCTTATCCAAGCAAATTTAAATCCATTTCACAACTTGAGTTCCATCGACACCAAAAAATTGGTAACAGTGATGTAGTTATTCATTTTGTTGCTTAACTTATAGCCATATTTTAATTAAATAATATTATTCTCCTTATTTTATCGTTGAACTTTCGCGGTTTCTAAACTCCGATTTAATACCTCGTGCACGTGGTTATCACTTTGTGTAGTGACTAATTTTTATGTATTCTATTTCGCATAATAACTTTATTTACATTTAAGATCTTCTGGTAAGTTTTGTTTACAATTATTTAATTTATAAAATTGTAATTCCATAAATAATTTCCAATTTGTCGCACTAGTTGTCGCCCCTTTGAAACTTTGTATTTTCACATGGGTTTTCAAACTGGACGTGATAAAACATATTAAACTACCCTTACTACATATATTGGAAAGAATCAATTTTTCTTACTTTGGAAATATTCGTTTATTGCATTTGTAATTGACTTAATCATATCGGAAATACATATTCACAGCACCTATTCATGTATATGGTTATGAAATAAATTCTGCCTATACTATAATGTATTCACATTGCAATTAAACTTTACTTCACTGGCCACAGTATACATATTTTTGTGTGGGCAATGTGCATTTCTAATAAAATTATTTGAGTTTCAGATCATGTCATACTTAAGAAGAAGTGGCAGGAAAAGGAAAGTCCCAAGCAGTTTGGAAGATTCTACTTCCAGCTCAACTGGTACTTCTACATCATGTAGTATGGCAACTAATTCCCAGGAAGTCAATACTTTAGCTTCCAGTTCCGGTACACAAACAGGTTTTGCTCAGTCCTCATCTGCACCATTATACTTGGAAACAATTGTAACAACCGTGCGAATGTAACACTCACTTCATTGGGAGCAGGTTTTGGAGCCATAGCCCCAACTATTTACTCTTCTCCAGGTACTAGCAATTCTGTTAATACAGTGTCATTTACCCCTGCCCCAGTTTTAAGTGTAACAAATGAAGTGTCGGCCACTGTGCCACAAAATTTAAAAGAGAAAATTATAAGGGGTGATTACATTGAGCTATTTACATTACTAAATAATAGTCATTCTCATGGAGTGCAAAAACTTGTTCTATCAAATAAAGGTGAAATAGTTGTACAAAGCAACCAAAACAGCCAAAAGCTTTTGTCTATAGACCAATGGACAACTGCGTTTATTATATTCACCAGTATATTTTGTTCTGTTCACTCACATAGATTTCAAGAACTTTTGAAATATATGTATGTCGTCCGTCAAGGAGCTTCACGCAGTACTTTAGGTTGGATAACTTATGACGAGCAATATCGTTTGAGAAAATCCATTAACCCATCCAGCTCTTGGGCTGATGTTGACATGGAGCTTTGGCTTCTGTACATGAATGGAAATTCTAGCACACATTTCTTCAATTCACAACATGCCACTAAATTTCAGAACTCGTTGCATTCCAACCTGAAGTGCTACCCATTCAATTATTCTAATAAGTGCACTCGTCAAACCTGTATGTATAGCCACACCTGTCTAAGATGAAATGAAAATCATCCAGTCGCATCATGCAGAAAGAATGCATATATATCTAATCAGGGTAAAATTGAATTTAATGGTCAATATAATTCAGTTAGGCGTCCTGTAAGAATTCCGAAGACTAATTCACATGTTTTAAATTCATTTAGAGTTCCTCAGCAGTTCTCAAGACCAAGAGTTACTTCCTCGCCTATGGGACTTGGGGTATACCCCAATTAAAGTCAAACAGTTATCTACTCTCCTGCAAGCTTATCCAAAGAAGGATGTAGCATGTGAATTAATTTCTGGTTTTACAAATGGATTTAGATTACATTATACTGGTCCCAGATATCACTCTTTAGCACCAAATTTGATATCGGCTGAGTTGCACAAAGAAGAGACCATGGCCAAGTTATTAAAGGAAGTTGAAATAGGTAGAATGTTAGGTCCCTTTAAAAACATGCCAATTTCAACCTTAAGAATCTCCCCCATTGGTCTTGTTCCTAAAACTGATGGCTCATGGCGACTTATAACCAATTTGTCTTATCCACCTGGAAACAGTATTAATTCTTATATTGATGAAAAACTATGTAGAGTGCAGTACACATCATTTGATTTGATTTTGGACAAAATATACAGTCTTGGTCCCAGGGCCCTCTTAGGGAAAATCGATATAAGCTCTGCCTTTAGATTGCTTATTGTAAATCCAGCTGATTTCGATTTGCTTGGTATCAAATTTTTAGGGTTTTATTTTATTGAAAAGAATTTACCCATGGGGCTTTCCTTATCTTGTAATTTATTCGAAAAGTTTGCACATTTTCTTCAGTGGGCAGTAGAATTGCGTTGTGGTTTGCACACTGTTGACCACTATCTGGACGATTATATCTTTATGGGTTCAGAATTGTCTGACGACTGTGCCACCTTGATGTCTAGTTTCACTGATTTGTGCGAAGATCTGGGGGTTCCACTAGCTGTTGACAAAACTTTAGGCCCAACAACTATTCTACCTTTTTTAGGTTTTATTATCAACACTGAGTTGATGCTAGTTATGATCCCCAAAGAAAAATTGTCTAAATTACATGATCTTCTCAAACCTATGCTACTTAAAAAGAAAATGTTAGTTAAAGATTTGGAATCAGTTACAGGTCTTTTGGCCTTTTGCTCCAAAGCCATTCCAGCAATTCGTGCATTTATTAGGAGATTTTATGACCTGATTGGGAGTGTTCGACTCAAAAAACCATATTATAGGGTACGCATAAATGGAGAGGTTAAAGCCGATGTTCTAATGTTGTTAGAATTTTTGGACAAATTTTATGGTCATTTTTATTTTCCTGATCGTCTTTGGTATTCTTCTCAAACTTTAGAGCTATTCACAGATGCGTCTGGTAACCCTGAACTTGGTTGTGGTGCCTTCTTTCAAGGGCATTGGGCTCAACTCTCATGGCCAAAAAGCATAAGTTATTCCCCCCTTATTAGGAACATGGCTTATTTAGAGATGGTGCCTGTTTTGTTAGCGTTTTACTTGTGGGGTCATTTGCTTAAAAACACTAGAATATTGCTCCACATTGATAATTTGGCCGTGGTCTCGATACTTAGCAAGTGCTCATCTAAAGATAAAAACATCATGAAATTAGTTAGGAAATTTGTTCTTATAGCTATGCTGCATAATATCCAATTTAAACCAATTTATATCTGCTCCTTTATTAACGAAATTTCTGATTCATTGTCACGTTTTCAGATGGACAGGTTCAAGATTCTAGCCCCCTTAGCCGATCCAGTGATGACCCAAATACCAGAGGAGTTTTTGATGCATTTAGGCCCATGATTGAACAATTTTTAAACAAGTCATTATCCCCAAACACAGTTTTGCTGTATCAGAGGGCAATATCAGAATTTTCTAGATTTAGACTTAACAGTGGCTTACCTGTTAGTTGGCCCCCCAATGTAATGGTTATTTTGTCATTCATTATGTATTTAATTCAAAAAAATCTTGCTCATTCTTCAATAAATTGTTATCTATCGGGTATTTCCTTCTATTGCAAAATAAACGACTTCGATGACCCAACCCAAAAATTTGTAGTACGCAAGGTACTTGAAGGTCTAAAGAGGTCTAAAGGAACCGTGCATGATCATCGTTTACCTATTACGTCAGATTTGTTATATAATATTCTCAGGATTTTACCAAATGTCTGCAAAAATGCATTTGAAACTTTACTCTTCAGAACTTCATTTAGTGTAGCCTTTCATGCAATGTTGAGAATATCAGAGTTTGCCCTAAGTAGCACCAAAAGTCAACATGCCTTGGTGTATTCAGATGTATCACTTCATCAAAACGCTGTATTGATTCAAATTGGGTCCTCTAAAACTGATCAATATAGAAAGGGAGTTTGTTTAAAGTTAGACCATAAGCCTGGTTTTGAGTACTGTCCAGTTCTGTTAGTGTCACAGTTCTATAAAGTAAGACCTCCTAATTCTGGACTATTTTTTTGCCATTTTGATACAAAACCGCTAACGCGTTTTCAGGTTGTGACAGTTTTGAAGAAGGCATTGGAATTGTTAGGTGTAGATAAACAACTTTATAGCTCACACTCCTTCCATATAGGGGCTGCCACTAGCATGGCTATTCAGGGCTTTAATGACGTGGACATCATGAAGGCAGGTCGTTGGAAATCTTCTTGTTTTAAACGCTATATAAGACCTTAAATTTTAAAATTTGTTGTCTGTAAATTTTTAAGTTGCATTTGTTAGTTGTCTAAATTTTTATATAATGGGAATTTTAGGTAACCCTGTGAACATTTGGATACTGGGCTCATCCATTATAAGAGATGCTTTCAGGGCAGCAAGATCTCGTCCTGGCGGTCTCAACTTGGGGCTAGAACGATTGAACCCTAACCTAAATATTTGGTGGCAAGGCTATGCTGGTTTGAGGATTCAGCAAGTACATTCTCATATCCAGACAATGTTGAATTTAACTGAAAATCCTCCAACAATTTTAGTACTCCATGTCTCGGGTAACAACATTGGTCACACTAGAATAGGAAATCTTCGCATTCAGGTCAAAGAACTAATTTTATGGTTGAAAGATGTCCTTCCAGGCACTACTATTGTATGGTCTCAAATTCTTCCAAGAACATCTTGGAGATTATCAAATAACTTGAAAGCCATGGAAAGATGTCGATATAGACTAAATAATTTTATTGCATATACTGTAATTGCTAACGGGGGTCGTTACATACACTATCCAGATTTGCGACTTAATATCGCTAGATTTCTCAAGCAAGATGGTGTCCATTTAACAGACTTGGGTACTGAAGTTCTGTTAAACAATTTACAAGGGGGGTTGGAGCAGTTTTTAGCTAATGATTGGATCACAACTTTTCCTTCATCTTGAGAGATTGGTTCATAGTGTATTCGTACATCTTTACAATTTATGTATACATAACATTTTTCTTTCATTGTATTCTTGGTAACTTATACCATAATACATGTATGTTTGCTGATTTCGTGCTCAATTTTGTATTTGTTATCCCGTATATAATTGGGAGTAGGAAAATACCAAATGTGATTTATTTGGTTTAGTTTTGTCCTAGGGCCACAGTCTTGGGTGCAGCTCACCGCATAATGGCGGTTGACAGTGTATCTTATATGCCACTGTCAAGTTGGCAAAATCGCTGCACCAGAGTTATGCAAGGAGATATTAGATTTACATGAACTGTATTATTTACCCTATTTAGGCCTCATCATCTGTGTTTCCCACGATGATGTCAAAAATTAAATTTACCTTTTTTAGAAGTGATTGAAAGGTTGTCATAATCTGCGGCAACCATTTAGATTGAACATTTTAAGTGATCGTTATACAGTTTATTGATTGTTCCAATGATAGATCGTTCGTCAGTTAAGTTATCGATATGCAAAGACTTTCAAATAATCAGTTTTCAATCGATCGATGTATTCAGTTTTGTTCTTTTGTAATAAATACTGTGGCCCTATTATGCCAACCCTATTTCAAGTCTTTTGTCTTATTTAGTCCTTAGCCTGCATTATGGGATAATAGAATTTAAAGTCATAAGATTTAAATTCTTTTATCATTAAGCAAATATGTAATTAAGATTGTTTTGTTCCCTACATTTCCTTTGAGCTATCTTTGATAACTATTGGTTGAAAGTTTCTCATTTATTAATTCTTTGTACGTTTTTAATAATCTTTCCTTTAACAAAGCACTTGGTCTTGCCCTTATTCGTCACGTGACATCTACTTCCTTTCCAAATTGTGCTCAAAAACTGGTAGACGACACAGAAGTCTTATCCAAGCAAATTTCCTCTCCCTCCCACCCTTATCGGTCACCGTTAATATGTAGTTACAATACCCTCCACTTACAATTTACAAATATATTCATGTATAATTAGGGATTTTTGGTGTATGTTCCATGTTTATTGCTTGGTGTGAATGTATTCTGCTGGGTTTTAATATATATTTGCAGGTACCTGTTCTTGTTTGAACTTTGAGACTGATCAATTGTACCTCTTGGTGGGCCGAGATCGAGGAGAAAACCAAAGTAATTTACGGCACACACGTCTGTCTTTGTTGGCAAAATCGCTGCACCAGAGTTATGCAAGGAGATATTAGATTTACATGAACTGTATTATTTACCCTATTTAGGCCTCATCATCTGTGTTTCCCACGATGATGTCAAAAATTAAATTTACCTTTTTTAGAAGTGATTGAAAGGTTGTCATAATCTGCGGCAACCATTTAGATTGAACATTTTAAGTGATCGTTATACAGTTTATTGATTGTTCCAATGATAGATCGTTCGTCAGTTAAGTTATCGATATGCAAAGACTTTCAAATAATCAGTTTTCAATCGATCGATGTATTCAGTTTTGTTCTTTTGTAATAAATACTGTGGCCCTATTATGCCAACCCTATTTCAAGTCTTTTGTCTTATTTAGTCCTTAGCCTGCATTATGGGATAATAAATATTTTTGGAGGGTTGATAGCAATGTTGATATTATAAAACTAGAGGCTCCCAGGAGCCTGTAATCGCTCACCTGGAATCCAAATGACTTCAACTATATTAAAATTTTGAAATTAACAGATTCAGTCTAGTTGTTATAGCTTTTAAGTTACTGTGCAAAAACTAAACATTTCTTCAAAAATTTTTGTTAAATACAATAACTCCTATAAGGTGCCATCAGACAATTTCTGAAAATTAAATGGTTTTTAGGCACTGTCCTTTAGGATACTTTAGAAATTTACAGTTTTACTCTACTAATAGGTGTGTTACAGACTAATTTATAATTCAAAAACTGTTCATTTGTCCAAATTCATAATGAAGGGCAATAACTCCTATAAAGAGTCATCTGGCAATTTTGGACTAAGCAATCATTTGTAGGGCTTCTATTGCTGATCATTTGTGCAATTTACAGTTTTAATCTAGCTGCTAAAGTTTTCAAGTTACAGGACAAAAATGGAAAATTTCATAACAAAATTGTCATTTAAGGGCAATAACCCCTATAAGGAGTCATCTGACAATTTCAGACCAATTAAGTGAATTGTAGGGCTTTTATTGCTGATCATTTTTGCAATTATTACTTCACTCTAGCTGTTATGGTTTTTAAGTTACAAGACAAAAACGGAAAATTTCATTAAAAATTGCAATTTAAGGGCAATAACTCCTATAAGGAGTCATCTGACAATTTCAAACTTTCTAGTAATTTGTCGGGCTTGTATTGCTGATCATTTTTCCTATTAACAGTTTTACTCTAGCTGTTACAGTTTTTAAGTTACAGAAAACAGAAAATTTCATAAAAAATTGTCATTTATGGGCAATAACTTATTTAAGGAGTTGTCTGACAATTTCAGACTAATCAAGTGAATTGTAGGGCTTAATTGCTGATCATTTGTGCAATTTACAGTTTCAATCTAGCTGCTATAGTTTTCAAGTTACAGGACAAAAACGGAAAATTTCATAAAAAATTGCCATTTAAGGGCAATAACTCCTATAAGGAGTCATCTGACAATTTCAGACTAATACAGTGAATTGTAGGAATTGTATTGTTGATCATTTTTGCTATTTACAGTTTTACTCTAGCTGTTATAGTTTTAAAGTCACAGGACAAAAATGGAAAATTTCATAAAAATTACCATTAAAGGGCAATAACTCATATAAGGAATCATCTGACAATTTCAGACCAATCAAGTGAATTGTAGGGCTTTTATTGCTGATCATTTTTGCCATTTACAGTTTCACTCTACATCGTATAGTTTTCAGGTTATATTGTAAATACCAAAAATTTTATCAAAAATCGTCAATAAAGGGCAATAACTCCTACAAGAAGCCAATACACAACTTCACACTAATAGCAACTATTGTAGACCTTAATGTGCTGATCTATTTGAAGTAACGGTTTTCTCTATAGCTATTATAATTTTTAGATAATGATCAAAAACCTGTGTTGACACCCCATGTTCTATTTTTAGTAACAGCGGCCATATTTGTCTGTTGATCAACACCCTGGGTACAAACTTGAAACAAGGAACCCTAAGGATGATTGTGGCCAAGTTTGAAAAAAATTGGCCCAGTGGTTTCAGAGGGGAAGATTTTTGAAAAAGTTTACGACGGACGCCAAGTGATAGCAAAAGCTCACATGGACCTTTGGTCCAGGTAAAGGTCCAGGTGAGCTAAAAATGCCATATGATGTATTGCACTCAGCTAAAATGTATCCATTCAGGTTCTCAAAAAGTTATACCCATTGAAAAAAATCAGGATAAAAAGCATATCATTTTCATACCTGCATATTCCAGTTCATATCCACATTTTATTTATTCAACCATTAAGATTTAGAAATTTTCAGATTAATAGCTGTACCAGGGTTAAATATGCAAATATCTTGAATATTTCACATTAAACATTTAAAACATTAAAAATATATAGTTCACCTTCAAAAGCATTCTCCATCTCTGCTGATGTTGGTAGTGGGTTGTTCCTCAGTAATGTATACATGGACATTACAATACCAGGGGTACAAAATCCACACTGGGAACCAAAGGATTTAGCTATTCTTTCCTATAATAACAATATAAATGAGAAACAAAAATCATAAAAAGAGCAAAGAAGGCATACTTTTCAAAATAGAGAATATCAGCATCATTCATCGAGTCTATATATATGCTCAAGTGGTAACATTTGTAATTGTACCCATTTCATCGACTTAAAGTTAAAACTTCTGTGGACTAGTATATTTTAAACTTATGCAGTCCAAGTTTAAGGTCCAATAAAAACATGAGAACCCTAACCTTCCACTGGAAAGCTTTTATCCATATCCTTTAAGGTATCCGGACCACAACTGACCAAGTGATCATATTTAGTGTCCTGGATGTCCATTGTTTTTCAATGGAGCAGACCTCGATAATGTTCGGCAAACATAAGAAAAGCTATACAACTATTAACATTTTTTTTATTCAAAACCACATTTGTTTTTAGCACTGACTCAAAGTAAAACAAGATATTTTGTAATATATACAATCAATTGATTTAATACAGCTGTATTTTTCGGTCAAAAAATAAAATTAAACGGTAACTTCAATTATGGCTCGGATACCTTAATATTGAAATCTAAAACACCTTTTTTTAAGTTGGGCATGTTGGAATGCTGGTGATTAGCTGTGGCAGGCTTTGCAGTATTATCCCTGTTGAGCTCAACAAGATGAACATTTAAAAAAACTGTAGGTAACTCTCAAAAAGTGTTTGATAGGCAGTCTGAATGACGCCACCAAGACATCATTCAAGTAAGAATGATGCAGTGTAGAGGGAATTCTGACAATTTCAAGGTCAACAACAATTATATCATATAAGAAAGGGTTTTTTTTAGTGCATCTTTGGTCAATATTAAATATTATATACAAATTTAACAATACTCAAAATTAAATCTAAGACTTGTACATGTACCACCGTCTGAGTTAAATGAGTCATTTACTTTTTTATGATTATGTTGTAAACAACTAATGTCCAGCTTTTAAATTGCCCTAAATGTCAATAATATTTCTTCTACTTTTGTTTTGATACATCAACATATCAGACCTGTACAGGATGGAGTCCATTTCTGATACTGCCAATGCCTTCTACAGTTGTCACAGCCATCCCATGGACAGAACATAGAGGAGCTAGACATGCATTGGCTGAGAAATGTCTACAAACACAAATATCCTAATATCAGAGAATTTAAAGAAAATTAAGAAATTAAATTATTATACAATTATGGCCTTTAATCCATAATTATTAAATCAAGAAAGGGTTATTTTTCCAAGGTCTGCAGGACTGAGAAAAAATAACTTTTTCAAGATTTAATAATTTGGATATTACCTGAGGCAGATTAAAGGCCATAACTGTATTTTTTTACTGAACTAAACGCAAAGAAGAACAATGTGAGTATTTTGATATATTTTAATTTCCTTTAAACACTCAATACTAGTAGCTGAGCAACATTGTCCATTTCGTATAACCTAACTTGGTATTTCATCACATGACTGATTGTTGACATCATAATTATAATTATTGATCAAGTTGACTGTACGCATTCTTCCGCAAACAACAAGTAACAATACTAAAAATTGTGAATTACAAATATTATTTTATTACATGTACTTGTGAGATATTGTTTTTGTTATTTCTTTTCATAATATAAGAATTGTTTTCAATTGTTGGTTAGATTATTGGATATAGACAACTTTGGGTGGGTTTATGCTGGCGGTTTATTGGCATAAACTGACCTAGCCATTTATTTTAAATAATCTAACCAGCAATTGAAAACAATCCTTAAGTGGACTGTGTAGTGCTTTTAAATTTGGAGCGCTTTTGCACATCGAATAAATAACTAGTTATTTCCCCTTTCAAATTTGGTGCACACTGGTACGTGGAACAACTACTAGCAAATTAATTCCCAGACAATATATAATTTTACCCGCGTGCAGTTTTGAGCAAGAAAAACCAATTATTGGGTTTAATATCTAATTTTTTTAGTACTGGTTTCTAACATGAAAATAATACAATATTTAAAATAATTTCCATCTGTACTGTGCTAATATTTAAAAAAATTTCCATTGTACAGTTACATGTTCAGGTACCCTACATATACTTTTTAGTTTCTTTACTCTTTTTTATTTGCATTTGAACAGATACATTTTGAGAAATAATATATATTATGCCATACTAGCTTTACTTCTGTTGTTACTCTGGTTGATAGGTTTAGGTAGCTGCGAAAACGTAGCACTGATGGTCGCTCTTTTATTTTATTTTATTTTTTGGGACCATAGAGCTAGGATTCAACCCCCTTCGAAAACTGTAGAAATTGTTGCAAAAACAACTTTTTTGAATAAAAGAGGGACCATCAGAGCTATGCAGGTAAACTTTAGGTTGATATACCATTACTTCTACTTTTGTTATTTAAATTCTGTAAGAGATACTGCTCAGAAACAAGTCATTGATACATTTTATGTAATATCTTTACCTGATGGTTTTTGTTTCTGGAATGTATTTTGAAATCATAACAGTGCAGGCACCACATCCTCCCTCTCCACAACCAAGCTTTGTTCCCGTCAGACATACTTTATATGGTTAAAGTGCTATAAACATACAGACCAAATCACACAACTCGTGTTTACCTGATGGTTTTTGTTTCTGGAATGTATTTGGAGATCATAACAGTGCAGGCACCACATCCTCCCTCTCCACAACCAAGCTTTGTCCCTGTCAGACATACTTTATGATGTTAAGGATATTTATTAGTAGACATAAGTACATGTATTTAAATACTGAATAAACCTTGTATAAATGGTATCTACCATGTATGAGCAGAAGGACAATATGTTTACCTTTAGTACAAAAAATTATGTTTACTGTGTGTGTCACCTGCCTTAGGAATACATAAACTTAACTACATTGTATGTACTGAGCCAATTAAAAGAATCATTCTTTTATAGGCAAATTTGTTTGATAAACATAGGTACTGTCACCTTACAGACATAAAATTAGAAACAACTATTTATAGTATATACCGTTTGAGGCATACAGATTCATTGTTACAAATAAATAATACGAGTTATTCCTGTGTTTGCATAATTTTGTTGATATTATGTGCAAACATTAGTATAATATTAAAATAAATTAATGACTGGATATGTTAATTATGTCGTGGACAGCAAACCAATGTAAACAAGTGGACAACATTCTTGAACTAGTATATTATATTGTGTTTCTATTAAACAAGTGTGGACACACCAGTAATGAAAAAAAAGTATGTCATGAGAATCACGTAAATAGCATTAAATTGTTATCATATAAAAATATAAAATGCATGGTTACAGAGAAACTCACCTAATCCAAAAACTTTAATGCAGCCACTGGACACAATTTAGGTCAGTCGATAGGTGACTGACTGGCAAGTACTCATCATAAGCCTACACTGGACACAATTTGATGGACCTAGGGCTTTGGCTTACAAAGATATGAAGCAAAATGTCCAAGTGTTGATGCCCCGCCATCACCATATTCCCATCGCAAGACAAAAATTGCCAAGTGAACTCACTTGCAAAAGCAAAAACCATATAATGTCACATGAAACCTCCTGAACTAAACCTGTTGAAGTTTCAAGAAAAATAATTGTTCATTTTCTTTATAATACGACATCATATTCACTCAAGGATACATTTTTTCCTCAGATAATGCAACAATGTTTGTTCAGGGTCAGGAGCTGGGTCTTCTACCTAAGACAAACATAGGTCACATATAAAGTTACATGTATGTTCTTTATATAGTTCATTTAAATTATTGCCAAATATGGCTCTCAATTTAAAACAGTTTAATGACTTAGTATTCCTTTGTTATAATGTCCTGATATAAATTAACCATTTATCAGGCTACCTGAAGGATTGATACTTAAATGCTGAAAAAACTTAAGTTATAAATTGTGTTTTTAAAATATTACAGTGATACAAATACATGTATTGTCTATAACTATGCATTTAATTAAATGATTATACATGTACATTAAAACCATAATTAAAAATAGGTCATTTAATGGGACATTAAAAGATACCCTGCCACATTGCATTGTTTTTAATATTCATGAACACATTTTACTGAATTACATATCAGCCTATAGGAACAGCTGAGCGTGATAACAGTCCATCTCAGAAGACAATTTTTTCTTTGGCTCTAGCTAGACCTATAAAAATTACTTCAAATTCCCACAACTAAAACACTACATATGGATTGTGCTGAAAATTCAACCTGATCTTCATTTTATAGTACTTAACAGCTGTGCAAAGTTTTTGAAAAATCTGTTGACGTGTTCTCAAGTTATCATCTGGAAACCGCCAAATGTTGACAAAAAATCCTTGAATTGGCCTAAGGTCGAAAACTTCAAATTGGATTGTGCTGAAAATTGAACTTGATCTTCATTTAATAGTATTTAATAGCTGTGCAAAGTTTAAATAAAATCTGTTGATGCATTTTCAAGTTATCATCTGGAAATCACAAACTGTTGACAAAAAAAAAAACTTGATATTGGCCCAAGTCGCAAACTACAAATTGGATTGTGCTGAAAATCCAACTTGATCTTACTTTTATGGTATTTATTGTTTGTTTTCTGGTGTTTAACGCCACTTTCGGCAATTTTTCAGCTATATCATGGCGTCCAGTTGTTATTGGGGGGAGGAAGCCGGAGTACCCAGAGAAAACCCCCGATCTGCGGTAGGAAAACTGGCAATCCTTGTCAATTAAGATTGGAGTCGAGTACACCCTGCCTGCAGTGAGAATCGAACCTGCAATCTCAGTGTTGACAGACCACGTGATCAATAGTAGACAAACTACCTTGGCCACTCTGCCACCGAGGCCCTTTTCTGGTATTTAATAGCTGTGCAAATTTTAAAGAAAATCTTCAGATGCGTTTTCAAGTTATCATCTGGAAACCACCGAGGCATGGACAGACAAGACGGCTGGACACTCATATTCATAGACAGGGTATCATATATTATCCCCGGCTTGTAACAACTGCATACTTTTGATTGGTTTATTACCCGTCGGTACAAATCCCACGGCTTCGTTGCTAACGTCGCAGGGTGTATTGTTTGTGGGTTGCTAGTGTGTTCTTGAGTAATCAGTGTATGTTATTCCACAAAGGAATATTTCTGTCTTTTATATTTGTATTTTTACTTCATTTCAAACAGCCCCGTGCGGGATCCGGGTGGCTAAAAGAATAGACCGCAGTCGCGCTAGCTTGTCGTAAAAGGCGACTAAATAGCGCCCAGTACCCTAAACTGTGTCAGGTCGGTTTGCCTAAAGATCGACTGGGATGTGTGCCCCAGGTGGTTGAATGGGGTACCCCTGGCAAGCTGGGGTTGTCGGGCCATAATACGGAAAACCTGACCGCAAACCATATTAGTGCACCGTGTTGGGAAAAATGCCACATTCCTCGCACGTTAAAGAACGCTGCTGTAGTATTCGCTATGAGTAGGGATTTCGATCCCGCTACAGGAGGCTAAATTGCCCGACCCTATCCATCCTCCCATTTGCCAGTGGCAATCTAAAATCCGTTACCCCTATTTTTTCCTTGTGTCCCATCCCATTTTCATTCATCATCATTTCATGTTCATTTTATCATCCATTTCATGTTCATCGCCTGAATATAGCTGAAATATTGCTGCTCGGGCGTTAAACACCATTAATCAATCAATAAATCAATCATTTCAAACACTGCAGATGCTCTACGTTCACACAGACACACATAAATATCTGAATGAAATCGGAACTTGACGTCATTGTCTCTTGACGTTATGATAACGTGACTTGAGCCGCAAAAATACCGAAAGTAGAAAAAACAATGGAAAACATTATTAAAACCAATACCATCCGTTAAGTCTGAGGTTGGTACCTAAGATACCATCCTCGACCTTGTAAAATGGGCATTTTCTGCATGAAAAAAGTTAAAACAAATTATAAGCTCTGTAAAATTCTGATGCCGTTGCACATTTAGCTTATTTCTGACGACAAAAGAACCGATTTTCAGCCTTTTAAACTTGTAAGCCGGGGATAAATCCGTTACCTACATTATAACCTGGGTGCATGGAAATGGTACCACCTGACAGTACATCTGGACAGCCTTCTGCCTCGCCTCAGGCTGAACAGAAGTGCATTCAGGTGGTACAATTTCCATACACCCGGGTAATAACATAGGTAACTGATAATACCCCCCCACTTTGTGTGGCAGTGTATAAAAAGCCGAAGCACCAATATAACCACGACATATTAGCTTTAAAGATTATAAAAAATAGTACCTCCAAATTGTCGCCTGGTATACACAGCACAAGATCACAGGGGCACGTAAAAATTGATTTACTTGCGCTTTCGATTGATACTGGGTCGGTTTTGTTATAGTGTAACATGTAAATGCATATAATATGGAAAGCACAAGCATTCTATGTATGCATGCTTGTGCTTTCCATATTATATGCATTTACATGTTTTCTGTTTTCTTTTGCTGCTATTATAGTGCTTGGTTTGTAATGATGCCACTACTTGTCTGCTCCCTTTATTCCTACATGTAAATTATACTAGTAGTACCACTGTAGCTTCTTTTCAACGTTGTCCGTCCAGTTTTTATGTGTTTTCACCTTCTTTTATTTGATCAAAGTTCCTTAAGTTACGATCCCATATAATGGTATCTTAACCTCTGTGTTTTTCAAATAAAGTAAGAGGCTATGGCTAATATATGTTGTATGAATGTATATGTAATATGTCTGTAGTGCTCATTTATGTATGTGGCTAATGTATGTTGCATTTATGTAATGTAGTATGTCAGTAGTGCTTATTTATATGAGTGGCTAATGTGTGTTGCATGTAGTTACATGTAGCTTATCAGTAGGCTTTATTATGTACTGTATGTCGGTTAAAAAGCTCTTTAGAGCTTATGTTATGTGTTGTTATTGTGCCGACTTTAAATAAAACTTTGTCTTGTCTTGTCTTGTCTAGTGTGGGAGCTTCTCCCACACTATAACAAAACCGACCCAGTATCAATCGAAAGGTCTCCCACACTATAACAAAACCGACCCAGTATCAATCGAAAGCGCAAGTAAATCAATTTTTACATGCCCCCTGAGACCGGACCGAGAGGAAATGCGTGTACCCCTTTTTTCCCAACACCCCTTATCAGAACCGAGAACGACTCCGACTTTTGGTCAGCGAGCGGCAGTTACTCCCACTGACTCCTTGGTTTAATTCCTTAGAAAACGCTATGCAGATACAAAGGGCCAACAGAGATTCCTATTTCACAACAGAATTAAGGCACTCTCCGGCACAGGGAATGCCACTGGTCGTGATTGTGGTTAACGTATGATACCAAGAATCCTTTGCGTGGAAGGACCACTCGAATGCAAATACCTGAATACGCAAGCTTAATTTTGACAAAATTATAACAACATATAACACATGCTCTGTAGTGATTTATCATTTAGGCACATATAATGCAATTGCACAATAAAGCTTGCGGAAATTTAAAAGGGTTAATTAACTGGAAGAACAGATAAATGAGCACTAGGTAATGGCAACATATGCTGTTAAAACTCACGAACATGTAGTCCGAGAATCCTCTGCCGTCCAACGCTTTTTTTTGCGTGGGACGCAAAAAAAAGGCGTTGGACGGCAGAGGATTCTCGGACTAACGAACATGCAACCACTGCTTTACATCAGGAACGTATAAATCAAGTTTTATTATAGTCCCAGTTTACATACTTCATCTTAAGGTTTGCTCTTGATAAAATGTTATAAATTTGCTAAAATAAAAATTTAAAATCAATAATACTAATAATACACAATAGAAAACAGAAAGGACTCAGAAAGGGCTCTATTACCCTTCATTATATCAGGGACAGTCTATACTAACTAGTTAGTTAGTATAGACTGTCCCTGATTATATCTAAAATCCTTAACACCTCCCTTCGAAGGCCTTTTAATCCCTTGTCTTAATTCAACACATTTTTAACATATTTTTAAATGATATACTTTTCTTTGTCAAACATTGTTCATTATATAACTATGCAGATGACAATAGTCCAAATCAGATAGATCCATAGAGACAGTGTCTCGAAGAAGATTATAAATCCCTTATACTGGTTTCTGATAACAAAATGCAGGCAAATCCTCACAGATTCCAGGCTTTAGCATGGTATTTAATATAAATGATGTAGATCATCATGCGAAGATGAGGTAAAATTATTGGGTGTTGCTATTGACTACAGAATAAATTTCAATGCACATATTTCAAATATATGTAAGCAACTTTTAGTAATTGCCCTTTGGCCTGGCATTTCTGTAGTGAGAAAATGCAGCTCGTGTAAATTCAACAATACTACAGTACTAGTAATCATGCTTGAGTGATGGTATATTATGTTTTGTTTTTTTTTTTTTTTTTGTTAACCTTCATATGTAATGCTGTCATGTTTTATTGCTAAGCCTGCTATGATGAGTGGTAAATATATTATGTGTATTAACACTTTAGTGCTTTTTATACCATGTTTTTGCTTATGCTTTAATTATAACATGTGCTTTCGTTGACATTTTATTTTCCTGCCTAGTGCTTTGATTTTACGCTCGGTAACAATTTATTGATTGGGGTGTGACTTTTTACCACACGACACCACAGGTTACCACAGGATACCACATGCACCATCAAAATACCACAATATCCACTTTCTTTAGAGTTTTATAGGTTTTTTACTTTATTTTATGTAGAAATAATGTCTTTCATGCGTTTTGTAACATTATTCTAAGTAGCAGAACCTCAGCATTGAAGTCTGTTTTGTGTACATTGATAATGAGCCACTTATGATCATGAAAAAACAACCACAGGAACTTACAAAACTGCATACTGGTGTACGTCCCGCATAATTACATGTGATAAAAATGCATAAAATAAATAATTCATTTTAAAATAACAAATATTAATCATAGAAATAATAAAACATATCATGCTGTTTTTTAAGTTCCTCTTGTTGTCTTTTCGTGATCATAAATGACTCATTATCAATAATATTCGAAACGGATTTAATGTTTATTCTGCTATTAAAAAAGATGTTAAAAAGCACTAAAGACATTATTTCTACATCAAAATAAAGTAAAAAACCTTTAAAACTGTAAAGAAAGTGTATATTGTGGTATTTTGATGGTGCATGTGGTAGCCTGTGGTAACATGTGGTGTCGTGTGGTAAAAAGTCACACCGTATTGATTGTGCTTCACTTAATGTGTGTAATTTTCTTATGCTCTGATCATTTAATGTTTCTATGCATATCTATATTGTTTAATCTGCATGTGCATTATGTATGTATTGTTTATATTGTCTTATGTGTATATACATTTATGTAATTATTTATTTCTGCTTATAGTCGGTTAAAGAGCTCTCCAGAGCTCATGCTCCATCATCACGTGGAGCGAACGCGGACTCTGAACCCCTGACTTGTGTGGATGCAACGGTCTTTGCTTAGCTTTTCTAAGCATAACTTTTGAATTTTAGGCAGAAAATTTCTCTTTACATTGACTGTGGCTTAAACCAATTAACACGTTCTATACCAGTTGTATATATATTTCAATCCCTCTAGACCTGAATTTGAAACATTTCTTTTAAAAAAGGGTAAATTCAACGTGACAAGTAATTTCTGTGAGGCAAGTTTACATTCTGCGTGAAAGGAGTTTAAAAATGCCCAATGGTCTTTTAGTAACTAAATTACACGGAAGGGGGCTTACTTGGTATATATAGGGTAATACGGGTGTTCGGCCCGAAAGGGTCACCATTTTAGCTCTTAAAAATATATGCAAAAGTATCTTTTTCATTGAAAAATATATCATTGGATAGTTGTAAATTATCTAAATATATCCATGCCTCAATTCTCATCTTAAGCCCATTAAAACCACGGTAATTTTACAAAGTGTTCCATGAACATCACTTGATCCTTTTTGTAGTGAATACTATTTTGTCAATGGGCATGTGCAATAATAAAATATGTGAATATGTCTGATTTAATAATTGAGTGTATGATTAGGTGCCATTTCATAACTTTCGAAAATATATGAATAGGGTGGATTTTCAAATATCCGTCCGCAGACCTGTACGTAAAAGTATCCCTAGTTACCCCCCCCCCCCCCCACCCCCGTGCTATATTACTATCTGAAAATGTAATTATTTCATTTTAAAGTATAGAACCGTTAAAATTCCATTATAAAATAATATAACGCTCACATGTAAAAATAAAGACTTTCTATAAAGCACTAAAGGCAATATTGCTTGAAACATCTTATGTTACTAATGATACAAAATATCCCATTTATTATGGTTAACTATACAATACTGCTATTATTGCACGAATCATAGTGAAGACAAATTATGTGCAGAATAATTTCTTGGCAATATATTGCAATGTAATATTCTGATCGGAATAATATTCCCACAATAACCTTCAACTATTCCAGTAACATGTAAAACTTTAGCAAAATCTCGTGAAGAAACTACTGCGACTAGTATACTACGACCTCTTTTATAGACATGATTAGAATTATAGTGCTGCAATGAAGTTTAAAATGTTAAGACAGATATTTAGTTTATTTTGTTTTCCTGAATATTTCTGAAAAAGACGATAGATGTGAATACAGTTGAAAAGTTGAAAATTCCACTCAGTAGACTCTATTACACAGTCGTGTTATAGAGTCTTCTTCTTTTCAAATACAATATCCTAATGTTAAGATATTCGGAATAACGGAGTTGATAAACAAACATTTTATTCTTTTACACACTTCATATTTTGTTTAGGAAGTTGTATTGCAAACTTTCAATACTAACCTTAAAAAATTGAGTTTATACTCGGAGGTTTTACATTGTCAATATTATTTAAATCAATGAAGAAACCAATTCTTACAATTTTCCTTTCCAATCCTTGCTGCTATCATATACTTATACGTTGGCAGTATCGTTGGTTGGACTATTTACTGTAAGTTTCGCTCGCCGAAGTATAGTTTATGTAGTAAGGTATATCAATTCTGGTTTTAAAAATTAGCAGTTAATTATACAAAATTTCTCGAACATTCCATAACACATTCCACGATAATTCTGAAGAAAAATAAATACCTTTTTACCATTAACATAGAAAATCAATGGTCCCCTCTTTAGAGAGCTTTCATTATTAGTCATTTTCTTGTGTACATCCATCACCGAATTGCGAATGTTCTGTAGTCAATCACAATCGTTACTTAAATACTGCAACGTAAAATTATTATTCATAGTCATGTATAAGGTAGTGTACAATTGTGTAAAATAGGCCCAAACATAGTTGCCTTACTGGTTGCCTCCAAACTTATTCAACATATGTTTATTCAGGATGTTGGCCCACGTTGTTATTGTTGTGTGCGATTAGAAGGACCAGGGACGAGCTATGGACAGCCTAATAATTCAGCTAAAGCCATATACTATACGTTTCATTGTATACTCTTTTGCCACGGCAATACATTTTTTGGCTTGTACAACTTTCATTTGTTTCGCATATTGCTTCATTTCATACATTCTGAATGAGAATAGTAACAGGTGTCGAAAGTAGATCTACACGTATTAAATATCATGATATATATTGCTGTTGAGTATATCACAATTATCACCATCATCGCCGTCTCCGTAGTTGTCGTCACCACTGTCATTACCACCACCATAACCATTTTACAATTTACGGTTTTCTTATAGTTTTCGCGATTTGCAGCAACTTTTTAAAGCTCAATCATGTAGCTGACCTTAGTAGGAGTCCTTGTTCCGTAATGACCGATTTCTGATACAGTTACCGAGAACAGATGAGCTCACGCGCACTAAGGTTGGTTCCCGACGTAATATTTAGTATGCCTTCGGAATGTACAAATATATCCGAAAGATAATAGACCGGGAATCAGACTAACGCGCACTCATCTGTACTCGTTACGTCATCCAGTCAAAACGCATGAAACAAGAACGAATTGTTATAGTAACATAACAACGTTCTTGTTTCGGACGTTCTGATTGGATGTCGGAGAAAATAGAATCTTAAGCAATGGAGACGCGATACGAAAGTTGATGGTTTACGGAAGAATTAGATACTTTTGGGATAGCCCGTGCAATCTTCCACTCGTAATAGAACTTGCTTATGTCTTTTCACTCGTAGTGCATCGCGAAAAGACACTAAATTTCTATCACCCGTGGAAGATCACCCAGTATTTCACAAAAACGTATGAAAGAACCTATTTAGACCATTTGAGATTGAGATGTCTATGCTAAACCCTTTTTATTATGATGTCTGTTTCACAGCAATAGAACCTATAGTTGTTTGAAAACTTCTAGCAAATATAATTTCAGCCGATTGATTTCTATGTTGGTATTAACTTGCGATTGATTTGTGTAAACTTCTGTTTCCTTGTTGGTGTTATTAATTTGATTAGCTTTGGGATATTTGAATGTTACATTCCAATAAAGCAATGACGTCGCCAAAGTCTACATCAGAGATGGATTTAGCTAGATTTCGAAGGCCTACTTAGAAAGAAGAAAAGACACTGACCTAGACATTTAATTTCATATTCAGCTTTATAGATTTCTACTACTAGAACTACAAATTTTAACATTTTTAACACACACTCGCTCGCTCTATCTTTTCTCTCTGTGTCTTTCCTCCTTTTTCGCTCACATTATCTTTCCTTGCCCCTTTTCAGCGCTCCACTTGTTCCTTCGCTTTCAATTTCACGTGCTATATATAGATGCCTTGCTTTTATCGAATAATCAAAAATTCAGTGACTATGATGATCATATCCTTGACCTACATCTAGACATTGACAATGAAAGGTCGGTTACTTGAGAACCACAATTTAAAAACAGGATGACTTTAACTTACCTTTTGTAAATTTTTCATTTTTCATTTTTGCGGTGCAAAATTCCAACAGCACGTGCATATGAAGTATACATCTCCCATATCATCAAAGATCTTGTATTGCTTAATAAAGAGTGCCTGCTGACAGAAAAGCTACTTAACCAGAGGTTTACAGTGGCAAGATCAAAGTCGTCAATTAGAAATTTTTATCTTCATCATGACTTAGTTGACCGTTAGACACAGTTCTGTCATGCGTTAAGCAGGAGTTGCTTACCCTTCCCGAAGCACTACTGACAGACTTCCCATTTTTGTCTCGCCTGCGACGATAGTTGATGGAGGCGAGACATATATATGGGAATTCGGCGGCGGCGGCGGAGGCGTAAACACTTAGACATCTTGTTTCATATCTTTGTAAGCCAAACCCTAGGTCCATCAAATTTGGTCCAGTGGTAGCTTAAGATGAGTACTTGCCAGTCAGTCACCTGTCACTTTGCCTTGATTACAATTTCACGGTTCAGTGACTACGTTCAAGTTTTTGTATCAGGGCAGTCACTCTGTAACTATGCATGGTAGGATGACAATATTTAGTATATAGGTTGCTGATGAAGAGTACATGACTGACTGGCAGGTGTCACCTGACCTTGACTTAAATTTCACGGTCCAGCGACTACGTTAAAGTGTTTGGATTACGATAGTTTCTCTGTATCTATGCATGGTAGGGTGACAATATTTGGTTTATTATTTTGCTGATGAATAGTACATGACTGTCTGGTAGGTGTCATCTGACCTTGACCTCAATTTCACGGTCTATCGACTATGTTAAAGTTTTTAGATTTGGGCAGTTCCTCTGTAACCATGCATGGTAGGATGACAGTATTTGGTATATATGTTGCTTATGATTGGTATTACACGAGTGTCTCGTAGGTTTCAACTGACCATGACCTCAATTTCACGGTCCTATGACTGAGTTAAAGTTTTTGGATTGGGTCTGTTTCTCTGTAACCATGCATAATATATTTTAAATGATAACAATTTAATGCTATTTACGTAATGCTTATGACGTAATTTTTTTCGTTACTGATGCGGAATGCAGGCGAGACATTTGTCTGTGTCCACACTTGTTACTATGTTATACCCTCCATATGGATGAGTGTCCGTCCATCTGTGCCTCGGTGGTTTCCAGGTGATAAATCGAAAACAGGTCAAAAGATTTTGTTGAAACTTTTCGCAGCTGTTCAGTATTATAAATTAAAGATTAGGTTCGATTTTCATGTACAATCCTATTTGTAGTTTATGACTTCAGCCAATTCAAATGTTGTGTTTGGTCATCGGTTGGTAGTTTTCAGATGATAACTTAAAAATGCTCAACAGATTTTTTTTTGTTAACTTTACACAGCTGTTAAGTACTATAAAATGAAGATCAAGTTGAATTTTCAGCACAATCCAATTTGTAGATTTTCAGTAGTGCCAATTTGAAATTATTTTTATAGGTCCAAGGTCAAGGTAAAAATTGTCTTCTGAAATGGACTGTTATTATGCTCAGCTGTTCCTATAGATTGATTTGTGTTTAGTAAAATGTGTCCATAAATAGCTAAAAAAAAAGCAACATGGCAGGGTATCATTTAATGTCCCTTGAAATGCCCTGTTTTTGTGTTGTGTTAGTTTATTTTGTTGTTGTCCCCTCTTGTTTGAACATGGTTTTTATCTGTCCTTGATGTATTATGTAATGAATACTCCTCTGTATCTTAGATTCTTTTCTCTGTGTATGTATATAGTTCGACCTAATCTGACATTACTGAAATTAAAAATAAAATTGAACTATTGCAATACAATATTTACAAAATTATAAATCTTATTAGCACTAATAATGACATTTCCACAGAAATTATAAATAATTTTAAAAATATTTAGTAGAACTACAATTTATTTTAAATTGAAAGCTGAGGGATTTATACAAAATATTTGATAAGTCTTGCATTTGGCTTTTTTGGTCAAAATACAATGCCCTCTAAGGTATATTCTACCTACTGCTCAATGAATTCCAAATATAGATGACAACTGTTTACAAAATTGCTCTAACCTGTATCCATGAAAGCACTTAAGCTGGACTTTAAAATTGCAGCTATTTAAGCATTAATCAGGAAATTTATAACTTGGTTCAACTGGACAGTATAGCCTCTGATGACCTTATACAACAACAAAAACTGAAAAAAATGTTATTTATACACCAAGTTGCAATTAAAATGTCAACTTTTTGTTTAAATGATTCTTATGGAAAAAGTGGGGAGAGGGGTAGGAAGATATTCAACACAAACAAAATATTATATCTATCTCAATACAAGAACATGGTACTTTTTCTTGCATATAGGATTTTGTAGTAATTTTTCAAGAGATATACTCAACAAGACATTCTCAAATACTATATACTAAGTAATATATAGCTAATAAATTATGTTTATTGTTTTCATTATATAAAATCATTGTATGATAAACTGTATTTAACTGAGTCACGCTTGAATTGCTACAAATTCAAAGTGCAGCTACTTTAAAGAAAACTCATTGAAGCAGTTTACTAAACAGCTATTATCTGTATTTAGAACTGATTGACCATTAGGTAAAAAATACATAAGGGGTCATAGCATTTTGACTGGAAGAGAAAGAACAAATAATTATGTACACTGATATTACACTCAATGTCCCAAAGTTGCATTAATGTGTCTTGTTTGATATCATCTACTTGAAATATTTATGTGGTGTGTGTAATTATGTATAACATACAGGCCATAAGAGAAAAATGTAGCAATATTTTTAATACAGACATTTGTGAAGACTATTCCCTATTTTCGGAAACACAAGAGTTACTTCCCATTTTCAAGAGTTGTCTTTAAAATAGCAATAATAGCAGGTTTATAGTATTGAACAGATAGGGAAAAATCAGGTTTGTATTTTTTTAAATGACAGTGGACTGACTCTTCCAGTACAACTAAAAAAACCTGCAGAATTAGTTTGCACATCATAATAAATTTTCCCGGATGCTTTACTATTTGTGAATAAAAAAATATTGTAGAAAAAATACTTTTTACCCTCAGTAGGTACTATAAAGTACCTGCTTTAAAGAACAGATAACTCTGTACATGGGAGATAAATCTTGTTTACCGCAAGTAGCGAATACATGTTGGGGAATATTTTGTGGGACAAAAGAAATACAATCTGTTTAAACTTAAAAATTATTTCTCTTCTTTTATTTACACGTATAACAATATTGTATCAACAAATATATATCTATCTTTATTTTTGATAATAAATACATTTTATTTATGGAATATCAAATTATAAGAAGATATAACATAAAATTTTAAACAACTTTCACAAATAATAGTATGTCTATAAATGAAATATGTCTTAATTACAACTATGTAAATGCTTGAAAACAAAACTTCCATCATTCATGCCTTATGATTTTCTTGATATTCATTGGATGTTACTGTACAAATTTCTATCAATTATATGTTTTTTATGATTAAAATACTATTTAATTGGGAATAATGTTCAAAAGTTTACATTAACAACTTAAGGCAACAGAGTCATAAATTTATTTATTAGTTTTAACAAGACTGAGTTACTAAATTGTTTACTAAGTATTTTGTAGACTTTTCTTGTATCGGATAGAAGAAAAACTTACTTTGAACAATTATATCTATACCATGACTATCATTTTCTACAAGTCTAGTTCAGGTTGTTTCATGACTTTATGAAAAGCTTTCATTATATGATTTTACTTTTTAAAAATCCTTCAAAGACAGAAATGGCCGGACTTCCTTAAACAGGAAGTAGGTGAGAGACAGACCTGAAATCGAATCCCACGTTATGGGAGGCCATGCTGATCCTGCATACCAAATTTCAAGAGAATGTGATTAGTAGTTGCTGAGAAAACTTACGAAAAATTTGTCCCCACCCGCCTGCCCAACATTCACCATATTATAACCCGGATTTTCACTCTGTGAAATCGGGCCAAAAATATACAAAGTTTTCAATAGCCTGCTAAACTATTAATAATATACAGGAATTTTCCAAATACAAATGAAACCAACTACATACCGATTAGTAGCACAGTAGTCACATTAAGGTAGTTAGTCATCTAATATTGATCATATGCCTGTCAACAAACGTTGCTGGTTAGAGCCTTACTACGTGCTGGTGCTCGACTTCAACATTAAACTGACAAGAATAGCCAGTTCTCCTATCCGAGACTGGGATTTTCACTAGTATATTTTTCTTCTTCCTCCAATTAAAACCAGATACTATTATATAGTTGAAAAATTGCTGAAAATGGTGTTAATTAACCCCCAAAAAGCATATGGTCAGGACTCATGAATGGTTAACAACAATCATTGTTTGTTTGCTATATAAATGAATATAAATATAAATGTCAATGAATATATATATTCCATATAATATATGTAAACAATCTTTCACAATTATTTTATAAGTGCAAAGTTCTGATCTTCTTAAAACGTAATTGTTTTTATTATTGAATGGTGCACTGCACATTAAATACATGTTTTACAAGCCTGCTATATGGTATTAGAATACAGGGAGAAGGGTTTGGATTCCTATAAATTTGTTTAACCCATCCAGACAGCCATTTAGCCAGTAATTTATACTCTTAAACCTTTTATAATATTTTAAGTGTCAAGATATGGTAATGAAGTCTCTCTATAGGTTCACAAACCAAGGCCTAAATGTTCCTTTTTCTTGTTCTTGGAACTGAAATGATAATTATACAACTATAGTCATGTAATTTAAAAATGTGTTGTCCCAGTTAAAACAGAGTCTACATTTTTCATTTTAAAACATAAATGAATGAAATTTTATTGAAACAATTAAGTCTAGAAAAAGGCAATTCATAAATGATTAAGTCTAGAAATAGGTGATGCATAATCAGTTTAAGACAAAAAATAGACAATTGAATTTAATAAATGTAAAATGTTAATTTTATTTCCAAAAATCTGTGTGATACCTCCGCTTTCACAAAAAGTATTTGGTAAACAGGAAGTAGATGTCCAAGTAGCATAAATCTATATACACCATATTGTACTAGAGGATAAAGCAGTATGCAAAATATCAGGCTTCTGCATCCTATAGTTGCATAGAACTATGTGACAGAAATTTTTGTTATGGACGACTGAACCAATGAACAGACAAATGGACAAGGGTAAAACAGTATACCCCTCTTCTTCCAAGCGGGGTATAATTATGTCCATTACTCTTAGTTATTTTAATTTTACTGCATAATATATGAACTGTCAATTCTTCAGTTTTTATAAACAGGAATGGTTTTCCTTGCCCTCAGTCAAAGTTTCACATGTAATCTGTGTACTGATATTTATACCAACTTGTTCTGTAAATTGGTCTTTACAAGCCATTCGGATTCTCTCTGGAGTAGCAGGACTGTGTAGTGTAAAGTTGACATCATGTTTGTTGTCAATTCTTGCAGCTCTAATGGCATCTTTCACAGCAAAAAACACAGAAGCTGATAAAAATAATGGAGGTTCGCCAATAGCCTGAAAAAAGAAGTATGAAAAAAAGAAAACCATATTAAGAAATTTATATTTTTTCTATGTTCTATACAATGGAAAAAGTCCCATCATAATACAGTAACAACGACATTTAATTTAATGAAATATTAGACATCCGACAACACATGGTAACAAATGTGTTCACGTGTGGTTTACGCTCGACAAATTACGTTTCCGACTATGTATGTCGGCAGCAAATATACCAAAGCAAGCATAAAATAATTTGACAAATTATCAAGATTTATCCATAAAAGTTTATCTTTGTGTAGCGAATCTTTTTTTCTTACAGTTGATTGCACAGGTGAACACTGTGACATTTCCATTACAAAACTAATCAACGAAAGGAATATGGCTTCATTAAAAAGGCTATTTAATATATAAATCTTCAAATATTTCATAAAATTATTGGCTTAATTACAAGTGTGTTAAGATTGAAGTGGCACATCAGTAATGGGATTAATTAATGAAGATCGGTCTAATGTTAATAATCATAATTAACAATTTTTTTTGAAGAAGAAGAAGAAAAAGTTTTTAATTAAATATCAGCAAGAAAACAAGCATTTTTTATTTTGTTATTAAGCTTGGGTATTGAGCAGACTTGAACAATTTTCAATAGACGCAAATAAAAAAGGGAGATAATCAAAGTACAAAAATACAAATTCATTATAACAGCACATTCAGGTTAACGTCAATGCTGGCAGGAAACTAACTTGATCGTTGTAAAGAGAGTTCAAATGTAAAAAAGACAGTTTTACAGTATTAAACATTTTTGACACTAAAGGGAATATTATTAAAGTGTTTAGAGAATGACGTTGTGTTTTAATATTTTATTCCATGGCTCAATAAATGTGATCTTAAACCAAACTGTAAGCAATGCCAAACCAAGAGAACCTTGAATAAGTTTGAGAAATCAATATTTTGTTGGAGCCTATCTTCCATGCTCTATCAGCTACCATTTGCTGGTCATCAACAGACCCTCAAACAATTGTTTTCTTGAATGAACACAGTCATCTTCCTATCTGTCAGTAGAAATCGGTCTAGACTGATGTTCTCTGCCTGACCAATATGGGACTCATCTGTGATTAAGGCACATCTCCAGAGGTCTAAAGTGAAGTGATATGGTGCATGTGTGTAATTTGACATTTTGGACATCGAGGTATAAGTTGCAAGCACATGAATGGAAATTGTTGCCTCATCTGGGACTCTTGTAGCAGATTTCTAATGATTCTTGGACACACATGATGACCATGCCTACAAACTAAATAACTGCCTGCAATTGTGGCAAAATCGGTTATTGGGATGGACCAGAAGTATTCATTAATCCCAATGTCAGGACATAAGAAGAATGAGACATTTCATTCATGTCACTCTATCCCAAACAGCTTTTCCTATAGCTCAGGGACCATTGACTAATCAACCAATCGTTATCTGAAACTCCTAATTGTATTGCAACACTATGGAATTTACCCTCTTAAATCTTAGCAATAGCTCTACCCCAATCAACCAATGGCAGGCCTGTCAACTTTTAAAAATCTCCATGGGGGTTTTTTATGCGCCAAAAAAAAAATTGAGCGTGAAAGTCTTTTCTTTTACAGATACATGTTTATTATTGTACAGCCAGCTGTGAAGGGATAAATATTTAACATATACATGTAGTTTGTTTTGCAATAAACTGTTCAATTCCTGTTTAAATTTGCAACTTGTTGCTGGTTTGGTACTATTCTGCGCAGTCTGGTTCTTTGTGTGACTGGCAGTAGCTGCATGCTTTGCAACATCATTAATACCCCCATGATCAACTTTGAAATCTTTATTACATAATTTACAATATGCATGTGAGTCACCCTGATGGGATTTACTCAGCCACGTACTGTACTTAGAATCGTTCAACCATTTCTCTAGAAAACGGCACGAGGACCGTTTTTTCTTACTCGGAGGAGTGACAACCATGCTTAATTGAACTCATCTAAAACTGATGATATTTTGTGAAATGCCCATATATATATACGAATCAGAAAAAATGAATACATTTCACGGTATCAAAACAGCATCCAAGCAGACTTCTTTAAACCCGTTCCGCCCATTCAAGTTTTTTTCATTAACCCTTTTGATCTTTTTGATTGAGTAATTAAAAACCCCATTAGGAATGTAGTTAATAATGGTTAAAATTAATTATTTTTGGTGTCGGGTCGTTTCGCCCGGAATACCTGTTCGCCCTGAGTCGATTCGCTCGGGTCGTTTCGCACCTATAAAGTGAGTCGTTTCGCCCTGGGTCTTTTCGCTCCTCTAAATAAAAACAATGTGTATCTGTAAACAATAAAGCGTATTTTGCTGATGAACTTTAATTAACAAATTATGTTCGAACTTTGTGTATAAAAACAGCAATTATAATTTCAGTTGTTAATTACTTCATAAAAAAATTCAGTTAATTTGTTAATCAGTGTCAAATACCAATTATCAATTTTTAATGTGATGATTAAAAGAAATTAATTATGTTATGATTAAATAAAATTCAATCAAATTAAGAAACACCTTTGATCTAGAGCTTTACAGCTTGTGCCATCTTTTGGCAATTGATGATCAGGAGTGACAATAACTTTGTGCTGTATCAGTGTGCTTTTTATGCTTTGTATGCTTTGTTGCTGTTTTTGTTAAACTGACTTAATAAAATAAATATATATATTTAAAATTACTTTTTTATGTACATCTCTTATAATTTAGATCCATGATATGTCTAAGATTGAAAGACTAAAAACATGCACTTCAACAAAAAAAAAAGTAAATTATTACATTACACAAGCACACGTAATAGACTGATCTATCATTATATATCCAATACAAAGTACGGGCGAAACGACCCAGGGCGAACGGGAATCGGGGCGAAACAACTCAGTGCGAACGGGATTCGGGGCGAAACGACCCAGGGGCGAACGGGATTCGGGGCGAAACGACCCGGATTCATTATTTTTTACCAAAGACTAATAAAATTACCGTAATCCCATTACGACAACAACACCCAAGCTCCGAATTTCAATTTAACTAATCATCCTATTAGGAACAAATTACTCATAATTATGTATCACTCGAATTTTGGATACAACAAGAAAAACAATAAAAATGTCAAATTTATGGCTTTAATTAACTCTACGCCACCAGGTCAATTGGTCTTTAGATGAAGCGTAAAATTAGCCGACATCGTTATGAAACGAATAATTTGATTGGATGTTGTGGACAGTTGCTTCCCATGGTTGAAAATCGTGATTTTCCAAATTTTATCGGTAGGCATTGTTCAAAATCGGGTTTTTCATCGGTAGGCATTGTTCAAAATCGGGTTTTCACAAAAATCAAGACCCGAAAATCGGGAAAACCCGCGAAAATCGGGAAAGTTGACAGGCCTGCAATGGCAGACATTCCAATAGCAGAACATGGCTTAACTTCATTAAATGTGTATAACTAGGGAAGTCGTAAGTGATTTTGTGGTTTTATACAATAAGTGATCTTCAGCTGTTTGCTTGTAAAATTGTTGATTGACTGTTTTCTATCTTTTTAATAAAATTTTTATATACACATTAATTAAACAGTCAGAGGTAAAGAGACAACCTCACTTTAAGTACAAATTAACCTTAGAAGAGTAAACAGCTTTCTGGTTGCTGCTGTTTTTCAGTAAAGATACATTGAACTCCACAGGTATATCTCTGAATCCTGGTATTTTATATGTCCCTGGTCCCCTGGTAAACAGAAATCCATCTGGTGAAAACTTCTGTTGTTCCAATAGCATCATACCATAACCCTGAGGTCCAAAATATATTATTTTGATTACAAACAGGCAATATTATAAAAAATATTACTTTAAACTTGATTGAAACTTCATTTACATTAAATTTCATTGGTCTTCTTAATTTATGATCATCAATACTGGACAACACTTAATAAAGACCACATATTTGTAATCACATCAGGAGATAGTTAACAGGTCTTTATACCATTCTCTTCTTACAGGGCTTATTTATAAATCAGTTAAGAGGTTTTAAAGTGTGCATATTGTCATTTTTTTACTTTATTTTTACTGTTTGTTTGTGTCAATTTTTGAGGTGTTTCTGTGTAATAACTTGTTAACATTTGCTCTTATCTTACTTAGACAACACAACACATTCGAGTCTTTCTTTGGACCCTCGTTCAAACCTTATCAATAACAATTGGCATTTTTCCTGCCAAAGGTCAGGAATTTTAACCGGGACTCCCCTAAACAAAGTAATAGCCAAGATATGACTTAAGACGACTAATAGTTACCTTAAGCCCACATCAAATAAACATTTATCACATAATTTTACCTGGATAAATCCACCTTCAATTTGTCCGATGTCAATGGTTGGATTCAGACTACATCCAACATCCATAACTATATCTGTTCTTAACACCTATTTAACACGTTATATCCAACAATTATACATTTGTAAATATTTTACATTGTAATTCTACAGTGTGCTCTATGAGGTGTTAAAAGTATCTGAATTCATGAGCCAATGGACAATAATAAATAACACATTTTTTAGTTGGAATGTAAAGTTTACAGGAATTTTGAGAGCAAACAAACTAAACCTAGCATTGCCACCACAACAATATTATACAAATCTCAATGCAGATGAAAATCATCTTAAGTTTTGTGCAACCTGAAAAGATGAATTCTTATTCAATATTTCCTTCTTTCATGATTGGATTTATGATTATTTATTATAAATCTGTGTCGTATAGGCATACACATCTTTATCAACTTCTCCTACTGACACAACTGCATGGAATTTAATTAAACTTATACAGAATCTTTGCAAATAGTGTCGTTGTGCACCTGATATTTGACATTTTGATCACAATGATATTTGGGGTTTACACTGGCATATTTTTTGATAATGGTTTCCATCTCTTATCTTCAACTCTACCTACATCACTAAATGGAAACTTTGTCATGTCACATAGTGCTATTGTAACCTGATAGTTAACTATTTTTTATCAAAATAGGGTTTCCAATAGCAGAACATGGCCTTTTTTTGACATTTTGAAGTGAGGAATGAATAAGTGAGCACTAAGATAAAAGTTTTTCTAGTTTAAATTTCATTTAATGATAAAAGTTTTTATTTTTGACACATGAGAAATTAAATTTGATGAAATATGTATATCTTACCGTGTGATCTCCAGTTAAACAGTCAATTTCTACCTCTGAACAACTAGCACCAAATGAAAAGTAACTATATGGTTTTCCAGTTTGTGTTTCAAAGTCAAATGGTATGAGACCTGGTGTTCTGAAATAAATATCTAGCAATTATGTGTAATGTAACATAGAAATAACAGAAAATAACCTGAATCAATTTTGTTGAGTTTATATAGTAGAATTGACACATGTTAGACATCATTCGGGCTGAATCAGATATAAATACAGTGATACTTTTGTTCCCATTATATATTTAGTCTTTAAAAAATTATATGAATTGCAACTTTGTATTAATTGAGTGTATATGATGTATTTTTTCACTACTGAGCAACCACAAGTCTTAATTGAAGCAACAAGAATTGTACATAAGTCAGATGTTAACTTTATAACATAATGTTGAGTCGATTATACCTATTACAAAAACCCTTCTGATGATGACTTCTGAAATACTGTGCATGACAATATATCAAAGTGACTGCTACTATATTCATAAAAATAATCTGCCTAATGCAATTTTTATAGCTTGTGATTAAAATCAGGCATATCTGAATCACTTCTTCTTACATCTGTGATGAAGAGTTGATCATTACAGTTTAAAATCTTGTTGCATTTCAACCATTGTAAACATTTCATTTCAATTTAAGTTTTAGCACTGTTGATGTAACAAATATAGTATCAGGATTTCTTTATTAATTCCAGGTTGGTTGAAGTCTAATTGACATTGTGAATTACTTTTATTGCCTGATAGAATTTACATACTTATAAAATCCTGTTGCTGACAGACTAACTCGGGAAAGGTAGGCTGTGTTTACCTGTGGAAGAAACAAATGTAAATAGTACCCTTTCTGTTTTAAAAAAGTTTCAAAACAAAACTTATAATTTTCAGTTTTTTATATATGGTAAAAGAGAGTCATACATTTTACATCAAAAATATATCTCTGTAAATTTTACATGTTCTATTTTTTTCAGACTTTATATTCTGAAAACTTATTACAAACTTTTTTTAAGACAATTATTTGTGCTATAAATATGATTGGAGAACATGTATTCGAGCCAGATCATACCTATATTGATACTTAGTGATAAAAAATTCTGAGTAATAAATGAAAACAAAATAATGCTTCATACATTTATTCATATTCATTATTTAGAAGTCATAGAATACAGACTATTGTTACTAATTTCACATGTTTTGTTTCTTTAATTTCAACATTTATAAATGGATTCACAGAAATTATCTATAATAAACAAAGAAAACTAGACTATATAAGATTAGTGGCATATCATTTACATTTGCTGGGACCATACTGTGAGGGTTCACAGTGCTTGACCCACAGAGCTGGCCAGCATGTCACCAGGTGGTGGACAGGTGATGCCTCTAGTTTGGGGTTTTTAGTCAGTTAAAAATATGGGAAGCCTGGCTGCAAACCATAGTGGGTAACATGTTTAGTGCCATGCTTCTTGCACGATTGTATATATTTATTAGAGTAGGCTTGTTGTAGCCTCTACAAAAGGTTACATTTTCCACCCCTGCCCTTACTTAACAGTGGCCTTCAAAATTTTGCCTTTGGTCCATCTTTCCCATTGTTTGTTAACTTGTTCTTGTCTTGAATATAGCTGAAATACTGCTTACTGGACATAAAGCAAACATCAATCGATCATTTGACATTTGGTTTGAAATTCAAGATAAGTTAAGTGGAACCTTTGCTTTGCATTTATGCAGGCAGTCTTGAGAATTAATTGATAGGTTAAATTTGTTTAACAGAAGGAAGAACTTTGTAACAATGTATTTTATATGACGATTTTCTATTTGGAATTTAGACCAACTCTGGCACGAGAGACAAAGAAATAATGAAAAACAAAAAACAAAAACAAATTTGTATTTAAATGCCTACCCAGTCGTCCCAAGAACCATTGGGATTGGTCTTTATATATGGTTCCAACCTTTTAAGTATTTTTTCACAAGCTGTCTGTAAATTATAATGTTCATGTACATGTATGATTTATACAGTTTTTTAAAGGAACATAAAGTATGTGATGTAAATTACTAATATATCTAGATTAATTTCAATTTGGTTTCTATGGTCTATAAACCAACTTTACACTGGGCCTACAACAGGGAAAATTCTTAAATATCTAATTCTGCTGTAAAGACCCTTAAAACATCCATGATTTTATTTGTTCTTGACACCATGTCTTTGCCACTAAGCTTGAAGGATATCAGTGGTCAGCTTTATTAAATTTTTAGAGGCTCTATACACTTTTTTTCAGGAATGTAGCAGACATTCACACAATGATGAACAAGAAGCCCAAGCAGAGAACCAAATTAAGCCAAAATAAGAAAGCAATAGGGAAAGAACCTTGAAATGTTTTTATTTATTACACACTGAATGTAAAAAATGTCTATAAAAACTAACAATTTAACTTGTTTTTATTTCAATTTAAGGAACATTACCTTTATTGCCATTCCATTTAGATCTGAGCTTACACTGGCTGCTGTAGGTGATGTGTTTGGTACAGTATGCGTACTTGTTTCACTGATGTGTATTTTAGATGCAGGAATGTTAAGCACACAACTTGCTACCTGTAAACAAACAGATGAAGTTTTCTATAAGGTGCATGGCAAGTTGAGTTCTAACAAAATGGTAGCAGACTTCCAGATTAAAAACTTCAAAACTATAATAAGTGTTTGTTTTAGTTTTATAAAACTGAGTACCAATTGGAAATTTTAATGTAAATGAGCAATGGTGAAATGATTTTACTTTGTCAACCAATAAACTATTTATGGTAATAATTACTTGTATATGAGTTACCAATCTTTTATGTAAAATCCAGATAATACAACATCACATTTGACCCACCTGTATCATTTTTGTGTGAAGTCCTTGTCCCATTTCTACACCACCGTGTGTTAACAGAACTGATCCATCTCTGTAGACCAACACCAAGGCTCCTGCCTAATATATTCATTGATAGAAACACTAATAAAAGTTTGTTTTTTGACAGCAAAAGCAGATGTCACCTCTTGTACCCAATTTGTCAGTGGAAGAAAGCTGAGTGCTTTTATCAAACAAGGAAATGTGTGTCTCTATGAATATGGAAGTCCCACTCTGCACATATTTGACAAAACTTTCACATTTTCATACAGTTGTTAATTCATAGGTACAAAGTTTCAAGACGATCCTAATTATGGTTTCAGATAAATCAACTTAAATGCAAAGGTGAATCTGAGTGTTACAGATGGATGGCAACGAAAATTCTTCATGCACATCTACATATGATGTACTTCCTTCATGTAAAGTTTAATCAAAATCTGTCAAAAGTTTTAGGAGGAGTTGCGCTTATGAGGTCTCCCACTGAATACTATATTTAAAAAGTCTAAGTCCAATTATCTCCCCTGAATAATATCCGACAGCGACGAAAACTTTTTATGCACATCTACATATCATGTACTTCCTTCATGTAAAGTTTCATTAAAATCTGTCAGGTGGTTTAGGAGGAGAAGCGCTTACAAGGGATGTGGACAGAGGGACAGACAGATGGACAGACAGACAGAGATGTGCGACCCCCCAAACATTTTAGCTTTTGTCATCACTTTTCGTCTGTCTGTCCATTGTTAGCTTTTTTCATATTACATACCAAGTTTATAAAATTCTGTTCAGTAGTTACAGAGGAGTGCACTGACAAAATGTTTGACAGGACAAAAACAATATGTCTCCCACCAGCAAGGGAAGACAAAGATATTAAGAAAGAAAAAGAAATACCACCATTTTTTGTAATGGTAGCCATCTTTGTCAATTGATCAACATCCCAGATAAAAATTTGAAACTATTTACCCTAAGGTTAGTGTTGCCAAATTTTTTGAATGAAATTGGCCAAGTGGTTTCAGAGAAGAATATGAAAAAAGCTAACAATGGACAGACAGACGAAAAGTGATGACAAAAGCTAAAATGGAATGGTAAAGGTGAGCTACACCAAGGCTACAGGCATAAAGGCTACACCACTACTATAAATACTTATGTTCTTGCCAGACAGTCTACAATTGCAGTATTCAGTAATGAGTTCAACATATTGATGCACAAAATTGTATTTAGTGTACCTGATTGAGATTCATTGAAGAGACAGTGGCTGTATAAGCTACACCAAACTTAGTAGGAATCATACAGATACCTCTCTTTCTCCACCTGTTTTCACTGTAATGCAACAAGGTAATAAAGTTTATTTATATGTATACATTTATATACAGATGTCTAAAAATTGTGACAACCATTTCTAATTATACCCTAAATAATTCAGAAAAACACTAATCTTCAGAAAATATGCATTTGTTTATTTGCAATTATACAATGCAATGAACACATTTAATATCATTTTTACTTTCTTCGAAAGATTTAACTTTAGTGTCTGCTATAAACTAAAATACAATTACAACCTATTTCATGGATGCAGCCATTATCATGGAATAGAAAGTGCTGGTTGCAAAAGTCAGCATTAAATTTGTATATGCTAGAGACACTTACTGTGGATGGATATATTTAAGTTACGAATTTTCATAAAGTATATAGCATTCAAAGCAATACAAAAAATACATTGTAATTTGTATGATTATATTCTAATCTATTCCTATTCAACCGAGAACAATCGTAAGAAACCATGATATGAAAAGTCAAATCCACATTCTCCACTGAGATACTACAATAACTGTTTTCAGTAAACAACAAATATGGCAATTGTTGCAGAAGGGTAATTGATAGATAATTAATATAGGTTCAATTTTAAGTCAACAACAGTACCTTTTATATTAGCTGCTTCTGGCATTTATTACCTGTTAAATATTTCCACCTCATGTTTTCTCTGGGTAAATCCACTACTAGACGTACATTCTTCCCAGCACCTCTTAATGTTGCAGTGTTCTATAGGTTGGCCAAAATGTGTCACATCTCCTTCGTTGTACATGTTTAAATATCGAACCTACCTCAATGTATGTTTAAAGGTTGTCAAATTATAGCAAATAGTAAAACATTTGATTAAAAATTAATTTATGTGACATGTATCCCTCATTGTACATATTTAAACAAATAAACCTACCTCAAAGTATGTTAAAATGTTGTCTTATGTTTGTTTGTTTGAATGGTGTTTAATGCAACTTTCAGTAATTTTCAGCTATATCATAGCATCCAGTTTTTAATGGGGGGGGGGGGAGGGGGAACAAGAGTACCCAGAGAAAATCTCCGACCTTTGGTAGGAAAACTGGCAATCCATCCAAAGTGAGATTCCCACATACAATCTCAGTGTTTACCACTTAACCACTCGAACGCTGAGGCCCCCTAAATGTTGTCAAGTTATAGTGAATAGAAAAACATTTGATTGAACATTAATTTAAAACATTAATAAGAAATGTTTGTAGTATCTTAAAGAGATCAAATAAGAGAATATCTAACATTACCTTAGTTGGACAAATGCCTAGATATGTAGCGACATCATCAATATACGATTCTGCAATCAACATCCCCTGGGGTCCACCAAATCCACGGAACGCTGTGTTGGATGGTATATTAGTTTTACATACCCACCCAACAACCTTTAAGTTTGGTATCTTGTAAGAGTTTTCAACATGGAACATTGCTCTCTGTAAAACCTATACATCCGATAAAAGGTACTTTCAATAATGCATGGGATTTTGAAGTCTGTCATATTCTTAAAGTGCATGTACCAATAATAAAACTTAAATCCTTGTATTTATTCATTTTTATCATTTTTAGCATCTATAAGTATAATAACCCATATTCTATGGTTAAAATCAGACATGACATTGTTGTTCGAAATAAACTTTTTTTACTATTTTATTATGTCTGAATCAATATTTTGTCAGAAAAATTGTTGTTTGGTGTCATAGAAACAAAAATAATTTTGAAAAACAGAAAAACAGATCCACAATTCCAGGACAGGGTTGAGCCAGATTAATATGAATTTGTGAGAGGCATGTTGAAGGAGATGCTTACTCTGTCCTCATATCTTCTCTCATTCCTTCCATGCAGTTCGTGTGATGTGTTATGCTTCGTTTACGCCTTTGTAAACCTTTTACCATTTTTTATTTAAAAATATCTTGCTTCTTTTCTACTACTAGGACATTTAATTCTGATTCTGACCAGTTATTGATACATTTGTTATTCATCTTAATACTTCGAGGAAAATTCGATTGTCTTAGGTTTTACATGTACTTCAAAATATCAACAAAAACAGTTTTAGGACATTCAGGTACTTCTCAGTTCTGTATGCAAATTGAGTATTTTGTATTTTCACGAATGACTTGAGTTTTCTTAATAAGACATATATTTACTTACTGCATTAGATAAATCTAAAGTACATCCGGCATTACTATACAAATTGATTTCTACTGCTACAATCATTCCTTCCTTTGTAAATCCAACCTACAATAGTATTTTTGTTTGGACCTAACAATCCACTAATATGTTTTTTAATTTTTAAAAGAAAAGTAAAAATCAAAACAACGTCTACACAAATACATCAACAAAATAACATTGAGAAATATCTCACTAAAACTCCAAAATCATTGTTAGACAAAACTTAATTTGTTGCATATAATAATGTTGGTATGAGTCTTGATTGAACGGAACACATGTCTGACGTAGTAATTTTATAACCTTGGTATCTTTGATGACATTTTTTTAATGAAATGTCTCCGGTAAATTATTTGTAAACATATACAAAACTCATATTAGCTGCTTAGATTAAGGAAATCATAGCTGTGTTTAATAAATGATAATGGGAAAAATAAATTAATATTCATTAAGACTTGTAAGTAATCATATAATGTTAAGAATTACAAGAAAAGACCAACATGCAGATAACACAATTTGTTGTTGAATAAACAGGAAAAGAGTTTGAATTATTGATTATGGCAATACTAATACTATTAGAGTGAGTTTCTGAAATTTGCATGTTCAAATTAGAGTAATTCATAGTTACAGTTGAATTAAATTTTGTTTGAGACATAAAAAAGCAGTAGTTAATTTAGAAAATGCAATTAGTACCTTGTATTGTCCAAGAAATGGATGTCTGGTCCCTGATATTAACATGTCTTCATCTCTATCTAACATACATCGTACAGGCTTACCAAGTCTTTTTTGAGAATATAGAGATAAAAATAAGAACAATCTCTCATTTCCTCACAATAATAGATTTTACACTTGACAATAGAAAATGTTACTTTATCGCACAAGCTTAAAGAGAAAGCATTCATAAAATTGCATTGATTTAAACATGGATTTAGGTGTAATACATTCAAAATAATAGTTAATAGCATCTTAAATTTTCAAAAGAGCAGTTTACCCTATAATATTCTATTTGCTGTTTGCTGAAACATGGTAACAAAATTACAAATGGTTCAATTTAATTATTTCGATTCTAATGCAGACTGACTGTCCTATATAAAAACATTGTTTCTTTATATTTGTTTTATCTATTTCTTTGATGTTGATTGGTTATTTTTAGCATTTTCTGCAGAAGTGATTACTTGTTCATAAAAGTAAATAAAACAATTGATACGAAAAACGAAAAAACTCCTACAGTAAAAAATAAAATATATCACACTTTGTTCTACCTTTTCTTTAACTTACGTACTTAAAAGCAGCTAAAGCTACTGGTGTAGACAGAATGATGGATCTGGTTTCTTTCCCTCCAAAACCGCCTCCTGCAAAATTCATTTGTTGGAGGTTTTGTATTTCTTTTATATAGCTTTAAAACATTTTTTGTGATTTATATAACGATTACATGTGCTACTACCAGTATATCAATGTATAATGAACAGCAAGAAATTGACTGAACATTGTCAAAAGTCTCCATAAAAACCAGTAGGGAACATTTTTTTTATGTACTTAACTGTATAAGTTCTGAACATGGCTATATGTAATTGTAGAGTAAGCTATGTAGCAGAATAAGACTAAATTTATTAACAGGGAAGAGATTTTGTGATCTTGATCTTTGACACATAGACCAAAAGTTATACAGTACATCGTCTCTTCTGCAAGTGATTAATGGGAAACCTGTTGTTCAATATGCCCTGCCCGAATCCACTTAAACCAGAACTGAATTGCTTAACTTATATTTGTAATGTCGTAACTAATTCATTTTCAGGGCACTGCAGAGTGTTTCCAAGACTTGACCCACAGAGCTGCTCAGATCATTCCCAGGTTGCATGGGGTTTACATGAGGACCCCTTGTTGACAGTTGTTTAGTTATAACACAGAATGCCTAGTGTATTTGCGGTACGTTTCATTGCAGTATAAAGATCTATTTGCAGGAAAAGAGAAGGAGCATAGTACCACTATAAACAATACATACTTTTCAGTGGCAGCCATTATTTTCTATTATTACCTGATACCTTATATAAATGAAATTCGGTATTTTTTTACTGTTTTCTGAAATTCTAAAAATGTCCATGTTCGCGAACTGTTGACCGATCAATAGTTTCAACTGTTTCCCATCGCGTACTCTGACGTCATTTTTCCCCACTAATTTCACGAGGAACAGTAAAGAAACAAGATGACTTTATTCTCGTTGTTTGGAAAGAACCCCATGACTATTTCTCCATAAATAAAATGTGTTGAAGTATTTAAACAAAGTACAATTTGTCAGTTGAAAATGGGAAAATTTTCTTTTTTCTTTTTTTCTTCTGCAAGTACTGTTAAACAGTAATTGATCAGGTAATAAAACAGTTATTTCATATGTGATTTTGGAATAGTCAAACAGTTGTCCCTCAGTGTCAGGAATAGTGTTTTGAACTGTTGCCCCTGGCCTACGGCCTCAGGCAACAGTTCAAAACACTATCCCCTCCACCTCGGACCAACAGTTTGACTGTCCCCAAATCACATATGAAATAACTGAATACTATTTGCCAAATTGATCTATTTACTTGTTGTTTTGTTTCATCATGAATATACATGGAATATTATTAGCTGTAAGATATGCAACCATATTAACTGTCAAATCATATTAACTATGTTGTTATAAAAGATGTTTAGCAGTTTTTGACATTTGATATAACATTCTTTACAGGAGGGCAATATAAATTTAAAATTTACAAAGCCAAAATTTGGTGTACAACAATTTTATACCAAAACGTAGTTATACCTATTCTCTTGACTCTGACAACAATCTTGTTTGCTGCTACTCCCAGAGTTTCTGCTGCAACAAACTGTAGGGAAAAAGTGTGGAAAATACAAACAAAACACATGGTTGAATATTGTCACATATCAAATGAAGACAAATAGCAACATAATACATGTGTAGATAGCATAATGAATGGCAATCCAAGAACAGACAAAAACTATAAAATGAAAAAACAACAAAAAGAGACCCAGAATAAAACCAGATGCTACAGAAGGGTAATGGTTTCTTGCATCATCCGAACAGCAATCATTGCATTTTGTCCTGTTTTAACCTTTGGATAAATATTTAACCTAGCCAATATAGGCCAACTTAATATTAACGCTTCAATATTTTATGTTACAAATGGTCAATTTAAAAAATAGGTTAAACACCAAAATTGTATCTAGTGTTACCCATTATCTATGACTTAAGAAATATTATACAGGGTTAAACATTTAACCTAAAGTTTGATAACCAGACAAAGTCTGCTAAACAATATCAGAGAAGGTTTTTGTATTTCTCATATCATTATATAATTATTGATTATTTATATATTTTTTTCAACAAGATGCATGTTTTCGTCCCTATCTCATCGTAGTGTGACAGTCCTGAGATGAAATGACAAGAAAATGTGTCTAGTTTAAAAAAACTTAAATAATCTGTTTATTGCTGTTTTGTAACATTGTGATTTCATAGTGTTTACTTAATGTCTTGACAGCAAGGTGAGATGGCCCATCAGACACTAGTAGAGTGAGATGAGATAATACTGCACATAATGATAGAAGAAAATTACTGCAAAGTAGCTATAATTAGTATTTCCAATAGTAATATACTTACTTTATACTTTTGTAGGGGATATTAATAAAGATAAAAGAATAACTAGAGGCTCCCAGGAGCCTGTGTCGCTCACCTGAACCTGAAACCAAACAACCCTTTTTTATCCAGCTTTTCTTTGCTATCAGGAATTGCCCAACACTTCTGCAAAAATCATTAATTTTGACATTTTAAGGGAAATAACTCCTATAAGGATGAGCTTTTGATGCTTAGAGGGAGAAGGGAGGTTCACTTCAAATTTGCTGTACCTGTTATACTTTTTTTAACTATCAATCGAAAACTCTCTCGACTCCCCCCCCCCCCTTTTTTTCATTTTTTCTATTTGAATCCAATGTAGCTATGTAGGTAGTCAGGTGTCATGATTTGCCCAATTTTGGTAGAGGACATCCTAAAGATGATGTGTGCAATGTTTCAAAGCAGTCCTTTCATTTGTTTAAGAGGAGAAGATTTTTTAAAATCAAGTAAAATTGATTAAAAAAAACAGTTCAAGGGGAATAACTCTTAAACGGTTTATCAGACAATCTTGACCCTTAAGTCATTTTTGTAGCCCTCATAGAGCAGAACAATTAAACAATGCTAACTTTTTCTCTAGTTCTAATAATTTTCAAGATTTTGAGGCAAAAATGTCAAAAATAATCAATTTCGACAATTAAATGGCAATAACTCCTATAAGGAGTCATCATACAACGTCAACCCAATGGAGTGTTTCGTAGAGCTTTTGATGCAGATGAAGGCATGTCTCTTCGGTTTTCCTGTATCTGTTACACTTATTTAAATATAAGCCAAAAACTGTATTTTACCGCCCCCCCCCCCATCCTATTTTTAGCCATGGTGGCCATGTTGGTTAATCTGCAGCCATGGTAGGTGCAAACTTGGTTGAGGACATTTGACAGATGATGTGTACAAAGTTTCAAAGCAGTACTTTCAGTTGTTTCAGAGAAGAAGATTTTAAAAAATCAATTAAAACCGATTAAAAAAAACAGTTCAAGGGGAATAACTCTTAAACGGTTAATCAGACAATCTTGACCCTAAAGTCATTTTTGTAGCCCTCATAGAGCAGAACAATTAAGCAATGCTAACTTTTTCTCTAGTTCTAATAATTTTCAAGATTTTGAGGCAAAAATGGCAAAAATCATCAATTTTGACAATTAAAGGGCAATAACTCCTACAAGGAGTCATCATACAACTTTGACCCAATGGAGTGTTTTGTAGAGCTTTAGATGCTGAAGAAGGAAGGTCTCTTCGGTTTTCCTGTATCTGTTATACTTTTTGAACTATAAGCAAAAAACTGTATTTTGACCCCTCTGTTCTATTTTTAGCAATGGCGGCCATGTTGGTTGGTCTGAGGCCATGATTTGGGCAAACTTGGTAGAGGGCATTTTACTGATGATGTATGCAAAGTTTCAAAGCAATCCCTTCAGTGGTTTCGGAGGAGAAGATTTTTGAAGAAAAGTTAACGACGACGACGACGACGACGGACGACGACGGACGCCAAGTGATGGCAATAGCTCACATGACCCTTCGGGTCAGGTGAGCTAAAAATGTGTCATATAACTACTGAATCATACTAAAAATTGACAATGACATGTACAAATACCTGTGTCTCAGTCGGATTTTGTGTTGATACAAACAATTCCATCTCTCCATCTTCATTCTTAGGTACAGCTAATGATGCCTGTGTCTCCAGATAAAAGTGCTCCTGACCTCCTATATGGACTTCTCCTTCAATCACATGGTCAGCCTTTTCAAATCCTCTCTTTATGTCACCAGTAGAGATTATCTGAGGTTTTCCAAAGTATGCTTCTTTAGAAATCGCTTCCTAGGATGACAGTTTAATTTAAGCTGTTGTCTGGTAATTGTATTATATCATTTAAAACATTTTACTTACTTGCTTGTTCATCCATATATTAGCAACAACTACATCCAAATTATTCTGGCAGTAAGCATCAGTAGGCAGTAGTGACATTATTCAGAAAATCTGACATTTCCTCATGCATAGGTAGAATGTATACTTTTACAATTTCCATGAAAAATTTAAATACCATACAATTCTACATTCTTAAACTTACCTCATCTTATATTTGAAGAACTTTGCAGTACATATTAAGGGGATGAAGGACAACATCTGTCATTATTTGTTGTTGAAAATTTCAAAATAGATATTACATTTATAGTAAATTTAATAATAATTTCCATAAAATTTGAAATATTAATAAAAGTCTTATACCTATATTATTACCTCAATGTATTAATGGTTGAAATAAAGTTTTTTGCATAAATGAGTTCAGGTATTGTCAAAAATAATGAAAATGAAGGGAGGTAATTTTGACCATGTGTCAACACTTTTTGATTAGTTATTTCCCTATGGACAAAAATTTAACTAAGAGACCCCAATTTTTCTTTCCAGCACTAAAATGTATACCAATTGCTTGACATTATATCAAAAATTAAGACAATTTCATTGGACAGAATTTTGGTAATCTTTTATTTTAGTGCTTTTTTATTCTCTTCTCTGTATAATCTATCAGAAAAATTTAAAATTTCAGTTCTCAGACCTCTCAAAAATAAGCTCTGAAACCCTTATTTTTTGTATAAAAAACTAACTTAATGGCGAATTTAAAGAAAATTCATTGACAAATTATTTTCAGTGAAAGTGTCCTGCATCCCCTTTAATGTGTTTAAAAAAAATAGCATATATTTTTCTAAAAATCAAGAAATTAAATTTATTCTTAGCAAATATAGAAATATACTTTCAATTCAAGCTTGTCAAGGATTTCAAAATTCTGAAATGTTATATGCATTTTCCCTTAGAAAATTTTATGGTTGCCATCATAACTTAGTTGACAGTTACATAATATCTATGACGATTTATTTGTTCTGTTTGTCATAAGCACTTTCAGTCCTCTTTACTGGATTATGACTAACCCCTAATATGATTGACCAGATTTCAACCTGAGTCATATGATGGGTGCCACATATGGAGCATGAGTTCCTACTAGAACCCCTGGACTCACCCCTGGTTTTAGTGGGGTTTGTGTTACTCAATTTTTGTTTTTTTTGTGTTTTATGTCTGTTTGTTTAGTAAAATCAACAGAAAAGAGAAGAGGTTGTCTGAGTGTTTGTGTACCTTAATTGTTATAATATGTTCCAGTTCTTCATATTCTATATGTACCACTTTAGCTGCTGCCTGTGCGTGTGCCTGTGTATCAGCTACTATGGCTCCAATAATCTGACCAATACAAAGTACCTACAAGTACCAAGTCAGGATCATCTTACAAGGTTTCTTTGTTTATAAAAATCAACTCTATACTCTATAGGTATTAAAATACACAAAGAAAAGAAAGTAGTATTCTTTTGATTTGCTAGTGTATCACGAAAACATATGAAGGTTTATTTGCAGTATTATTTGAATATATGGTTATTACAAGTGTATGGGTTTTTTTTAAAATGTATACCTTTAAAATGACGAAGTGTAATGAAAATGATTTTGTCAGGAAATTAGCTTTACTATTCTTAATGTTGTCTTCAATTTAATGTGATTGTATTTATACAGACTCTCACTGATTCGTATACATCCCTGTATACTCTGAATGATAATTTTATTTTTCTACCACAAATCTACAATTCTTATTTTTCTATTGTTTTGCAAATGCCAAGCCTCCAAAGCTTAATACATTCTATATGCATTTATGTTGAGTTCAAAATCTTGTTGTAGAGATTCATTAAGAAATTAAATAATATGTTGTATAATCATTTGTTTAAATCATCAAAGTTTACATTTATACAATGTCAATCAAATTTTATAGAAAGTTGTCTATATGACAACTTTAGACACCTACTTATCTATGTAAGTACATATATCTATGTATTTCGTTATTTGTTTATTATTCCTAGATGTTTTCAATATACTACCATTTCACAGGCACTTCTTTTTTAAGTAAAATAAGCACAATACATTGTCGTATCCAATATAATCAAATTTTAATTTTCAAAGCTGGAAAAAATTGGAACCCAACATTTTGATAAATTTCTCCATTTTGAACGTTTAATATAAAATGTAGTAGCCCCGAGCGGGATCCGGGTTGCCAAAAGAATAGACCGCAGTCGCGCTAGCTTGTCGTAAAAGGCGACTAAATAGTGCCCAGTACCCTGACCAGCGTGTCAGGTCGGTTTGCCTAAAGACCGACTGGGATGTGTGCCCCAGGTGGTTGAATGGGGTACCCCTGGCAAGCTGGGGTTGTCAGGCCATAATACGGATAACCTGACCGCAAACCATATTAGTGCACCATGTTGGGAAAAATGCCACGTTCCTCGCACGTTAAAGAATGCTGCTGTAGTATTTGCTGTGAGTAGGGATTTCGATCCCGCTACAGGAGGCTGAATTGCCTGACCCGATCCATCCTCCCATTTGCCAGTGGCAATCTAAAATCTGTTACCCCTATTTTTCCTTGTGTCCCATCCCATTTTTATTCATCATCATTTCATGTTCATTTTATCATCCATTTCATGTTCATCGCCTGAATATAGCTGAAATAATGCTGCTTGGGCGTTAAACACCATTAATCAATCAATCAATCAATCAAATGTAGTAATTGCTCTAATTCTTGTGAGAAAATCAATAAAATGCAGACTTTCAAGCACCTTTTGACAAAAAATAAGGGATAAATTTAGGGAACTTTTCTCCCAAAATAAGGGCAATTTTAAGGATTTTTAGAGCATTTTGTTGAAAATAAGGATGTTAGTTCCATTAAATTATCACAAATGCACTATAGGTTGATATATATACTCACCTACAGGGACAAAACACATACAAAAAGAACTTCTTACCAACAACACCAACTCATCAGCCATCAACAGACACATTCAGCAACAGATGATTCAATTTTATTCCTGCATTTGTTCTTTTGGATATCTGATGAATGTAGATCTGTTCATGTCTGTTGAGCTGGCATTTGGTAATAACACAAGTTCCTGGAAGTATACTAACACTAGAAAGTGAGTTAACTGCCTTCTAAAACATGTAAATACTTGATCTTTTACAATAAATTATAGCTTAAAGATTTTAATGTATTAATTTCAAAATGTAGGATTTTTCATGATTTATAAGGGCTTTTTAGGGCTTTTCAGAAAAAATAAGGAAATTTAGGGATGATGATAAAAAATAAGGAAAATTAGGAATATTTAGGGCCGCTTGAAAGCCTGTAAAATGTGATAAATGCATCAGTAAAATTCACATGGACATAATAGGTATTTATTCAGTTAAACAAAATACAGTTACACACTTTTGATGACCTTGACATGACAATACAACCACAATACTCTTTCCATGATTAATACGCTAGAACTATTAATAACCTCTTTTGAAGCAAATATTTCTTCAGGTAGGATTCCCCAAGTATTTTTTCCAGGAACATCTGTATGTGATAAAAAGTCTACAATGCCTTTCATCTTTAATGCCTCAGTTGGGTCAATCTTCAGCAGTTTAGCATGTGGTTTTGTACTTTTAACTAAAGCCAGATATAATTCACCTATAAAATTAAATTATTGTTGTCATAAAACCCAATCATCAATACTTTTTATGTTATAATGGATATTTAGAAGTTCACGTACATTGCAGATTTGTCCTGACAGACGATTCAAGGTAACTTGAGAGTATTCTGACTTATTAACTTTAACTAGCAGATTTATATTAGCTTTTTTTGTTCTAAGAAAAAACATTAAAGTTTTTTTTATTACTTGACCATAGATCAATGTAATTAGTGAATTATTTCGTCTAAAACATGCTTTTAGAAAACCTTTTAGCTTCCACTTTCCTCGTACATTGATTTCTAGGAAACTTTACTAATATTTGCTTTTTATATACAACCCCTAGACAAATTTTTGAATATCTACATGGATCTTAACATACTTTTCTTATAAAATGTGCACATTAGTGCTTTCATCTGCAAAATTTTCTGAAAAAACCATATTTCAATTAAACTTTTTTTAGACAGTTTGAAGGAAAACAAAAAAAAAATATTTGTTTATAGTCATAAAAAATGATTACACTGAATATTCTATAGTGAAATGACTGCTTTTCATAACAATTTACTATGAACCTTTAAACCTGTTACAGCAATCAGCACTTATACTAGGAAGTTATTACACTTAGTGCTTAGATGAAAATTGTTGGTAAAATAAAATTATCATTTATAGTGTGTGTTTGTGGTTGCTATTCAGCAATGAACCAAAAATTTATGGCCTCACATTTTAAACAAAATCACTGAACTGGTGTTATATAAATTACACTATACATATTTTTACATCAATTACCAGAAGAACACAAATCTGGATATTACCTTCATAGTACGGCATATCATCTACATATATAGCTTCTCCTGTGGCTTGCTTCAATGCAGACACATGGGTCATAGGTCGTCCAACAGCATCATGTGAAGGCTGTCCTGGGGACACTTCCTCATATATCTGTGTGCCTTTACTGTGATCCCTATGGTAATTGGATGTCGCACATTTAAATGACAAGGGGATTTTTGTACTAATACCTGGTACCTGAAAAGCATAAAACAATACAATTTTTATTTTATGAATATTTCAGCATCATTGACAGTCGTGATTTGAATATTTTAAAGAATTTAAAGTAGAACTAAATGACTTAAAATTTAACTTGATTGATAGATTAACTGGTTGCTTGAAGTCCAATCAGCAGAATGATCAAACAATGACCTATTAAAATCCTTTGGAATGGAAGACAGTTTAAGATTCCATAATTTAAAACAACTAAACTAAATCAAAGAAAATTTTAGTGTTCCATAATACCATGAAAAATTTAAGAAAGTATAATGATTTGATAGAAAAATCTGTATTAACAACACAATGATTCTAATCCCACAACGTAGAGCATAAAATAAATTATTTTTATTATCTTTAAATAAAATTCAAGATTTTCTTTTTCTTTTTCTTTTTTAAACAAGGCAGATGCTTAAATAAGATACATCAATGTGGACTCTAATAAAGTCGATGAGTAAACAGTGGTCAACAGATAAGCCTTCTTACACAAAGACCTATCCTTTCTATTCTTAATAGTAGAGTCCTGTGACAAAAGATCATCAAAAATAGAATGGAATATTACCATATGGTCAATTGGTGAATGATGTAGGTGGTTAAGATTTTATATAATATAGAATAATGCAGTATAATGATATGCAACAATATTCAAAAGAAAAAACTACTTTGAAAAAATACAAAATATTAAACCCAGTTTCGCAAAGTAACAAAATACAGTTACATCGTAGAATCTACAGCTACTAGTATATTCTATATTGTAGCAAATTTTCAAAGATTACTTAAACAAGGCAGGATACATGTCTTCATTTATTCAGTTTTGAACATATTTTATCATACCTGTTGTTGAAGTTGCAGCTGTAATGTCAGATAAAACTTATAAAAGAAACTTGTGGTTAAAGTACGTCTGTACTGTACCATCCCACCTGGGGCATCAGGAGTCAACTGAAGGTCTTTTTCCAATAACTTACTTATGTCACCAACTAATGTTTCATCCCACTTTCTGAAATTAAAGGATATTTTTCTAAAAATCTACACAAGTCAAGATGAACTTTAAGTACTTGACTTGGGGAGATTTTAATGTCCTACACTGACAACCTAAAGCCCTAGGTCGGAACTTTCAGTAGATAAAATTTCTAAACACAAAAAGGTAGAATTCAGAAAAGTACATATTAACAATTGGTCAGACTTGGTATATATTTTTAATTAATTATAGTGTAAAATTTTGTATCAAGCATGAAGTTACAAAACCTTTCTAAATATAATGGTGGAAAAATAATGTTGTCTAAATTAAAATAATACTTTTTCACTTGTTGTGTGACTGATAGGTTACCTTCCGACAACATCTTTCATTGTCTTTACAGCCATAACTGTTGTAGGTCCCATTCCACCAAATGCCATGGCAACCTCTTTAATGATGTTACTTTGATCTTCAAACACAACTCTAAATCCTGCGTTAACAATGGCTATGTCATCCTCTCTTCTATGTGCCTGTTTGTATCCACCAAAATATTCATTCTTAAAGTAAATCATTAAAAAGTAAAGGTATTTGAGTAAACATTGTAATAAAAAATAGAAGGAAACCAACCAAACAACAAAAAGTCAAGGGTCAAACCCAGGGGATTCACAAAAAAGTCAAGGGACAAACCCTGGGGATTGACAAAAAAGTCAAGGGACAAACCCTGGGGATTCACAAAAAAGTCAAGGGACAAACCCTGGGGATTCACAAAAAAGTCAAGGGACAAACCCTGGGGATTCAAAAAAAAGTCAAGGGACAAACCCTGGGGATTCACAAAAAAGTCAAGGGACAAACCCTGGGGATTCATAAAAAAAGGTTAAGGGACAAACCCTGGGGATTCACAAAAAAGTCAAGTGACAAACCCTGGGGATTCACAAAAAAGTCAAGGGACAAACCCTGGGGATTCACAAAAAAGTCAAGGGACAAACCCTGGGGATTCACAAAAAAGTCAAGGGACAAACCCTGGGGATTCACATACACAACATGAAACAAATACAAAGTGAGTAACCCCAACAGTAACAGTAAACAGAAAACAAACAGTAAAAATTTAAGATCAAGTATGGCTAGTCATAAAGTGCCATTTTTGTAGTACTGTCAAAATTTTGATTTTCACAAATAATCTCTTTCTTCTGTGAAATGAAAATTTTATGGTATGTAAAAACAGCAGAAAACCTACTTTAATATTCAATTTGAGAAATAAACATGACAAAGGTAATGTAATGGTTGTCAAACTATTTAATATTGGGACATCTGAAACTGACATCATAGAATAGTATTTTTTGGATAAAAGAATTTTGTAAGGCCTTGTTTGTTTTAATAAATATCTATCCAAATTTGTTTATTACACACCTTTCCAGAATAGGGTATTGTAATATTCAATAGGACTTCATCTGGCTTCACTGCAGTCCTTCTGTATCCAAGGAAAAATGTATCATTCATTGTTAAATGTCTAGTACCATCTAAACCAAAAAAATAAAATTCAGAATAGATCAAACTCGAAGGAAGTTCAAACTGATTCTGTTATCAATATATGTCTAAAGCAAGCAATAACTGAAAAATGAAATTTAGTTTCCAAAAGCAGAAACTTTGATTTTAAAACTAATGATTTTATCATGTTTATTGTTGAACATATATCAAGAAAAGGCTTTAATTGCAACAAAAAAAGCAGCTACATCGTTTCCACGCAAAAAATGAAAAAAGGAAAAACTTTAGCAACACACATGGAAAAGCATGGAAAGCAGGAATGTTTTGGTAGTTTATGTGTTATCTCATCAGTAAGTTCAATATTACCCCACTACTATTACAAAAGAATAAACAAATACCAGCTGATGCAACTTCTAATGTAGCTCCTGCTGCCAAGAACAATGAATTCAAATCAGATACAGGACTAGCTGTCATTATGTTGCCACCTACTGCCTACAATCAGTAATGATAAATTCATTTATATCCAAGGGCTTCTAGCTAAGCTACCACATACTGTCTAGTATAGACCTTAACTTGATGTTACTATTATAAAATCCTCAGCTGTAAATTGCATTGATCTGGTTCAAGTCATGTCTTTTGTTTTTCTATTAATCACCAAAGAACAACAATATATAACACATGGCTTAAAGGGAAACTGCAAAAGAATGCAAATTTAATGTTTATTAAGTACACACACAATACATTTTACTAGTTATAATAATAATAATACAATATATGTACTAAACATGAAGTGAAGGGAATATTTTGGTATTTGAAAACAAAGTATTTTAATATATTTCATCTAAACTGTTATTTCACATATAGTCAGTTTCAAAATATTTTGTATAAAAAAGTGCTGTTCAATAACTTGCATAATCTGATAACATGAAATACTTTCATAATAATAACAGTTTTCAATTTAATTCATATTTATAGACCAGATTCCAACTAATATTCAAAGACATAATGGAAAATAAGGTCAATCACCCAACTAAATTTCAAATAAAATACATGCATATGTTTCTATTAAACTATCCTCAAAGCAACATTGTTCTCAAAGATCTACAAATTTGTTTTCTGTTCTGTATATAGAACAGAAATAGATATCTTTATACTGGTTAGACACTGTTACACAAGTCCGGTTTCTTACTTGGATCAGGAATACGAAACAGACTCATGCCAATACCTTGTCTTATACTGCAACTTTGTGATTTGCAAGAAATGTTGATAATGATTGACAGTTTTAAGTTATTATCATACTTTTAGGTACTTGGCTGTTAAGTGTCTAGACAGTAGACATAGTCGCAAATGGAGGACCTCCATTAGTGAATTTTTTTACATAATAAATTCACTGTAGAAACTTTAATGTTGAAAATAAAGTTAAACATTAAATGGCAAATGCATTATTTTTATTTGAAGAACAACATATCAAAACCTCATTTTTTGCAACATTTCCTTTTAAGAAAAACAAACAACAAGCAACCAACACTCAAAACATACAACAGACAAGTAGGCAAAGCAAACAATTCTAAACTGAAATGTTATTAGACATTAATAAAAGTCCTACACTGTTTTATAATTGGTGCATCTAGAAAAATATTTAAAATAAACTTACAGCCACATTTCTAATTTGATGACCAGCAAACCATCTAAGCATCTCTACAAAACCTTGAAATATTCTGGTTTGATAATCTATAATAAGTGAAACATCTTATATGTTACTAGAAATAATGTTTATTATGTTAATATATCCAGTTTCTGAAATGGATGAACATTTCATATTTAAAATGACAATTAACATGATAGACTAATATTTCCACGAAATCATGATCTATACTTATAGTAGGCAAAAACAATGACTGGTAGTGCAAAATTACAAAGAACTCGATAGCAGTAAACTGACCAGCAATTAAACAGGCAAAACATACAACAAACAAAACAATTAGAAAACAAAGGGTTGGTACCAGTGTTTCACTAATATTAATGCCCGTTTGGTGTGAGGTCGCAAACAAGAGAAGAGATCAAAACACTGTCTTTTAATAAACAACATAACAATATTAACCATACAAAAATGATGACTCAGTTGAAAAAGGAATCCACCTGTATGACTGAAATTTGTATTTAATTATTGTGATTGTATGATCTACTGGAAAAACACTTGAAGGATGTGGTTTACATACTATTTGCATACTGATCAGTAAATCAGAAAAGATTGTAAAAGAAAAGCATACCCCTATTCTCCAGTTTTCTAGACTTTACAGGCCTTAGAAACAGTTTGTTATATCTGCGGTTTTTAATCTATATCATACATTTTTTTTTAAAGAATTAAATAATTCATTATGATATATCCTTCCATTTTTGTTCAAATGTGAATGCTGAAGTCAGCTTCCACAGAAACCAGTATAAGTAGCGATGCTTTCCATGTTCTGTGGATGGATTAAATAACATGTTTAACTTTCACCTATAGCTAAAAGCCATCTAATTTTTAAACAAAGCATATTTATCAACACCAACGGAAAATATGAAAACAATCAAACAGTTCATGTTGTTGAGTCAAGATTCAGTCAAACACAGTACCTAATAATCCATACAAAAAATGTTTCCATGGGTTTTTAGGTATGTATTACCATATAAGTATTCATTGTTAAACTTAAACATACGTACCAGGCAATTCATTTATAAACATCTTCAGTGTATTGTTTATATCTGTTAATGTCACAGATGACCCAAACTGAATTCCTCTATCCGTCTTTTTTATAACATTTAGTTCTGGTATGTGTGTTACTGCTATCAACACAGGATAAAACATGTTCTTCAGTTTAACTTCCACACCTGTAAGTCAAACAGGCTTTTGTGAACATAGTAGACTGAATGTTTTGTGCTCTAACATTTTCATTAGTAAATACATGTATAGTCTTTTAATAATTACTTTCCTTTCCAACCTGCACCCTTTTAGTTAGCACTAGAAATTTCTTGTATCATAGTCATAATTTACACAGGTAACTTAGGTTTTTTCTCTCAAAGGTCTGGGGATTTCTCTATGTACCCAGGCATTCTTGCAAAATAAAAACCTGGACACCATATGATATAGTTGGAAAACACCAAAAAACCTTAAACAAATATACAAACAGATAGCTGTTACACTGTTATGGTATTGCAAAATTGAATTAATCATAACTTTTAACATCTTTGCTTTTAAATATGTCAGCTAAACTGGAATCATTCTTTCTCTAAAAAGACGGAAATCAGTTTTATTAGACCGCCTTAAACGTATGTGTTGACGTGCAAGAGATTTCAATGATACATTTAAAAAGTGCTATGATTTAATGCATTTAAAGATATTAACTTCATTCTCTATACTTTCTCCAACATGTTATAACACATATATGCTCTGTACACTTCATAGATGAATAAATACAGAGGCCCAATGAATGATAGGCAAAAAATGTGATAGTGAAAATGTTCAGGTCAAAATTGTATTTGTGTACAGCAAGGCATTATCTTTTTTTATTATTTTTTTTTTATTGAAGAACATTTGCAGAACATGCAACTTACTGGTTAATGTGAAAACCCTGCAACAGGAGTGTCTACTCACATTCCATTTTCTATGTGGTTACCTTTTAACCACGTAGACTAGGTAGTCATCAGATTTTTACGAAAAAGGATCAGAGAAACCATTCAAATTTGCATCAAATGAGTCCTTTGTTTACTTGCGTTAATATAAAACATTTATGGATCACCTGTGGTGATTGACTATTGTCTTGCTAAACTGTTTCACTGATAGTTCCGTTATGGTTTCAGCCAGATTCAGAAATAATATGAACAAGTGTGGACACAGAAAAACGTCTCGCCTGCATTCCACATCAGTAACGAAAATAAATTTCCTCATAAGCATTACTTAAATAGCATTAAATATCAGCAGCGGCCTGTATACAAAATATTGTCACCATACCCTGCATAGTTACAGGGGAACAGCCATAACCCAAAAACTTTAACGTAGTCACTGGACCATGAAATTGAGGTCAAGGTCAGGTGGAACCTACCAGACAGTCATGTACTATTAATCAGCAACCTATATACCAAATATTGTCATCCTACCATGCGTAGTTACAGAGTAACTATCGTAACCCAAAAACTTTAACGGAGTCGCTGGACCGTGAAATTGAGGTCAAGGTCAGGTGACACCTACCAGACAGTCATGTACTAGTCATCAGCAACCTATACACCTAATATTGTCATCCTACCATGCATAGTTACAGAGGAACTGTCGTAACCCAAAAACTTTAACGTAGTCGCTGGACCGTGAAATTGAGGTCAAGGTCAGGTGACGCCTACCAGACAGTCATGTACTAGTCATCAGCAACCTATACACCAAATATTGTCATCCTACCATGCGTAGTTACAGAGGAACTGTCGTAACCCAAAAACTTTAACGTAGTCGCTGGACCGTGAAATTGAGGTCAAGGTCAGGTGACACCTACCAGACAGTCATGTACTAGTCATCAGCAACCTATACACCAAATATTGTCATCCTACCATGCATAGTTACAGAGGAACTGTCATAACCCCAAAACTTTAACGTAGTCGCTGGACCGTAAAATTGAGGTCAAGGTCAGTTGACACCTACCAGACAGTCATGTACTAGTCATCAGCAACCTATACACCAAATATTGTCATCCTATCATGTGTAGTTACAGAGGAACTGTCGTAACCCAAAAACTTTAACGTAGTCGCTGGACCGTGAAATTGAGGTCAAGGTCAGGTGACACCTACCAGACAGTCATGTACTAGTCATCAGCAACCTATACACCAAATATTGTCATCCTACCATGCGTAGTTACAGAGGAACTGTCGTAACCCAAAAACTTTAACGTAGTCGCTGGACCGTGAAATTGAGGTCAAGGTCAGGTGACACCTACCAGACAGTCATGTACTAGTCATCAGCAACCTATACACCAAATATTGTCATCCTACCATGCATAGTTACAGAGGAACTGTCGTAACCCAAAAACTTTAACGTAGTCACTGGACCGTGAAATTGAGGTCAAGGTCAGGTGACAGGTGACTGACTGGCAAGTACTCATCATAAGCTACCTCTGTACCAAATTTGATGGACCTAGGGCTTGGGCTTACAAAGATATGAAGCAAGATGTCAAGTGTTTACGCCGCAGCCGCCGCCGCCGCCGCCGCCGGATTCCCATACATATGTCTCGCCTCCAGCGACTTTCGTTGCAGGCGAGACAAAAATGACTATATAGCTGTGTGTTCTGTGAAGAGGATCTACACAAGGAAGAAACTTTGCATTCTTTCGGTAAAACTTATACATGTGAAATCAATAAATATTTTAATTAAAATAGATGATAATAATAACAACAAGTGTGGACTGTGAGCACGCTCACAAAGGGATACCCCCCGCTTCGCTTCAAGTCCAATTATCTCCCCTGAATAATATTCGACAGCGACGAAAATTCTTCATGCACATCTACATATGATTTACTTCCTGCATGTAAAGTTTCATCAAAATCTGTCAAATGGTTTAGGAGTTGTGCTTACGAGGTCCTGCACTGAATACTATATTTTAAAAGTCTAAGTCCAATTATCTCCCCTGAATAATATCCGACAGCGACGAAAATTCTTCATGCACATCTACATATGATGTACTTCCTTCATATAAAGTTTCATCAAAATCTGTCAAGCGGTTTAGGAGGAGAAGCGCTTACAAGGGATGTGGACAGACGGACAGACAGACAGGGTGATTCCTATATACCCCCCAAACTTGTTTGCGGGGGGGGTATAGTAACTATTTGATAGCTGTGAATAAAGGAAAGATGAGTCAGATCACCACATTTCCAATATCCTAATTAAATTATAATATGTTTATGTTAAATTAATATTGCATACCAACTTCTGTATTTCCTATCACAAGTTTCGCATTAGGATATTTTGCCTTCAAATAAAATAATAGTTGCAGGGATGTTGGTCTGTACCATTCTACATTTTCTCCTTTGAAATAAAGATTTTCTGATTCAAATTGGTTTGTCTGAAATCAAATTTAGTAGATTAAATTCCCAGCAGATACAGATACAAAATTAGTTCAAGTGTGACTTATGTGAAGCATAACACATCTTTCTAAACCTAGATTCAACCTTTATGGCAATATTTTTTAACAATTCAAAACAAATTTTGAAGTAACTGTTTTGAATGTGCCCACATTTACAAAAAATATTTTTATGAGCCAAAATGATTTTCATGTATTAAATAGGCTTAGATACATACAAGAAAAATGAAAGCAGAAATAACCTAGCAACAAAATTACTAAAACCTGCCTTAATGCCAGTTAAACAACTTAACAAATCATATGCATGGTTCTAAATCAAACTAAAACATTTTTTTTATCAGGGAAATAACATTTGGTTTATGTGTACTAATGACCAGACATTTAAAATTTCTAACTGGACCAGAATTGATGTTGGAGGATAAAGTTATTTCAGCAGTTAACTAACAACTGTCAGTACTTATTCTGACAAATGACAACTTAAAGCTATATAGATATAAACTAGTCCAGGTAATCTGGTTGCATTTATACTGGTAATGTCATCTGCAGTTAAGGTAGGAAAAGTCTCATGTTGTAGTAGGGTATATTCCTTACCCTTAACTGTGGTGGAAAGATGGGATCTTGTGTTGAATCTGGTGGTAAATAGGCATTACTCTCTTCATTGTCTACCTGAAATTTAGACATACAACAATCTTTACTTGTCAAGATTCAACTGTGTTTTAAACATATATTAATATGGCTCCAGCAGACGAATTTGATAATAAGTTTGACAAGATATAGTTTCACGTGTTCACTTCAGGTGGCTTTTATAAATAGATCAAGAGTAACACATATTTTAAAGCCCCAATTCACTTTTACTTGACCTAAATATGAGTGTTCATGACAATCACATTGCCTGGGTACTGTAATGTGTCTTGCCTTATTTTGTATCACCGAGCGTATTAAGCATGCTGTATGTTCGCTACCTGATTACAAATCTAGGATCTGCAGAGTCTATCAGTTGATATTACAGTCGAACCTCGTTGTCTCGAACTTGGTTGACTCGATACCTCGGTTATGTCGATATCATTTTTAAGTCCCCGCATTTTTCCCATATCAATTACAATGATTTTTTTTCCTCGGATGTATTGATCTCGGTTGTTTTGATATTTCGCTTAAGTCGATGTATTTTTGTATTCTGCACAATAGTAATTAGTGTAATTTGAACCTCGTTGTCTCGAAGTTAATTTTTCTTTCGATATCATATGTCAAAACTAACAATTTATTTGCATTGTTACTTAATTCGTGTCTGTTTCTGTCAAAAAGTAAACACGATTATTGATCATCTATTACAATTTGAATTGGCAATTTAATGCAACGAATTGATAATCCAAGCAAGGTACATGCATTATTAAGGTTAAATGATGAACTGCTTATTACTGTCTGAACTATTTTGTCATGTTTAATTAAAATTATTATTATTGAAATTTCTTTTGATAAGTTCAGTGATAATATATGTGGTTGAGTTTCGTGTCTTTCAAGACATTCTGTTATTTTTGTTAACTTGTGTTTTGTTTACGTAAAAAATAATCAGTATTGTTTAATTAATTTCTTCAAACTGTAAGTTGATAAGGCCACACAGAATTAATTTCTTGTTCTTCGGACTTTAACTTTGAAAATAAGGAGTGAGCGAAATTTTTTTTATTAATTTTTTTTTTGAAATTCTGATTTTGTGGAGCGAATTATTTTTTTTAAGGCAAGCAATATGTTTTAAATTTTTTAAAAAGATTTTTTTCTGGTTTTCATGGTTAAACTGATGCGAGCGGGCGATTTTTTTTTATTTTGAAGAAAATAACTGAAATTAAAAAAAAAATGTATTTGATATTAAACAAGTGCTTGTTCTCAGTGTTTTATGACTTTACCAATTGATTAATAAATTATATAGCAGAAAATAATTGTCTTGAATTGTTTTTTCTCTTCTGAAAAGATGCTGCCTTGGCTTTCTATCAATAGGAACAGACGGACCAACAGACAGCCCATACCACTATATTCAGTTATGTCTCCAAATCTTTTTGGCAAGGCATACTTTCAAGATTGATTAAAAAGAAATAATAAAAGACTACCTGTCTTTATTTAATAATAACGAACAGTATAAATAACATTTGTATTTGGTAGCAGTACTTTAAACTGGGTGGCAACTGCTGCCACAACCACACACTTGTTTCCTGTCATTGTTTTCTACATTTTACTTTCAGTTTTGATTTTATAGGGGACTCAAACAGTATTTTAACGTTCTAAGTTCTGAATGAATCTCCAGCTATCGGAGACCTTGTATGAAAATTGAAAAACGTGGAGAAGATTATTTTTTTTAAGACAACTTCCGGTTCTGGACGTAGGCGGGTTTCTGGTTAATGCTGGCGGAAGAAATTTATTTTTTTTCTTTCTTAAATAATTTCACTTTATCGTAATAAAGTTTATAAATTTGATTCCACTATTAATTAATTGTTGTCGATTTATTTGAATGGATATATAGCAAAAATACTTGATAAATCACACGCTACAAATACATAGTATAAGTATATAGTTCTTTGTTATAATTCAAACATTATTTTCAAAACTACATCTTGGTGCAATTTTATATTTATTTACCAATTATGATGAATGGGTGTAGAAATGTATCAAGACCCAGTTTCTATTGTTGTATTCATTACATTTTATGTGTTATAACCATTTATTGTAAATTTGTTGAACAAACAAACAAACAAACAAACAAACAAACAAACAAACAAACAAACAAACAAATAAATAAATAAATAAATAAATAAATAAATAAATAAATAAATAAATAAATAAATAAATAAATAAATAAATAAATAAATAAATAAATACCACGCCGAAGTTGGAACCAATATAAATGAAATAAATACCCTTAGATTTGAACATCACATAATGAAAATGACGTCACACCCTCTACTCGACTCGGTTGACTCAAACTTCGGATAACTCAATATATTTTTTACTGTCACTCAAACTTTGACTTATCGAGGTTTGACTGTAATATTTTTATGGACATATTAAGAATAACGATTGAGCAATCTGCACTGGTATTTATGTGTACTACCTTTTGGATAATTTAAATTTCACAGGACAATTCTATAAGAGGCCACATCCTAGCAATCGAGATAAAATGTGTTAAAGAGGTAAACTTAGTCACTATTACTACTATTACATAACCCTCCCTGCATTATAAAATAGCTATTACATAACCCTCCCTGCATTATAAAATAGCTTACACACAATTAATTCTTTGTTTGGTAATGACCCCAAAAAGCCTTCTAGCTGTTATCTAGCCATGAGTCAAAGTTTGTATTTTAAAAAAAACATTTCCAAAACATGGCATACTCAGAAGGCATTTGAAATTCATGGCAATTATCCAGCTATAAAACAACTTTGTAAGTAAACTATTTCATGCTTTTACTTGATGTAAAGTGCTTCACGCTTAACAAACCATCAGTTTATATTGATTTTGATACCATCAAAAGATAATGTATACATACCATTGTCCCATTCTCTACTGTGCATTTAATGTTCTTGTTCTGACAGCTATTCTTGTTCATGTTTCTACAGCAATTCTCTCCCAACTGACAATATTCCTATCAATGTATATTTTAACAGGTTAGTATTTAGTTTGAGTAGATCTGAGAGGAATTGTTTTATTTTAATGAATTTAAAACTGACAGTCATTGTACAACAATGCAGTAAATTTTATGTCTGGTAAAATCAAGGTCCTATTACAGGAATACATGTACATATTGACTATTATTGTAAAACAAATATTCTAAGATCAAAATTCAATATTCATGCAAATTTTCAAAGCTTAACCATGAAATATATCTTCTTCAAACCACAAGTTTATTGTCTTCATGGATTGGATGTATGTTTTATACACAGGGATTTAGAGCAGTATTGCATACATTATTCCCATAATTAACTCATTAATTTCAGTATGTGTTTGTGGCATTACTGGAAATTCAAGATGCTCAATAGCTCTTTAGTAAAGCCACATGAACTCAAATCTTGCAAAGCACCTCTTGATATTGGAATATAACAAATCACCCATATTCTGACTGTGTTTGTTTAGCAATTTTTAACATTACTGAGTAACATTTCCAGTGATGTCCATGTGTAGAATTCTCATTTGTATTGAACTAGTCCAATATTGGTTTATGTCATCATGTCATCGAAAGAAAACAGAAATGTTTTTATTTTTACATTAATGATTGAGGCATTGCTTTGTTTGTTGGTTTAAACAGATTCAGCATTTTTCAGCTGTATAATGGCTTCCAGATTGTATTGGGGATGGAGGATGCAGTAACTGGTGAAACAGGAAAACTTTCAATCCTTGTTATTATGGTTATACTAAAAGTCAAACCCCTGTGGAGGGAGTTTTTTCTTGCATTTTTTCCTTATTCCATATTGTACCTTTTTATTACAAAAATCCAGTAGATAAAAAATTATGCACGAAAACCTATCCATATTCAACACATCTGTTGTTTACAAGTCACAAATCATCCTTTTGCCACAGGAGTTTACAATTTGGAAGTTAGCCATTTTTGTTTCTCAAGTGATCTTATATTGTTTACAAACAATCGTCTGCTTTTGTGATGTACAATTTTATTCGAACAAACAGTGAGACTCTTCCCGCGTCAACCACAAAGGACAAAGCCTACATGGTTTTAAATACACAAATTTAACTTTGGACAAGGCACACCAAAATGAAAAAACTAGTGCATTTCAAAATGCTGAATATTTTGAAGAAATAATTGTTGATTTTTGGATCTAAAACAGGAACATAAGATGGACCATATGTGGTTTGTTTGTTTGCTTGAATGGTGTTTTAACGCCATGGCATCCAGTTTTTATTGGGGAGGAGGCCGGAGTACCCGGAGAGAACCCCCGACCTTCAGTAGGAAAACAGGCAATCCTTGTCAATTAAGATTGGAGTCGAGTACACCCTGCCTGCAGTGAGAATCGAACCCGCAATCTCAGTGTTGACAGACCACCTGATCAATAGTAAACAAACTACCTTGACCACTCGGCCACCGAGGCCCCACCACATGTGGTAAGCAGTTTTTATATGCACACAGGCAAAAAACCGCCACCAAAATACATTGACATTTACTATATAGAGTTGCTTTAAGTTCAGCTTGAATACAACCCCAGTATCATGTTTTAATGAATACCATTGCTTTCAAAAATACTATTATATAATAATAATACTATTGTGTTATATAATAACTGCATTCAATGTCCACAGGGGAAGCACATATTATATCTTTGCAAAGGGAATCCAGTAATTTTTTTTTTTACTATTCAAAGGTCGACAGACCAAACGAATCAATACATACAACTAACGTGTTGATTAGGTGTGAGAAACCTTATAATACAATTTTTATATAATCTGCATTTTCAGGGGTGATAATTCCATAGCAATTATTTATTTGTGTTCATTTTTAAACTTATCCAAGATATTTTTTTACACACATCTGATATAAATTTTATTTAAAAAATTGAAAAGAAATGTAGGCATGAGAGCATGACTTACTGGACAATTTTTATATAATTTGCATTTCCTGGGCATAACTATAAACTAATAGTTGATCAATGATGTTTTCAAAATTGTCAGATATTAGTACATAAACATATGATTTAAATAAAAATGACAAATATGACAAGAAATGTAGGTATGACAGTGCTTACAAGTTGGTCGGACAGACAAACAGGTGCAAGCATTATGTACCCCGCTCCACATTTAGGCAGGGTACAAAAATAGTCCTGGGATATTAAGGCATGTGTAATACAATATTTTTTAAATAATATTGACTTGATATTTAAGGAAAATTTAAGGTTATTGTATATGACAAAAGCATGTGTAATTAAAACCATAGGATTACCTTAGTGAAAGATTTAAATCCTTCCAGTATAGGTCTGTAGCCTGTACATCTACAAAGATTACCTGAAATATAAAGTATCTAATACTTACTATTTTCTGATATCAAAAACTAGAATTCTTGATATAAAAATAATACTGACTATTTTCTGATTTTAAATTATTTGTTTTCTGATTTAAAGAAATAATTCTTGATAACAAAAACTCAAGGGTTTTTGATATATGGAAATATTTTGTGATATAAACAAAAACTATTTTTTATATTATTAATGTCATTTTTGACATCATTAATGTTATTTTTTAACATCATAATTTGATATTTTTATATCAAAAATATTTTGTTTTATAAAATAATAGAGAATAAATAGTAAAACGTGCCTCATAATTTATTGCTTAAAAATGGAAACTGAATTTACCTCATAATCAATAATCAAAATATATCAAACAAATCATCAATATCAGCTTTAACGAATATGTGTTATATGCAAGCGTTCAGTTCTTTGAGTAGGATGTCATAGATTTATATGGAGTCATGTTGAAGGTGTCAATATATTTCTGTCTTTTAACTTCAACTTATAATTTTCAAGTATTAATTGTGTCTTGTAATTACTTCCAGGAAAAATACTTGCAATCTAAAAATATTTAACCTTCAAAAGCATTCTCCATCTCTGCTGATGTTGGTAGTGGGTTGTTCCTCAGTAATGTATACATGGACATTACAATACCAGGAGTACAAAATCCACACTGGGAACCAAAGGATTTAGCTATTCTTTCCTGTTATAAATAATTAAAAAAGTAACCCATTAAAGACTATTGCAATTCATTTAGTTTAAATGAGTTCTACATGGGGAATAAATGAATCAAGAAGGTTTATGTCTTTTAGGTATGTTAACATAACAATGTTTACAACTCGAAAACTGGTATGGTACAGAAATTTATAGACAATACAGCAGTAGCTTCGAATGCTTCTTGATTTGGCTTTTGACAAGAAATTTGTGTAAATAAGGAATTGAACTTATTGTGTGTGTTATTTCAAACCTACTATTTTTTTTATTAGTTTCAAACTCCCCACAAATTAAATAAATCACAACAGATCAGAAATCTTTATATGACATAGCAATATAATCATAATTTAATTACATTCCTAAGTTTAAGGCTACATGTTTTGATTAAAAAAAAAATGTTTTGACTGGTCATCATCCTTTATATTTGCTCCCATGATTTTTGGTCGATTTTTAGGCATATTTTAAAGTGTCAGCACCAGATTTAAAAACACAACACATCATTTTTTTTGTCTTTACACCTTTATAAATTTATCATAACAAAATAATGTGATTCTATAACACCAAATTATATTATAGCCCCAATGTCATATGAGTGTGTGCCTTGGTCCAGGAAAACATATCAGACCTGTACAGGATGTAGTCCATTTTTGATACTGCCAATGCCTTCTACAGTTGTCACAGCCATCCCATGGACAGAACATAGAGGAGTTAAACATGCATTGGCTGAGAAGTGTCTACAAACACAAAAAACATTTTTAGAAATAGTAAATTAAAAAATGTATACAAGTAAACTCTTTTTTTTCATTTTCATTGCATGTGATTGAATGTTTGTTTCATGTCAAGCAATCAGCATTTCAGCTATATTCAGGATGAGAACAAGTTAACAAACAATAAATCAACGGAAAAAACTGTTTTTAAAATCTACAAAAGGGGTCTTTATCAAGTAAGCATGAAATAAGTGTATCACTCTCCAAAAACATTACCCACTGTGGTACAGGATCAGGCTTTCAGTATTATGACCTGACAACTGCCAACAAGAGGGTCTAACTTTAATATCCACCACCTGGGGACGTGATGGGCTGCTCTGTCCTCCCAGTAAATTATACAGAATCATACTCATTATAGTGAAGGTATATTTGCACAGCAAGATTAAACTACCATTAACTATCTACAGTTCATAACCAGTCTATGTATCCATTAGGAAAAATTTCAAGGTTTTATAAATATCTTGCACACATGTGTGACTTTTTAATGCTGTGGCGGGGGGGGGGGGGGGGGGGTAAATATTATTTTTTATCTTTACCTGATGGTTTTTGTTTCTGGAATGTATTTGGAGATCATAACAGTGCAGGCACCACATCCTCCCTCTCCACAACCAAGCTTTGTTCCCGTCAGACATACTGTATATGGTTAAAGTGCTATAAACATACAGACCAAATCACACAACTCATGTTTACCTGATGGTTTTTGTTTCTGGAATGTATTTGGAGATCATAACAGTGCAGGCACCACATCCTCCCTCTCCACAACCAAGCTTTGTTCCCGTCAGACATACTGTATATGGTTAAAGTGCTATAAACATACAGACCAAATCGCACAACGTTAACAAAAATATAACAATTAGTGAACAATTAACTATAATTTAGTCACCAGAACAGAAAGCCGTATAAAATAAATCATCATCTTGGGATTACATTTTTTTATATTACTAATATTTACTTCACAAATAAAACAACATTTCTCCTAGGAGCTGTTCAACTGGAAACGTTTCACCATATCAGATATTCTCATTATATAAATTGCCAAAAAATTAAGATGTTGAAGTGCCTATTTCAATAAGAGTACACAACCATTTTTCCCCTACCTGCCTAAATCTGCCTTTTTTGACAAAAGTATTAATGAACTACCAAAACATCTATGATACAAATCTACAATTGATCATGTTATCTGTCAACAATGAGGTTGTGGGTTCAAGTCTTGGCTTTTGTGATTTATAGTACATGTACTGACAAGATCAAATAACATGTCTTTTGAAGAACATTCTTTATATACCCTAGTAAGGATACATTTTTTACGTAGATAATACAGCAGAGTTTGTTCAGGATCAGGATCTAGATCTTCCACCTAAAAGAATAAATTAATAAAATTTTCATTTTCTGGTTTTCCAGAAACAAATAATTGCAGCCATTTAGTTTGAGATGATTATTACAGTACTGTATAAAAAACTTTTTGTAACCCATTTGTAAAAATAAGTTAATATGTATAAGATTCGAAAGAAAACCAATGAAAAACACACTTTAAAAGTATACAGAGGCGGGTGCCCAATTTTTAATGTAGTTCGTCTATTGATCACGGATCTCTCAACACTGTTTGTTTGTTTGAATGGTGTTTTAACGCCACTTTCAGCAATTTTTCAGCTATTTCATGGCATCCAGTTTTTATTGGGGGAGGAAGCCGGAGTACCCGGAGAGAACCCCCGACCTGCGGTAGGAAAACTGGCAATCCTTGTCAATTAAGATTGGAGTCGAGTACACCCTGCCTGCAGTGAGAATCGAACCCGCAATCTCAGTGTTGACAGACCACGTGATCAATAGTAAACGAACTACCTTGACCACTCGGCCACCGAGGCCCCCTCTCAACACTGAGTTTGCGGGTTCGAGTATTACTGCAAGCAGGAAGCAGCCGACTCCAATCTTAATTGACAATGTCAGTTTTCCTACAGTAACTTAATGAATATTTATAGAAGTCTTTTGATGTCTGGATATGTTTTTAGGAATAAAGGTTGCTGTGTAGTGTTGTGTTCTACTGTCTGATGGTATAAGTATGTTTTATGTTGGTATTGCTACTATAGGTGATGTACAATTTTATAAAAGAAAACTAATCTGTATCTAAGACGTCTGATTTTAAGGGGTGCCAATTTAAATCTGTGTACATATCATTGACTGAGCTTGTGTTATGATAGTGATTACATGTTAAGGTGCTTTGGGTTGGACTTATTCGATCTGCTTGATTTTTTGTTGAACAATATTCTAATTTTAGCCCGACTGGAGCTTTGCATGCATGAGATTTTATCTTTTCAGATGAGATTTTGAGATTTTTTGGATAAAGCATAAAGATTGATTTGCTTTTGCTGTCATGTTATCAATATGCTTGTCCCATTTTAGATTTTATTGAAATGTTACACCTAAATATTTTGTGGATTCAACTTTTGAGATAGAATGGACATGAAGTTTGTAAGTAAAAGTATGTGGATTTCATTTTTGTGTAATACTTGGAATGTTGCATTTATCAGTATTAAAGTGCATTAATCAGTCATTTTCCAACTTGCCAGCAGCTTCTAGATCTTCTTGTAGTTTTAGACAGTGTTCAGGTGTTCTAATTTCTTTATAGATTATGCTGTCATCAGCAAACAATCTTAATTTTTCTGTGTGTCATGTATTCTGCAAGATCAATAATGTAGATTAAAAATAATATTGGACCAAATACTCTGCCTTGAGGGGCACCAGATGCTACAGGTATGTTTTCAGATGTTATATCCTCAAGGACATTTTGTGTTTTGTTTGTCAAAAAGTCTTTTATCCAGTGATATGCATTTGAGTTGATTCCATAATGTTTGATTTGTAATGAAGATGTTGATGTAAAACTTGATCAAAATGAGCCTTCGAAAAGTACCCGATTGTAATATCCATTTGTATTTTGTTGTTTGAAACTTTTGATAGATGTGAATAAAGGATGTTAATTGTGTTTTAAAGAAGCGAGATGATCTAAAACCATGTTGGAAGTCATGTTAAATGTGATTTTGTTCAAGATGTTTCATGATACATGAATTGCCAGTGACTACATGTTCTAATAGCTTACAACATATTCAGGTCAATGAAATCGGCCTGTAGTTAATTAGGTCGTGTTTGTCGCCCTTTTTAAAAGGCGGACAAACACTTGCATGGTGCCATTCAATTGTTATTTTGCATGTGTCGAGGGATTTTTGAAACAATAATGTTAGTATTGGAGGAATGTATTGACTGAATTGTTTTAAACGGTCTCCCTATTTACCGACAAGAAGCATAATTTTGTCTGGTCTGGCTGGTGTATGGATATTTGAGGGGGCAAGATCTTGGTTGTTTATGTGCTTTTGTGCATTTTTACAACTGTTTTTTTGAAAATAAAGCAACACAGTTAACTGTTTTCCAACCATTAGCTTTTATCTTTTTTCTTAAAAATTGACATTGTTGTTAACTGTTAAAATGAAAATAAAAACCCTGTTTGCTGTTAACAGTACTGCCCTTCGATGAGATTCTGCTGTTGTGTTTTTTTTTCTATTTTTGAACTCAACTTTTTTCTGTTTTCTCATGTAAATTGCTGTTATCTGTTTTAATTATTTTAAATTTACTGTTATCTGTTTTGGGAAAAATAACAAATTTTTTACCTGTCAATGTACCCCTTCTAGCCCCCCCCCCCTCCCTATCATATTTATATTTTGCAGGAGTTTTGTGATACCTGCTTCGGTAATGTGTATATCTGTCATTTGTGGATATATATGGTGCCCTTTGTTTGGAATAGGGTCTTCGGTTATAGCATCCTCACAAGTCAGGGTTTCTGTGTCCTCATCATCCTCACTAGTCAGGGTTTCTGTGTCCTCATCTTCCTCACAAGTCAGGGTTTCTGTGTCCTCATCATCCTCACTAGTCAGGGTTTCTGTGTCCTCATCATCCTCACTAGTCAAGGTTTCTGTGTCCTCATCATCCTCACAAGTCAGGGTTTCTGTGTCCTCATCATCCTCACTAGTCAGGGTTTCTGTAACCTCATCATCCTCACTAGTCAGGGTTTCTGTGTCCTCATCATCCTCACTAGTCAGGGTTTCTGTGTCCTCATCATCCTCAATAGTCAGGGTGTCTGTGTCCTCATCATCCTCACTAGTCAGGGTTTCTGTGTCCTCATCATCCTCACTAGTCAGGGTTTCTGTGTCCTCATCATCCTCACTAGTCAGGGTTTCTGTGTCCTCATCATCCTCACTAGTCAGGGTTTCTGTGTCCTCATCATCCTCACTAGTCAGGGTTTCTGTGTCCTCATCTTCCTCACAAGTCAGGGTTTCTGTGTCCTCATCATCCTCACTAGTCAGGGTTTCTGTGTCCTCATCATCCTAACTAGTCAGGGTTTCTGTGTCCTCATCATCCTCACTAGTCAGGGTTTCTGTGTCCTCATCATCCTCACTAGTCAGGGTTTCTGTGTCCTCATCATCCTCACTAGTCAGGGTTTCTGTGTCCTCATCATCATCACAAGTCAGGGTTTCTGTGTCCTCATCATCCTCACTAGTCAGGGTGTCTGTGTCCTCATCATCCTCACTAGTCAGGGTTTCTGTGTCCTCATCATCCTCACTAGTCAGGGTTTCTGTGTCCTCATCATCCTCAATAGTCAGGGTTTCTGTGTCCTCATCATCCTCACTAGTCAAGGTTTCTGTGTCCTCATCATCCTCACTAGTCAGGGTTTCTGTGTCCTCATCATCCTCACTAGTCAGGGTTTCTGTGTCCTCATCATCCTCACTAGTCAGGGTTTCTGTGTCCTCATCATCCTCACTAGTCAGGGTTTCTGTGTCCTCATCATCCTCACTAGTCAGGGTTTCTGTGTCCTCATCATCCTCACTAGTCAGGGTTTCTGTGTCCTCATCATCCTCAATAGTCAGGGTTTCTGTGTCCTCATCATCCTCACTAGTCAGGGTTTCTGTGTCCTCATCATCCTCACTAGTCAGGGTTTATGTGTCCTCATCATCCTCACTAGTCAGGGTTTCTGTGTCCTCATCATCCTCACTAGTCAGGGTTTCTGTGTCCTCATCTTCCTCACAAGTCAGGGTTTCTGTGTCCTCATCATCCTCACTAGTCAGGGTTTCTGTGTCCTCATCATCCTCACTAGTCAGGGTTTCTGTGTCCTCATCATCCTCACTAGTCATGGTTTCTGTGTCCTCATCTTCCTCACAAGTCAGGGTTTCTGTGTCCTCATCATCCTCACTAGTCAGGGTTTCTGTGTCCTCATCATCCTCACTAGTCAGGGTTTCTGTGTCCTCATCATCCTCACTAGTCAGGGTTTCTGTGTCCTCATCTTCCTCACAAGTCAGGGTTTCTGTGTCCTCATCATCCTCACTAGTCAGGGTTTCGGTGTCCTCATCATCCTCACTAGTCAGGGTTTCTGTGTCCTCATCATCCTCACAAGTCAGGGTTTCTGTGTCCTCATCATCCTCACTAGTCAGGGTTTCTGTGTCCTCATCATCCTCACAAGTCAGGGTTTCTGTGTCCTCATCATCCTCACTAGTCAGGGTTTCTGTGTCCTCATCATCCTCACAAGTCAGGGTTTCTGTGTCCTCATGTGTCCATGGCGACACATAAACCCAGATTTTTGAGGATGCGGTTATAGGTGTAATAGCATTCTGAAACTGTTATGTGCATTTGCTTTTTGGATCTGATGGTAGAATACATGATTTTTCTTAAATCTGGAATATTGGAACTTTTTGATTTTGGGGTTTTAATGTACGTAGGAAAAAAAATTTATGGAATCATTTCTTAAGTTTTAGAAAAATAGTCATCAGACTTTCCCTCTTTTGTTCCAAATATCATGATTTAATTCTTTAATGGATTCTGGTATTTTTTCCCCTTTTGATTTAAAATTTCTTTTTTTTTATTGTACTTCCTCATTTGACTTTTTTAATAGGCTGTTGTTACCCCATGGAAGATTTTTTATTTTGCTTCAACATTTTTTTGTAGAATATTGCTCTTTTTGCTTTGTTGTATAAGTTTTTGAATGTTTCCAATAATTCATGAATGTTGGTGATTCCATTATTTCAGACAATTTTTTTATGTAAATTTTGTAGGTCTTCCTCAATTTTTATATCCCAGTTTGCTCGTTTGTACGTATAGATTTTGCGTGCTGTTTATTGACATCATAAATAGTGACAACACACAATCCTAATGGATAAAAAAGTCGTTCTTTATATTAATTCTGGAAATATAATAGACCCACTTTAAATATAGGCGCAATTTGAACACATTTTAAGGTTCGTGACGTTACTACCGAGCACCCTTCTGCATGCCATTAGTGATGTGACGTCTCACTCTTTCGCAAAAGAACGTAACTGGTGCCCCGAACCACTCTTCGGTACCTCTGCCACACGTCATACTCACAGGTACTTACAGGTCTTCTTCTGAACGCTGGCCTAAGCCACTATATTCAGATCATTCAATTCTTGCTGACTTAAATCCGTTCGGTTTCAACCTTAACGTTGTATTTTAAGTTGTTCCAATATTTATCTATAAGCGATTTTCAAACGATTGCAGGGTTGGTGCGTTGACAATATTATGATATTATTATGTGATGATTTCTGTATTGGCCATAGTTATTGGTCTAAGGCTTATACAGGTTGCAATTAGGCCAATACAGGACGAACTAGGCCAATACAGGACGAATCAGGCCAATACCGATATTGGACTTAGTTAATTCCGTATTGGACTGGTTCAGCAAAATATATCATATTGGCAGTTTAACTGTTATTTAAGCGAATATAATAGTAGTTAATTAATAATATCTGGTAGTTGGTTCCAAGTTGTTACGATTCGCTGGGTGAAGAACTTTGACCTGGTGTTTTTGGTGCATCTCTGTGTAACGATTTTCTCAATGGCGGATCCAGAAGGGGGAGGGGGTGGGTTGGTCGTAGGGGCGTACGCCCTCCCTTTAAAAAAAAGGAAAAAAAAAGAGAAACAGGGAGGGTAACAACCAGCGCCAAAGGCAAAAATGTAATCCCCGCTCTTCCTAGCCATAAATTTAATGCATTAGCGGTACTAATTCGTTTATTATGATATCTCTGTTGTATATACTGTGCCAAATAAAGGTTAATGAACACTATAAAAACCTTGTTCGTGGCCTTCCTTTTCCGATATCCCCTTTTTACGCCCCCCCTCCCTTTCGAAAATCCTTAATCCGCCCCTGTTTCTTGTTATGTCCTCTAGTTCAATTGTCAGTATTATAGATGAGTAGATGTGGAAGCGTGTTGTCATAAATTCCTGATGTTGATTTATATGCTTCAATCATAACACCACGTATACGTCTGTATTTGATGGTTGGTAGTTTCAATTTTCTTAGTCGTTGTTCGTATTCTAGGTTGGACAAAGTTGGTACTAATTTAGTTGCTCTCCTCTGTACGTTTTCTAAGGCAGTTATATCTTTTATCTTGTATGGACACCAGATTGCATTGGCATATATTCTAGATGTGGACGAACTAGGGCCTTGTATAGTAAATTAAATATTTCTTCTTCGAGACAAGTGAAATGTTCAAGACAAGACAAAGTTTTATTTAAAGTCGGCACAATAACAACACATAACATAACCTCTAAAGAGCTTTTTAACCGACATACAGTACATAATAAAGCCTCCTGATAAGCTACATGTAACTACATGCAACACACATTAGCCACTCATATAAATAAGCACTACTGACCTACTACATTACATAAATGCAACATACATTAGCCACATACATAAATGAGCACTACAGACATATTACATATACATTCATACAACATACATTAGCCATAGCCTCTTACTTTATTTGAAAAACACAGAGGTTAAGATACCATTATATGGGGTCGTAACTTAAGGAACTTTGATCAAATAAAAGAAGGTGAAAACACATAAAAACTGGACGGACAACGTTGAAAAGAAGCTACAGTGGTACTACTAGTATAATTTACATGTAGGGATTAAGGGAATAGACAAGTAGTGGCATCATTACATACCAAGCGCTATAATAGCAGCAAAAGAAAACAGAAAACATGTAAATGCATATAATATGGACAGCACAAGCATGCATACATAGAAACAGGCACTAAATAGGCACTAAATACAATAAAATAGTTTAGTAAAACCAGGTATAAACAGAGAAGCACTGATTATCAAGCTGTTTATTGACAAAGCATCCGAGTTTACTTAAAGCTGTGATAATATTTGTAACAAAGCATTTATGAGCAGCATGCAGAGCAGTGACATGACTTGCCATTCCAAGAATTTATAAAATTTTTGAATTGAAAAAAGGATGATTCATTTCGGAAATGGTCTGGCAAGTTCTTCTTATCAATCCCATGATGTTGTTAGCTTTATTGATCTTTTCGTTCATATGATGTTCAAATGACAGTTTGTTGTCAATGGTAACGCCTATAGATGTCTTTCTCTTTTTCTACATGTTCTAATTGTGTGTTCCTTAGTATGTAATCATATTTAGGTCTGTCTGTTTTTCCAGCTGTCAGCACTTTACATTTATCAGGGTGGAAACGGAGTAATCATTCATTTGACCAATTCTCTAGTTCAAATATATCATTCTGGATTATGTCGTTGTCTATGGTGGAGATAATCTGTCGGAAAATGTTGGTGTCGTCTGTAAACATGTAGCAATCAGATTCTAACTTGTTTGGTAGGTCGTTTATGTAAATCACAAATAATATCGGACCTAGGACACTCCCTTGTGGAATACCACTGGTGACCTGCTGGAAGGTTGAGAAACTGCTGTTGACTCGTACACGTTGCTTTCTGTCTGTAAGAAATGACTTGACCTATTTAATAATTTCATCTGATAGTCCATAACTTTCATTCCCCTTTTCCGTCAATAACAAGAAAAAGATATGGGAGGGATGTTCGATTTATATGTTATAGGTGTGTTCGATTTATATGTTATAGGTGTATCCGATTTGATTTGGTTTAAAAAAAATTTTTTTCATTTTTGTTTTAATTTCTTCATATGGTGTAAATGGTTACAAAAACGATGTATACACGATTGTGGAAGGCAAGAAATAATCATCTTGATAATTTTAAGAGTACTGTAATAAAAAAGCAAAGTGTTGGAAAGACAAATGTTTATAGTACAATAACAATAGCATTCATGTGGATAAACAATTCTAAGAACATTATTAAATTTTCAGAATTTAAATGGGGGCCTCGGTGGCCGAGTGGTTAAATACTAGTTCGTCTACTATTGATCACGTGGTCTGTCAACACTGAGATTGCGGGTTCGATTCTCACTGTAGGCAGGGTGTACTCGTCTCCAAAGTGCGTTAAACACCATCAAACAAACAAACAAACAGAATTTAAAATAAACACAAAAAATGAGAAGAGTCTTATTTTGCAAAACAATTTAGGAGATTATTCACTTCGAATCCTAGTCAACTCGTACGATCCTAGAGGTATGTTTAATAAAATCTAATTCTATAAGTATCGAAATATAACTTGCTTCTTACAAAAATTTCGAACTTCAAAATTTTTAAATACTGAATTAAATAAACAATCTATATCTTTTGTGCTTTTTTTTATTATTAAGAAATTTCTTTTCCCTACTAATTTCTACGACACTTTTCACTGATTCGGACATCAATTTTTTTAAATAACATGCCTGTTTGAAAATCTAATTTCCGTATAAAAATCATAATCTAAATTAGCATTTTCGCGGCTTATTATGAGAGTCTAATTGGTCTTTCATTTTAACCTTTCATCAAAGTTCAGTGTCAGGTAATAAATTTCACATGATGCATGATGTGAACGCCATGCATTACGTAATATAACAAAATTTTAAAATGCTTTATCAAATCATCTTATGAATTTCCAAAATAAACTAAAAAATATATGTCCCCTATTTCAAGAAATACGAGTAGTGTTCTGTGACATTTCCAAGGCCTTCGATCTAGTTTGGCACAGAGGTCTATTATTTAAACTGAAAAAAATATGGTATAACGGGACACCTTCTGAGTTGGTTTGACAGTTATCTATCTGGGCGACCAACGTGTCGCACTTAACGGCTGTTTCTCTGACTGGAAGCCGGTAAGTGCCGGTGTTCCACAAGGATCAATACTCGGTCCTCTTCTTTTTCTAATTTTTATTAACGATATCGTCGACGATATAAACGCGTGTATAAAATTATTTGCCGACGACACTAGTCTTTATGTCATTGTTGATACCCCAGATAATGCGGCGAAAATTTTGAATAGTGATCTCGACAAAATCCACCGCTGGGCTTCGCAGTGGCTCGTGAGTTTTAATCCCCAGAAGACCGAGACGATGCTTGTATCGCGTAAAACTACTCGACAAGTACACCCTCTATTACGGATGAACAATATTTATCTTCAGGAAGTATCTAGTCATAAACACTTGGGCGTCTACTTCTCGGATGATGGCTCATGGCATGAACATATCGATTACATTGTTAAAAAGGCATTTTTAAGAGTCAATATCTTACGACGTGTACGCTTAGTTTTAGATCGATTTACCTTAGAAAAAATGTATCTTTCATATATCAGACCAATATTAGAATATAGTGACGTCGTTTGGGACAACGGGATTCAAACATTAGTTAATAAAATCGAAAGCGTTCAAATAGAAGCAATGCGAATCGTAACGGGTGGCACAAAATTAACATCGCTCGAAAAATTATACGAGGAAACGGGATGGGAAAAACTTTCTGATCGTAGAAAGAAACACAAACTTGTTATGATATACAAAATGGTGAACGGGAATACTCCTGAGTATTTGAGTAATTTATTACCAAATATCAGGTCTAACTTTCATCGTCATTTTACACGCCAATCTAACAATATTACTGATATTCGGACTAGGACGTCTTTATATTCAAATTATTTTCTGCCGTCAACTATTAAATTGTGGAATAACCTGTCGATAGATATTGTGAATTCGGGATTGCTAAACATATTCAAGTCACGTATCGGAGCTCAAAATGAAAAACGCCCATTATTTTATAATGCAGGTAGTAGGATGGGTCAAATCTTGCATGCCAGAATGCGCATGAATAGTGCTCAGCTGTCTGAATGAGCATCTGTTCAGGCGCAGTCTGGGGGACAGTCCGAATTGTACATGCGGACAGATAGAGTCAAACAGACATTTTCTACTTTACTGTCATAAATATTCCGATCTTCGTCGAAGGACTATTTTTGCTTTGAATTTTCAAATCGACTTAAACCTATTCCTATATGGGTCGGATGCTCTAACTTTGGAACAGAATACTGAAGTTTTTTTTTAACGTGCAATCCTATCTTCTAAAAAGTAAACGTTTTGTAGATGCATAGACATTTAACACCTTAAAGCATTTCATCAACCCTTTCTCTCTTTCCTTTTCCTATCAAATATATTAATTTATTTTTTTTCCTTCCTCTCTATTCTTCATTATAAAATGTATCAAGCCTGTCAGAGCATGTATTTTACATTTTGTTAAATATGTAATTTCGTAACTGGAGACGGATTTGTAAAAGCTTCTCAGCTTGTTTCCGAATCCATGTATTGTATTAACTGTATTAGCTACAATAATGTAGCTCCTTATTTTTTTAATTTTTTTGTTTATGGACGGAGCTACAAAGAGGTCCCATTACTCGTAATGGAGCAAAAACACTCTTGAGATTTATACATATTTTCCTCTTTTAAACTGCTATTTTTGTTCAATTTATATTTTTTCCTTTCTCCGCCGTTCAGTTGACATTTCTACGATGTCTAATTAAATAATTTTAACACTTTTTCGTAATCATGGCATTGTTGACAAAATTGAAATTGTGGAGTGTAGAATTGTAGAATCGTATCGGTAAAAATTTGATCCCAGCCAATGCAATAAAGCCGGAAAAAACTTGATCCGGATGAATTTTTACTATATCGATTCAGAAATTACGCACTTCCGGAAGTCAATTTTTGACAACAATGCCATGATTACGAATAAAGTGTAAAACTAATGAATTAGGTGTTGTAGAAATATCAGTTAACACTTCAAGACATTAAAAAGTATGTAGCAATTTAGGGAAACAGTTTAATAGCGTATTATATGCATAAAACCCCCGGGTGTGAATCACTCCCGGCTTGCTCCATTACGAGTAATGGGACCTCTTTGTAGCTCCGTCCATAAAAAAAAATATAAAAAAAAATAAGGAGCTACATTATTGTAGCTATAACTGTATGTTCAATGATATATCTATTTATACAATAAAATATGTTTAAATTAAGAAATAATTCAACAAAAAACTTAAAAGTGACCAAATACGTTACATACTATAGTTAACAGAATCTTAACACCAATTCTCCATAAGGATCAAAGGATTTCCATATAGGGTGAGACATGACATGGCTCAGATTTAGCTGATTTTCATTTTATAAGTTGAAATTGACCATTGGACAACAAAATAATGATTGTTTGTTATGATTTGACTTCGGTTGCCATGGTAATGGTGGCGGCCATTTTGGGCCGATTAAAATACAGTGAAAAGGACAATATTCAAATCCCAATTTTTCAGGGGAAAATCGAATCATATTCAGTAGAATTTTTTGATTTGCTTAATTCAATATCTCATTGACATTATTCAAAACAGTTAATACAGTTTAAGTATATGTGTGATCAGACTGAGACTATTGAACATGTAAAGAAATAGTGCATTATTCTCTATAATTTTTGGTCAAAAATATTACCATTTTTGACACTTTTCTGACTCCATTTTCATACAATGCACCAATCACATATAATCATCATGAATATAATTACATAGATTGATGATTAATATTCAAAAATTTTAAAAATCTCAATGGGGTAAGAAAAAATGTCTTTAAAAAACACTGTTAAAGTTGGTTACTTAAATAGATGTATGACCATACTTCTAATATGAGCCAAGATAACAATTGTTGTCATCATATGTACCTAAAAGAATCTTTCCAACATAGTATGACCTTAGAAAACTTTTAAGGTCACTTGTGTTGTTCTCAAGGTCACTTAAAATTGATTTTGCTTCGAGATTTTCATATTTGAAAGCTCAATTTTTAGTTGAACTTGACCTTGAGACACTGTACCCTGAAATGATTTCAATGTCATTTTAAGTTTATAGTATGTCTGTTAAAAATAATAATTAAGGATGATTTAATTTATTCCTAAGAGAAACAGTAGTTTCATTGAAATATTGAACAATACAAAAATGGCTTTTTTCACAGGTTACCATGGTAACCATCTTTGACAGTGTTTTCTTTAGACATCTTTTGTTACCCCATTGAGATTTTAATAAGTTTTGAATATTAATCATCAATTTATGTAATTATATTCATGATGAGTATTTGTGATTGGTGCATTTTCTGAAAATGGAGTCAGTAAAGTGGCAAAAATGGTAATTTTTGAGTAAAAAAATTCCAGAAAAAATGCTTGATTTCTTGACATATTCGATAGCCTCGTTCTGACTACACATTTATGTTTAGTCTTGAAACTGTTTTGAATATTGTCAATGAGGTATTCAATTAAGCAAATAAAACATTATATTGAATATGCATTGATTTTTGAATAACAAATTGGGAATTGAATATAGGCTATTTCGCAGTATGAGAAATGATAAAAAATGACCGCCTCAGTTACCATGGCAACCGTGGTCAATCATAACAAACAGTCATAATTTTTATGATCCAATGGTCAATTGCAACTTATGAAATTAAAATCAGCAAAATCTGAGACATGTAATGTCCCAGTTATTTTGGTGCTTAGGGATAATTGGTCTTAAAATGCACATTTATTATTATAAGTAACTAATAAAAGAAACAGAAATATATACATTTTATCATGTTAAAATTAGAATGCATAAAAATTACGAAGCTAACCATATAAGTCATGAAATATTCCAAGAAATAAAATTGAGCGATGAAATATATTACGTAATGAAAATTTAAAAATGCCTTTTTATTATCTAATTAATAAAAGAAACGCAAGAATAGAATGCACTAAAAAAAATACTAAGCTTTCCCTATAAATAGTAAACTAATCCAAAAATAAAAATTGAAGCGATCATTTCTTACTACCGAGATAGACACTGGTAAAGCGCGCATTAATATTGTACATCTTTACTTACTTATTAGATCAGGGAAAAATGTATTTTAAAGCTTGAAGGATTTTACAAGTACGAAAAACTATAAATGAAATATTTTCTTTAATATTTAATTAGCCATTTTATCACTTACAACATGAACTATATTGTAGAGTATGATTTTTTACCTGAAAAGCGATAAATAGTCAATCGTATATATCATTAAGAGACAATAAGAAGAGATCGAACATATGAAAAAATACAACGGATGTGTGCCGGAATGCCAACATTTTGAAAGATCAAAGAACATTGTAGGCGCTCATTAATGAGGATTAAGGGGTCCCCCATACAGGGTAATTAATTTATAGTAAAGGTAAAATTGTGTTATATTGTACTGGTATATGTTGAGTGATAGTATTTGTATAATAATTATATTATTATAAACATTATCACTCAATATAAGACATTGTTTTATTTTAACATTATAAACACTGTCATTGTAGCAAAATATAACAAAATAAAAATAAAATTACACGTACAGTCTATTCAGTTTTTATCCAAGATGTAATAGCTGTGACACAGCATCCACATAGTTCATGAAGTCGATGGTGTTGTTGGCGAGTCTGTCCTTCAATGTGCTGATGTAGTTTTCGATGGTTCGGTACTTCTTGGGTCTGGGTCTTTTGGCTTGAAGTTGAATATAAGTTATCTCGTTGACTGCGTCGATGTCTTTAAAAATCTGGATGATGGTGTAGATATTCGGGTGACTGTGCTGGACTTTTCTTTTTAGTTTCCATGCCAGGCTTCCAGGTGGTTGGTGGTGCGGGGTCCTTCTATGTTGATTCCATAGAGTGCGGTCGCTATCAATCCATTGGGTAACAACATAATCTGTGAAAGTTGTAGTGTCGATGGGCAAGTATGTGTCTTATAAGTCTTCTAGTGCATGGAACCAGACATCTTCTACGTGTTATAAAGTGCATTATGTCTTTGGCTACAATGTTTGCTTGGTCTGCAGGGTGAAAGTGTTATTGCTGTCCTAGTGCCGTAATAGTGTCATTCTTAGCGTTGATAGTCGCTGGGCATGCTGGTATAGTACACTTTCAGTACGTTCTTTCACCATGGGTAGTCTTTACCCGGAAAAGATAATCATTGAAGGCTAAATTGTTGCCTCCTAGTCTGGTGCGTATGTACTTAAAGTTCAACTGTGCCATAGTCATGATTTACTTTGAATGATACTAAAAGTATTCAGTTGGGTAGCAATTAATACATAATATTATTTGTCAATTTGTTAATTTTCACGTTTTTAACAAATTTAACTTTGATGCTTAAAATATTAATGAATTAATTTCTTTATTATTCATTTTTACATAAATAACATAATAATAATAAGTTCTAAATACATGTAGTTTCACAATTTTAAAATACAACTTTTTCTGTAAAAAAAAAAGGTTATTTTACCTATGATTATACTTACACCCGTTGTTGTACCCCTTTGTAACCACTAAAACAATGTTGGCATTCCGGGAACACCCCAATACAACAAAGTTCCAGGAAATAAATTTTGCTACGCATGACGCGCGCTTCGTCTATTCAAGACTCATCAGAGGCGCTTTATCAAAAAAATTGAAACACTATATGAATATGAAGAGCATAGAACAATAAAACCCAAATATTCCGAACTGGAAACCAAATTATTATTATGATCAGCCTATACCTAGGGTAGGAAGCACCTAAGGGTAGAATGCGAAACGAACATCTCAAGAGAAAACACATTTGTTGACAATTTTATTATAAAAACATAATTACAGCTTTTCTTACAAATGTAACTCCTGTTAAATCGTCGTTGTTATCTAGTAACACTAAAAAGCGACAGTACGAAGATGTCATTTTATTGGTTATGTTACCTTATTAACAACATATTTAAAATAATACATTTTATTCAAGTATTGACACAACCGTTGAAAGATAAAAGTTAGAAACAGAATCGTACGTGACAGGCCTATTTTCTCTCAAAATCTCATGACCACTTTAAAACCTTCCAAAAGATAACCAGCTTCCGGGGTGAACCCCACTCTAAAAATAGCACTTTCTTTTCAGAAAATCTTTGTTTATAGATCATGTAGTGAATGTGACATAAAACATACTAAACACCATTAAAACAGAGCAAGTTAGGACTCAAAATTTTCCCAATATATTCACCTTTCTGAAAAACTTTCATTCATTAAAATCCATGTAGTATTTTTTAATATACACTAAGATAAGCAGGACTATTTTGTTGTTAAGTACTATTGTCTTATATGTTCTAAATTTGATTGGTCCCCTTAATGTCATAACCCTTAAGGAAACAGGTCGGACTATTGTCGGGGAAATAATTAGTACGTTGTCCAACCAGAGTTGATTGATTAAAAGCGTTGGTACAGACTTCGTCGTTTTTAAAGCATTTGGGTAAAGTAAAACACATAAGTAATAAGAAATAATATTATTTTGGTTATAGAGATTATTTCGGTTAGAGGCTACTAGAATTTAGTATATCACGTGACTTTTCTCAATTCTCAGGCTAGTCCTGCATAAGATACCACGTAGATGGTCTATACAAATGGCTTCTACATTGATATTAGCTACAAAAACATTTAATATAAGGTTTACAGCGCAATTGGCTATTTCTGAACTATGAGTAGACCATTGGTACTGTCTAAATAAGGCAGTGACAAGTTGGCCTGACAAGCAGTCACTTTTTCTGTGAACTGGAGGCATTGCAAATCTTGTCCATGTGGTCTAGCGCCACTCTGACTTTGAATAAGGGACAGAGTGAATTCAGTTTAAAGAACGAAGGTAGCGTGCATCTGAAACTTTGCCAGAATTAGGACAGGCAATACGACGCCTAGTAAAAAAAGCGTACCCAAGGGCCCCAGGTGAGGAACGAGACACTTTAGCCATGGAATATTTAATTGATAGTTTTGTGAACAGTAAAATACGCATAAGTACAACAATATCGCCCTATCAATCTTAATTTTGCCATATGTCTGGCAGTTGAACTAGATTTTATAAGGCGGAGTACACTAATGCATGCTTAAAAACAGTAAACACGATGTACAATTCGGCAAGAGGTCGAATTGAAAATACGAATGAAAGTTCTGACAAGATAGAGAGAGAATGTTGGAGACTATGAATGAGCAACTGGCTAGTAGGAGAAAAGAGTTGGACGAATTTAAGAAAAATAATACCATGCAAATGCAAGTGGACACCAGACCCTTTGCCTGCTACAATTGTGGAAAGCCTGGTCATATGGCAAAGAAACTGTTCCTCGACGGCGAGATCGCCCAGGGGTCCAACAAGTACCAAAAACCATAATGTTAAAATAACGTATTAGAAGCTGAGAAGTAAGCGTAGACGATCACCGTATCTTGGCACCAATACAGTCAATTGCGAACCAAATCTCTACTTAGAGGTTCAGGTAAATCGCACTTCAGCCAGATTTTTGGTTGACACGGGGCCATTATAAGTTTGGTGTCAAATTCATTGTTTGAAACGTTCAGATGGCGTTATCGGCCAAAGGTATCCCCATTTATCAAGACATCATGGCAGCCAACGGTCCAATCAGGTTAAGGGTAAGGCTCTCTTCCCATCCAGATGGGAAATTTTCATACAGTTGTAGAAGCTGCAATAGCAGAGTTATCTGTAGAAGGTATATTTGGTCTTGATTTTCTGAAAGTTTATAAACTGTAAAGTTGATCTTGAGAAGGCGGTTCTTATCCAAGATCATCAATAGGTACCCACTCTTTTGGAGGGGTAGTTGGTGTCTTCAGAATTGCTTCAGCACTGTCCCGAGATCAGAAATATTAACTCCGGGAACGGTTATAGACCATGTTCCCGGCAATGAGAATAGTCGTGCCTCAAAGAATTTTTAAGTAAAGACGTGGCTCTTGTGGTCAAAACTCTGGTTTATGACAATGAAGTTGTACCAGTGATATTAATGAATACAAGTGACAACGTGCAAATTTTAAGGGTTGACACTTTGATTGGCAATCTTAGTAAGGCACAAGTAATAAAATGTGACGGTAAACAGGAAGATAGAAGTGCAAAGTTCAATTCTGAGATTGACAACCTTTTGATTAGAGCAAGTAAGGGTCTGAACTCTGAACAGAAAGTTGGTCGTCAAGTTGTTGCGAGAATTTAAGGGTCACACTGATATTGTCTGCGGGAGATGAGAAGCCCATTAAACAGCCCACGACGCGCACCGGTGGCAATGAGAGAAGAGAATAATAGGCATATTGATAGTATGTTAGAAAAGAAGTTCATAGAACCTTCCGAAAGGCCATGGTCGTCTGGAATCGTTCTAGTCAAAAAGAAGGTTCTGCATAGACTATAGACTTTTAAACGCACGCACTCTTAAAGATGCGTACCCTCTTCCCAGCACAGTTGTCTGGAAACAAACGGGTTACAACAATTGATCTCTGTCCTGGGTACTGGTAGGTCGGGTAGATAATCTGATCGCCCTAAAACAGCATTCGCTACAAGGCGTGGAAAATTTCAATTCCGTTAAATCCCGTTTAGGCTGACTGATGCGACAGCCACGTTCGAACGACTTATGGAAAATGTCATTGTGGGCTTACAGTGGGACATCTGTATGGTGTACCTCGATGACATTATCATCATGGCAAAAGATTTTAGTGGTATGATTGAAATTTACCTAAAGTTTTTGAGAAGCTTCAAGCCGCAGGGTTGAAGCTTAAGCCCCAAAAAGTGTTGCTTGTTTTTTAATGAGGTCAAATTTCTGGGGCAGTGTCAGAGGATGGGGTATCAACAGACCCTAACAAGATAAAGTGCATCAAAGAGTGGTCTATTCCATACAACGTCAGCGAGTTAAGTTAAGGTCTTTCCTAAGCTTATGTGGGTATTATCGGAGGTATATCCATAATTTTACGGCATTGCAAAAAAGTTTGCAGCAGTTGACGGAAAAGGGTAAGGAGTTCTTGTGGACCGATGAGGGTCAAGAGGCATTTGAAAATATAAACCAGAGGCTAATCCAATCCCAATCCTAGTCCATCCAGATTTTACAAAAGAGTTCGTGTTAGATACAGACGCCAGTAATTTGGCAATATGTGGGCTCTTGTCACAAATCGTTGATGGAAAGGAACGGATGATCCCTTATTGTAGCCGGACATTGTCAAAAACAGAACGCAAATACTGCGTAACCAGGAAGTAACTTTTAGCTGTGGTCCATTTCATCAAACAATTTCGACACTTTCTCTTTGGGAGGAAATTCTTGATATGAACTCACCAGTCCCCTTCAGTGGTTACTCAGGTTTAAGAACCCAGAAGGTCAGTTGGCGCGATGGTTGGAGGTTATAAGTTCATAAGAAATGACCATTAAACACCGGCCAGGTGCCCAACATCGCAATGCTGACGCCGTTAGTAGGATTCCTTGTAAACCATGTGGGTTTAAGTCCGATTGGGATAGAAATTTAAATCATGTTAACGTAGTGGTGTCTAAGGAGGACGATAGTGGGAGCGAGGAACTTGAGACAACTGCAAGAAGCGGATAAGGATCTGCAAACTGTAAAAGGGTGGATAGACTCTGGCTCAAAACCGTCCTATCACAGTATAGGAAAGTACAGTTATGTATTGTGGGCATAATGGGATTCACTGAAGGTAGTGAACGGTATTTGTACAGGGTACAATTTGATTCGGGGGAAAGGCAGGCATTAGTACCCATGAAAGAAAGGCAAAGAATTCTGCGTTATGCTCATGATATCGAAACAGCTGCCCATTTGGGTATAAAGAAAACCTTGGCACGGATAAGTTCGTCTACATATTGATCACGTGGTCGTGGTCTGTCAACATGACTGATGTTGCTGTTACTCGACTCCTATTTTAATTGACAAAGACTACCAGCTTTCCTAACATAGGTCGGGGGTTTTCTCCGGGTAACAAACAGACAAACAATTTTTACCGTACAGTAAAGATAGCTGATAGTATGAAGACAAACACAGAGCATAAACCTCATAACCAATACTTATTCACAAGCGATCATTCAGTATGCAAATAATTATACAAATGAAAAGAAAGCCAAAAGCTCTGCCTGACAACTCCCACTTATACCGGGAATAAGACCAAGACGTAAGTGTAAAAGATTTATAATTTTTGGTTTGTCTGAATGGTGTTTCGACGCCAATTTTAGCAATTTTTCAGTTTTTCAGGTACATCATGAATTTAATTCTTCCGTTTAACTGAGCGTAGGCGGACAACATCCCTCCCCAAAATCTCTTCAATGATATTTAAAAGACGGATACAATACCCCAACCCATTTGGAACTTCGTCATATTATTTACAAACATGTAAATTAAAAACTGTTACTGTTAGTGACGGCGTTGTGAAATGCGGCTTAATTTTCATTTTGGTAGATCGAATTTCCATAGGAAGTCAGCCATTTTTGTTTCTTAAGGGGTCTAATGTTGTTTACAAACGTTCGTCTGCTTTCGTAACGTAAAATGGTATTCGGACAAACCGCGAGACTTTTCCCGCCTCAACTGCAGACGACATTACCCGAAGGATTTCGAATAGACAACAATGGAATTTTCCTAACGTACACTTCCGTTCAAAAGAAGGTCAAAATTTAGTATGGAAAATCGATGTCTCAAAATGAAAATTCAGCCGCATTTCACAACGCCGTTTAGCTGTGAAAAATAATTGTTGATTTCAAAAAGTGTATTAACTCCGGGAACGGTTATAGACCATGTTCCCGGCAATGAGAATAGTCGTGCCTCAAAGAATTTTTAAGTAAAGACGTGGCTCTTGTGGTCAAAACTCTGGTTTATGACAATGAAGTTGTACCAGTGATATTAATGAATACAAGTGACAACGTGCAAATTTTAAGGGTTGACACTTTGATTGGCAATCTTAGTAAGGCACAAGTAATAAAATGTGACGGTAAACAGGAAGATAGAAGTGCAAAGTTCAATTCTGAGATTGACAACCTTTTGTAGAGACGTAAATACAAAGTGCAGATAACTCCCGATAAGTATGTTCGCGCATGACTGAACCTTTTCACTGCTTGGGTGGTGTTGCTTTACGGCCTTCAGTTGGAAGGAAAACAATAGGAGAGTATCAAATGTAGTTTATGAATATTCATGAGGGATTACATCACATTTACCGTGTATCTGCTACAGTTTGTGTCCGTGATTAGGTTGGGAAAACCAGAATTCAAAATTTTGTTGATCGTTTAAAGTTAGTTATTTGCACAGTAAATTAATGAAACTTCTACAGAACAATATTTTATACATCTTTTAAAAGATTTTATAATAAAACTAAATTAAAACCACCGTGTTCATATTTAAAAAAAGTTATAAATGTCCTACCCCATTGTGTCATGACGCAGTTACCTCCCATGTAATACATGATCAAGTACGGTAAATCACTCTTCAATGTGAAAACACAAAAAGACTGCTTTTGTATGTGACAATCTTGCAGACAGATTGAGACAATATTTTTGTCAAACTACTTGCTATTAAAGCATTTTGAGTTAATATTTATGTAGGTTAAGTTCATTTTAATCAAGCCAAATATTAATTTCAATTTATATTACAATTTTAGAATTTTTTTTATATAATTGTTTTGTGGAAACAGTTTTGTGTCAAGATCGAATTTTTTGAAAAGAATAAAATGTAAATTTCTTTTAGATACAAATAGATATTTTAAAAATTAAACTGTTTTTCAAAGTGTCACGAATTCCTCTTTAAAATGATGTGTTGTATTTAAATTTTGCAAGACTTTTAAAATTTTATTTTGCGTCCCTACCTTTTGATTAGAGCAAGTAAGGGTCTGAACTCTGAACAGAAAGTTGGTCGTCAAGTTGTTGCGAGAATTTAAGGGTCACACTGATATTGTCTGCGGGAGATGAGAAGCCCATTAAACAGCCCACGACGCGCACCGGTGGCAATGAGAGAAGAGAATAATAGGCATATTGATAGTATGTAAGAAAAGAAGTTCATAGAACCTTCCGAAAGGCCATGGTCGTCTGGAATCGTTCTAGTCAAAAAGAAGGTTCTGCATAGACTATAGACTTTTAAACGCACGCACTCTTAAAGATGCGTACCCTCTTCCCAGCACAGTTGTCTGGAAACAAACGGGTTACAACAATTGATCTCTGTCCTGGGTACTGGTAGGTCGGGTAGATAATCTGATCGCCCTAAAACAGCATTCGCTACAAGGCGTGGAAAATTTCAATTCCGTTAAATCCCGTTTAGGCTGACTGATGCGACAGCCACGTTCGAACGACTTATGGAAAATGTCATTGTGGGCTTACAGTGGGACATCTGTATGGTGTACCTCGATGACATTATCATCATGGCAAAAGATTTTAGTGGTATGATTGAAATTTACCTAAAGTTTTTGAGAAGCTTCAAGCCGCAGGGTTGAAGCTTAAGCCCCAAAAAGTGTTGCTTGTTTTTTAATGAGGTCAAATTTCTGGGGCAGTGTCAGAGGATGGGGTATCAACAGACCCTAACAAGATAAAGTGCATCAAAGAGTGGTCTATTCCCTGCAACGTCAGCAAGTTAAGGTCTTTCCTAAGCTTATGTGGGTATTATCGGCGGTATAATTTTATAATTTTACGGCATTGCAAAAAGTTTACAGCAGTTGACGGAAAAGGGTAAGGAGTTTTTATGGACCGATAAGAGTCAAGAGGCATTTGAAAATATAAACCAGAGGCTAATCCAATCCCAATCCTAGTCCATCCAGATTTTACAAAAGAGTTCGTGTTAGATACAGACGCCAGTAATTTGGCAATATGTGGGCTCTTGTCACAAATCATTGATGGAAAGGAACGGTTATCCCTTATTGTAGCCGGACATTGTCAAAAACAGAACGCAAATACTGCGTAACCAGGAAAGAACTTTTAGCTGTGGTCCATTTTATCAAACAATTTCGACACTTTCTCTTTGGGAGGAAATTCTTGATATGAACTCACCACAGTCCCCTTCAGTGGTTACTCAGGTTTAAGAACCCAGAAGGTCAGTTGGCGCGATGGTTGGAGGTTATAAGTTCATACGAAATGACCATTAAAACACCGGCCAGGTGCCCAACATCGCAATGCTGACGCCGTTAGTAGGATTCCTTGTAAACCATGTGGGTTTAAGTCCGATTGGGATAGAAATTTAAATCATGTTAACGTAGTGGTGTCTAAGGCGGCCGATAGTGGGAGCGAGGAACTTGAGACAACTGCAAGAAGCAGATAAGGATCTGCAAACTGTAAAAGGGTGGATAGACTCTGGCTCAAAACCGTCATATCACAGTATAGGAAAGTACAGTTATGTATTGTGGACATAATGGGATTCACTGAAGGTAGTGAACGGTATTTGTATAGGGTACATTTTGATTCGGGGGAAAGGCAGGCATTAGTACCCATGAAAGAAAGGCAAAGAATTCTGCGTTATGCTCATGATATCGAAACAGCTGCCCATTTGGGTATAAAGAAAACCTTGGCACGGATAAGTTCGTCTACATATTGATCAAGTGGTCGTGGTCTGTCAACATGACTGATGTTGCTGTTTCTCGACTCCAATTTTAATTGACAAAGACTACCAGCTTTCCTAACATAGGTCGGGGGTTTTCTCCGGGTACTCCGGCTTCCTCACCAAACAGACAAACAATTTTTACCGTACAGTAAAGATAGCTGATAGTATGAAGACAAACACAGAGCATAAACCTCATAAACAATACTTATTCACAAGCGATCATTCAGTATGCAAATAATTATACAAATGAAAAGAAAGCCAAAAGCTCTGCCTGACAACTCCCACGTATACCGGGAATAAGACCAAGACGTAAGTGTAAAAGATTTATAATTTTTGGTTTGTCTGAATGGTGTTTCGACGCCAATTTTAGCAATTTTTCAGTTTTTCAGGTACATCATGAATTTAATTCTTCCGTTTAACTGAGTGTAGGCGGACAACATCCCTCCCCAAAATCTCTTCAGTGATATTTAAAAGACGGATACAATACCCCAACCCATTTGGAACTTCGTCATATTATTTACATGTAAATTAAAAACTGTTACTTTTAGTGTTAAAAAAAATAGTCATATATGTTAAAACTTTATAATATCAATCTAATTAAAATTAAATCTTTCACTTGCTCCCCCCTTTTTGCTATGGTCGCTTACAACGCAGCGACCTATAACAAAAAGGGGGCAGGAAGTGAAAGATTTAATTTTAATTAGATTGTTATAATATTTGAGCTATTTCATTTTTCTCTATTAAAAAATCTCTAAAAAACAAACAAAAATCAGAGAGTAGAATGTGTTCAGTTTATTATATATTCACGCAACGCCCGTAACGTTTTTATACCCCGCCACACGAAGTGGCGAGGTATTATGTTATACCCTCAGTATTCGTTCGTTCGGTGTCTGTCCGTCCCCCGAAGGTTTCCAGATGATAACTTGAAAACGCCTCATGAGATTTGAATGATATTTTGCACAGCTGTTCAGTACAATAAAATACAGGTCAAGTTCAATTTTCAGGATGATCCGAAAAATATTATTGAAGTTTTGCCACTTTATAAATTTTCAAATTTGACAATAATGAAATTTTCTGGTCTAAGAAAGATAACTCATTTCTTTCTATCTGTATATACTAGTATATAGTGGATGTATAGTACAGTCAAACCTCGATAAGTCGAAGTTTGCGGGACCATAAAAAATATATCGAGTTATCCGAAGTTCGAGTCAACCGAGTTTAGGGTGTGACGTCATTTTCATTATGTGATTTTTTTAAAATCTGACGGTAGTTATTTCATGTACATTGGTTTCGAACTTCGGCATCGCTTGTTTTGTCACGGTATTTGTAGCGTGCGATATATGAAGTATTTTAGCCATTCACATAAATCGACAATAATTAATAAATAGTGTAATCATATTTTATTAACTTTATTACGAAATTATGGAAATACATACCAAGAAAACACTTATCAACTTACAGTTCGATAGAACTAATGAAACAATACAAATTGTTTTTACGTAATTGACAACACACAAGTCAACAAAAATAACAGAATGTCTTTATTGAAACGAAACTCGACCACATACATCATTGATCAGATCAAAAGCAATTTTCAATAAATATCATTTTTAATTAAACATGACAAAATAATTCGGACAGTAATTAGCGGATCATCAATTAACCTTAATAATGCATGTCCTGCGCTTGGATTACCAGTTCGTTTTATTAAATTGCCTATTCAAATTGTAATTGCCAATCAAAAATCGTGTTTGCTCTATGACAGGTGTTTAAAATAAACAGACGCGTATTAACTAACAATACAAAATACAAATGAAATTGTTAGTTTTGACATCGATATCGAGAGCAAAATTAACTTCGAGACAACGAGGTTAAAATTACACTAATTAATATTGTCCGGACTGCAAAAATCCATCGAGTTAAGCGAAATATCGAAACAACCGAGATCGACACATCCGAGGAAGAAATGCATTGTTGATATGGGAAAAATGCCGGGACTTAAAAATTATATCGACATAACCGAGGTATCGAGTCAACCAAGTTCGAGAGAATGGCCGAGTTTTGTTAGCTGTTGGACGTGTCTTACGCCTTAGACTGTTAAATTAAACATGTATAGTAGATCAAAGATGTCTTTGATTAAAACTGTATAGTAGAAAACCATTTATACTAAACTTTACCGTGTCATTGCGACGGGATTTTGCCTGTCAAAGTTAAAAACTGCTACCGCGTTTAAAAGAGTTTATGGTCCTTTTGTATATCTTTTATTTCACTTTTTGAAATCAACAATTATTTTCCACAGCTATTATGGCTTTGTGAAATGCGGCTTAACTCTATTAAACGCGGAGCAGTTTTCCATTTTGATAGGCAAAATCACGTCGGATTGACACGGTATTGGTGGCTGATAAATTGTCAGTCAACTGAACGATACGTTGTGATTCAATTACAACTTAAAAAATAAACAAAATAATAATCAATTGCCCATCATTAGTTTTGTGTAATTTTTTGAATTTTTTTTTTAAATACCTGTTTGCCGTTCACATAGAAAATCAAATGTCCCTGACGAATCATGTTTCAAAAGTCACCATTGAGCACACGTTACCCCTAACAGGTAAACACATCCAAAACAAACTTATATACAAATTACAATTATTATATACCTCATGAATATTAAACTATGTATTCAATTGTTATTGGCTATCGTTGTCCATGTGATTTCCATTAGGTTCTCGAAATTAACGTGTCCGGTCGGATAAAATTAACATTTTGGGTTTAATGTCACCCCTCGTATAAGAATATGTCTGCCCAATGTCGTGTTTGTCTTCTTTTTTTCGAAATTTAACATAAAAAAAATGAAATATGAACAACGTAAGTTCAATGTATAACTTTAAATTCTAATATATGCATATGCTATATGGGATGAATAGTGATAATTCTGATTGTGTTCTCGAAGCTCTATAAAGAACTGTCCTAAGTTAAGTTCCTATACAAACTTAATGATAACTAGCTCGACTTTATGAATCAATTGGATGTCCTCGAAGACACTTTTTAACTTGGGACTTCTTATAGATATCTCTATAGTATACATTTAAACGGCAATTTAATTAAATCCAGTTCTCTTTTAGTCAACAAAAAATAGTTCAAAGGTAAACATAAATCACTTTGGGGTCCACTTTTGATTCATCGTCGAAATACCCCGTACGGTCGCGTTCTCGCTTGGTGTCCTACTTACTGAAGGTCAGTAAGTGGAAGCAAAGCAAGAACGCAACCGCACGTGGTATTTCGACGATGAATCGAAAGCGAAAACAAAATGTTAACAATACGGGCCTGGGCAGACCCGGACCTTTAATTATGCGACACCGCTGTTATGATATTTTTTAATTATGTTTAGCTGAATTTTGTGTAAGGGGTCGTCCATAATTGCCAACCATTTTCATAAGAGTGCAAACCGCCCACTTGAGGGAGGGGGTTAAAAATTTCGACATTTTTACGTACACTTTTTTTTATCTTCAGAAATTTTTTGTTTCCGTGGAGTTAGGTTTTTATATTAGTTTAATGGTTGATGTACACTTTTTTTGATGGGGGGTGGGGGGTCTCAAAAAGTGTGCTTTTTGCACACTTGTGAAAATGGTTGACAATTATGGACAACCCATAAAATGCATATTAGCTTACGGATGTGATAGTGACGCAGTTTACCTATTTTCACTAACCATCGTTGCTAGGTTAAAATCATCCTATAAAAATGGAATAATCCATAAAAATACCAGGGCAGATTGCTAAATAACATTCCCCGTCCGACCAAGGGCATTAAGTTGTCGGTGTAGGACGTAAAAATATCCTCCAATCATTCAATCGGTAACATGGAATGATATTCCAAAATGTAGATTCTAGATACCATATAAATAAATAAGATGTACAAGTTTAGCTTTTCTAAAAAGCTAACCGTCTCTTAGCTGCATTAACAATTTTATGGATTTATTAAAGTATCTGTTTTTTGTAATTTATATGTAGGATAGGTAAACAATGTACATGTACCTTGTAAAGACATTGTTTGAGCTAAACTATTATCCAATGGTGCTTGAGAGATTTAACACACGTGCTTTTACAAAAATAATTAATCAAAAGTTGACTCCCTAAACAAATGTTTAAAATGAGCGGTAATAATATGTTAAATTTGCACCAATATTAGAACGAAAATAAAGATACATAACATATAATTTTTTCATAACCCAAACAGCTTTGAAAAGTAGGGAGAATTTGGTACAATGTTTATCTTTTAATTGTGCACTGACCAATGCATTGAATGAAATAGAAGTCAATATGTGGAACGTAACATTACTACACTAAAATACTGATTAACGAAAATAAAGATATAGAACATATATTTTTTTCCAAAACAGCTTTTTAAAGTAGGGAGATTTTGGAACAATGTTTACCTTATAATTGTTCACTGACCAATGCATTCAATGAACTAGAAGTCAATATGTGGAACGTAACATTACTACACTAAAATACTGATTACATCCCCGATTCAACCTAAGAATATATCGAAATTTCAGTACACATACTAGTGCAATCCTGACGTAAACCAATGAAATGACAAAAATATTTATAGATTTAGTAAACCACCCAATCAAGTAACAGAGAGTCATTTACTCCGAAGACTGATCGTCATTTGACTATGTATACCGTCTCCCATGGGAGACGGTAATGAACCTTAAGTACCGCGTATGTTACCTAGATATTGATGATATTAAAGTCTGTAATTTAAAACTGATTTGGGTGACAATGTTTTGTTGTATTAATAGTGTCAACAGTTTATTGCCATTAATAAAGTTTTTTCACCCGACAAGGAAAATGACATTTTATTACAGTGCATAATTTAGATAAATACTGAGAAGATTAAATGACCCAGACTAATATATGGAATACATATAAATAATCCATTACAGAGTTGTAAAGGATTGTAAACTCTTACACCAATAGCATATGGTATTTAGAATCAAATACTACACTTTATCATTCTGAATGCGAGGAGTGACCGAGAAAGAACTTCTGTAGAAGTAAGTAGGGGCATAGAACGAAACCTATAAGTAAAGCTTGGGAGTTTCAAGCGATATAAATAAGTAGAGTCCATTTCACGGAGCTGGAGCTTACAGCGTCTGATGTTGTACACTTGTCTCAGCCTCTCAGATCAGGAAGTCACCAAATAACTTGATTGAATACAAGCTTGGTTCAGTGTTATAGGGGATGGTGTATAAAAGCATTGCGTTTCTATACCATTGGCGGTATATAAGCATTACGCCTATTTGTCGTAGTCTAGGAACGTCGCGCTACTCGCCAATAATCCCGGTGATATATATGATACAGGTAATATAGGACAAAGGTCGTACGAACCTGTATCTTGTAGATTATTACGGTAATAGAAGATACAGGAAGGTCATATAGGACATGGGTGTGTTGTGATATTATATTTTTTAAATTATTTTATTGGTTTTTTTAATCTGATATAATAACTATTGATATTGGCGCTGTTTGTAAATATATATTTATCAAATATGGACTTTTTACGAGGTCAATACGTAGTTATATGGACCGTGGAGGAAAATATTGACCGAGGACATATGAAGTTTTCTCTATTTATTTAAATTTAGAATAATGAGTCGGAAGAGTATATCCGGATCTATTTTTAGAAACAAGCCTTAAATATGCTTTATAAATAGTAACATATCCGGATCTATTTTTAGAAACAAGCCTTAAATATGCTTTATAAATAGTAACATGCCTTAAATATGCTTTAAAAATAGTAACAAGCCTTAAATATGCTTTAGAAATAGTATATATACACAGAATATTTTGGGGGGACATTGTCTACATGAACCAATCAAAATTAGGACTTAACACACCATATGTAATATATATATATATATAGTGCAATAGGTCATAAACAGATACTGCCGCAGGTCATGGGTTTTCTCCGGGTACTGCGGCTTCCTCCCCCAATAAAAACTGGACGCCATGATATAGCTGAAAAATTGCTGAAAGTGGCGTTAAACACCATCAAACAAACAAACAAACATAAACAGATACCTTATAAAGTAACTCGATGAGTGTCTATATAGAGGCAGGCACAGCTGATTTCGTCCACAACACCTGAGTGCACCCATGATTTTTATTTTATTCGGGTTGCTCACATTTTGGTTCTATTTTGTATCATGTATATAGTTTGTAGCATAAATTCTTAGGTAGAGCAGTTGTATTAGCGTTAAACTCGAGACGTTCAAATAAACTGATAGACTCTCTGGATCCTGAGTATAATCAGGTAACAATAGACAACACGCTACAATCGCTCGATGATATAAAATTAGGATAGACACGTTACAACACCAACTGCTTTCTATATGTTGACTTTTGGAGAAGTACATTATGGAGGCTGCATTATTAATTAGAACCACAACTAATTTTCAAGAGAAAATTGTGGGGAAATTGTTAACTTTAGATATGTTAACAGTTTTTTATTACTGTCAACATTGTTATGTTGTTGCTCTTTGTTGTATCAAAAAAAATGTGCCTTCAAGTTATTTGTCTGTTCCAGTCGTCCGTTTGACAGTTTAAAGAATATTCTTCAACTGACAACCAAAGGGTGACTAAATGATGGTTGCACAGTTATTTACTGGCTTTGATTAAGCACTCAAGTGAGAACAAGCAAGAATAACAAATAAGCTGTTATAAGTAAACTATAAAAAATTCGAAGAGGGAGCTAATAGAACATTGCTATTGATTCAGAGAGTTGACAGGTAGGAAGTTGAAATCACCACGCTTCATCGTTAAGTAAGCTAGTAAATAAAAAGTATGTCCCACCGAAAAACATGGGCGCACTCAGGAGCTCCGGACTAGTAAGCAGCGCCTGCCAATAATTAAACACCCAATAAGTTACTCATCGTCCTGTTGAGCCTATGACTACAAAAAACTGTTTGGTCGCTTTATATACATGAATTTTTATAAACTATCAAGTAAGCCATAATGTCTTAAGGGAGGGATTACTTCAACTTTAGTTCAACAAATCCCTCCTTGAAAAGAATCTCATTGGTCAGCAGCATTGTCATGTCTAGAAAATCCTAATAAGGATTGGAAGATCTTGTGCGATATATAAGTCGCGAAATATAAACACCAAAAATCAGTACCACTTTAATGTTACTATCGATTAACGGGAAGTTGACAATTGGAAGGTTAAAGTCATCGTGTTTATCATAGTTTAGTTTGTAAATTTCTTGGTATATTTTTCAGAAGAATGTCCAGTTAAGAGGCCGACTAGATTGTACGTAAGATGATCAATAGGATAGATTAATTGCAATTTGTCACCTAACTTAGCTGTAGTTTCTATACTGCAAAATGTGAAACTATAAGTCTGGACCAGTATCTTTTCATTCTGCTTCAATATGCCTATACGGAATTAAGCTTAATAATAGTACAAATATAATTGGGCGAGGAGTGCCCATATGCCGATACTATGTTAAAAAACAAGTGTTCCAAATAAATACTTTTGTTTGTATTTTTACTTCCATTTATGGTATAACAAAAACAAATAGATTATTGTTAATAAATTAGTTATTTATAAACAGAACACTGTTACAATACACCCTTGTTGCATGTTCATCAAATATATGCAATCCAAATGCTATATGTCTTTTAGGTAAACATGTATAGGATTAAGTTTCGAAAATCCTGTAGACAATTCAGAAGGGGTCTATAGATTTGCAACTTGTCTTTAACGTGTCTTAATTCCTTAGTTCAATAAAAAATTAATCTGTTCAGGTCATATTTTTGTTAGAATTAATATATTTAATGTTAATGTTTAGTTTTTACAAATAAAATACAGATATTCATAGAATCTGTTGCAGGCCATTTTTTCGGGTATATCATGCAGTCCAGTTTTTATTGTTCGAGGAAACCGGTGGACAAATAGAAATGACTGGTGCATTTTTATAAATTATTATTCGAGAGTATATTGCGAATGTAAGGAAAACATATGGAAAACAACTTGTGGTTTTTTACTGTGTGACAGTGTAGACTCGTTAGACAGCAATTGCAGGATATTATATGATTTATGGAAATCTGGTTCGAGTGCTTCCTTCTCAGGAACTGTACATCTGACTGAAGCTATATTGTATGTGAATGTTTATTGGATGATCATCTAAAAAGTTCATGTTTCTTATTCTTAGAGAAATTACTGACACTGCAGTATCTAATTTAGGACCCTATGGGGAAAATGTTTTTAAAATGCTTCTTTACTTAAACCAGTGATTAAACTGAAACATAATTTATAAGCAATATTTATTAGATGGTCATAAATATTATTCAGAAATTAAAAACGGTCACCAGGACAATCTTAGTTTAACATAGGACCTTAATGCTACAGGAATAATTTCTAATTCCCTCTTTTCTGAAAAGGGCCATATTAAAATGGCTTCATTTCTGAAACTGTAAAAACCAGCTGCAACCAAGAGGCAAAATTCACTGAATGATTCTCTTTATTTCCTATATAAATCGGGTCAGCAATACATGCTCTTGACAGCCTTAGGTTTAATATTGTAGCTTAGGTTTTTAGAAATTCTGCTTTTTGGCATATAAAAACTAAGTTCAACATCATATTCTGTAACAGCGAAGACTTTTAAAACTATATGAAGTCGAGAAACAGTACATATTTTGCTGAACTCCTTACATAAGTATGATCAGAGAATCCTGTTATTGCTCACTTTTACTGAAGCAGAACAAAATTAAAAAAAAAACATGCATTGTTACCAGCTTGCATCGTTTGATTTAGCAGAGAAATTATGTCCAATTGAATAATGGTGGATAACTTTTATATATGTTATGGGTACTGGATCATAATTTTGAAATTGGAAACCATCCCAGCCAGATTTGATTCAAATTGACTTGAAATTTTCAGATGAGAATTTGATAAATTTTAGTTATCATTTTTAAGCGTAATAATAATATTATTTTCTGCAAAAGACCTCATTATAACTACCAATATACATTTTAGCCTATACATTTCTTTAAAAGCCTGGCGGTTTCCTTTTTGCTCAGTAATTATTATTCTTGTCAAATAACATTGAAAGATGTCCCAAACTGTAGATTTTATATGATACCTGATAAATAAATAAGCTGTATGAACTTAAGGTACCGCGTATGTTACCTAGATATTGATGACATTAAAGTCTATATGTTACCTAGATATTGATGACATTAAAGTCTATATGTTACCTAGATATTGATGACATTAAAGTCTATATGTTACCTAGATATTGATGACATTAAAGTCTATATTTTACCTAGATATTGATTACGTAAAAACTCTGTATGTTACCTAGATATTGATGACATTAAAATCTGTAATTTAAAACTGACCTGGGTACCCATGTTTTATTGTATTAATAGTGTCGAATGTTTATTGGCATTAATAATGTTTTTTTCATTCAACAAGGACAATGATATTTGATTACAGTCCATAACTTAGATATATACTGAGAAGATTAAGTGACCCAGACTAATATATATGGAACTCTTACACCAGTAGCATATGGTGTTTAGAACCAAGCACAACACTTTGTTGGTTTTGCTATCACTAAACTTGTGATAAAGGAAATTTAATTCAAAATGGGGAATTGTTGCAACTAATGAACTATAACAACAGAAATGAGATTAAATTAAAAATATAATGACACATCTTCTAGTTTACTTGTCATGTACAATCCATGAAATCAAAAGGAGGATCAATCTCCCAATGTGCTAGTATTGTAATCACTTAACTTGTCCTTTGAATAGAGGATTAATTTTCTACAAAATAAATTTAAAATATCATGACGACTCTTGACTGTAGATTTGCAGTCAATACATTTTGCAGCTTCTTTATTGAATCCTGCAAACTGATTAAGATACTATCTAAAACAGTGTCCACAACTGAATATTCTCTTCCAAAATTTGCAGACTTTATACAATGTATATATCAGAGATATCTATCTATAGACTGTTATCAAGGTCTAGAAGTTCACCTACTTGACATACCTTTAGTATTGTTATTACAGACCGAATAGTGGCCAAAGATCAACTGATAAAGTGGAGTAATAATTGTGTGGGACAGTTTAATAGAAGAAGCTATAGGTGTTTTTTTTCCCCTTAGGATCCTATGTTAAGCTGTGTTCCACGGTGGCAGCCATTTTGAACTTGGGATCGTCACAAAAAATTCAAACTTTGTAGAGGACCATCTAAGGTACATTTATGCAATATTTCAAATCAATCAGCCATGCGGTTTGCAAGATTGTAGAAATTTCATCCAATCAGAAATTTAGTGGCCCTGGAAGACACGATGAATTTATAATTGGCTCTAAAAACTCAAAATAATATAACTAAAGGTTTGCTGTCCTGTCCTGTCTGATGACGAGAAGCTTAAATAATTGTAAAATTACTCTCTGTGTTTTCTTTTCTTTTTCAATAAAATGGATAGTGAAAAATTTAAACACTAAACAGAAAAATACTAGATAAAAAAACAGCCCTTTAAATAAAAAAAAAACAACAACACGCATAAATTTATCAATGGATTTACGATTCTTCAGTTCAATAAACATAATAGTTCATGTTGCTGATAACAGTATCACAACACAAACTTGGACAGTATTATGGACCAAGAAACTGATATGACCATGGCCTTTGACTAGGGCTAAGGCCATATTAGTTTCTTGGTCCATATCACGAGCCTTGGGCAGTCCAAGGTTTGTAATATAGTCATCAGCAGCATGAACTAATCTGCAAATATTTATACTACAATACTAACTTACACTTCTGAATCTACATTCAATCTAATCAAAGAGACATAGTTACTATATATTAAAGTAATCTTTTACAGACATACTGTCTACCAAAGTGATAAATTTTGATTCTCAACAATAAGTGTGTAAAATACACAATGTCATCAATCAATTTAAAAACTCATTTATGTCAACAAAATATATATAATATAACAAGAATTTCTGAACTGGGATTGCAAAATAACCAGAAAGTGAAAGTTTTTGTATCCTCATTAATTAAACATTGTCATGTATATTCTAAGACAGCCTATATATTAATCAAATACAAGAACATTCAGGAAAACATGTGCAAAGATTGTAATGTCCCGTCAATGTTCAAGCATAAATTTAAATTCAGTTAATCACTGATGCGACTTCAGTTATGTTCGGTCATATCAAAGCAATGAAGATAAAAGAATTATTCATTATTCCACTTTGTACAAACTTGTTTCAGATTTCCTTTATCGTCACAATAGTTTTTCTTCAAAGTTTTACAACTTTGCGTCAGAAATTGTTTTTTATTCGATGACATGTAGGTGTCACTTTGTTTTTCACCTTAAATAAGTGAGAGGGAAAGTATGGTGCAGCTGGCCAAAAGTAATGTTTACACTTAAGAGTCAGCAAGCATAATAGCTACCATGTCTAAATTTTTTCGTTTTGTTTATTTGACGACAAATAGAAAGATTGAACTGATGGATTGCTACAAATATCATTTATTCAATGATTTATTGCGAATCAAAGCAAAAAACATATGGGAAAACATTTAGCTTGTTGCTTTGTGACATTGTAAATCAATTCAGTAGCAGTTGCAGTATTAAAGTAATAAATATCGATGTTATGATCTGATCTGAATTATATATTTTCATCACGTTTGTAAAATTTAACATTTCAATATTCAATCAATTCCGATATTAATAGTAAATTGTACTAACAAATCCTTTAATTGAAAAGAGAAACATGTTATTTCCACAGAAAGTAGTGAAAGTGAAGATGATAAGAAACCAGTGATTTGTGTAAAATAAAGTTGTGCCTATGTTAGTTCCTGTTTCAACATTGTTAAAAACCGTTGTGCCATATAAAAAGGCTTTTGCTCTAAAAGACCAGTTACTCAACTTACTCTAAATCTAACAAAATATACTGAAGACAAAATCTGTCATATGTTAGGTTTTCTTATTGAATATATATTCGTCATGTCTGGAGGACAGTGTTGGTTTTCCAATTGGTACTAATTGTGCTCCTCTCCTCGCTGACCTGTTTTTGTACTCTTATATGGCTAAGTTCTTAGAAGGCCTGATAAAGAAACGGAAAAGGCACTGGCTCAGACCTATAATTTCACATTCCATTATATTGATGATGTATTGTCCCTTAACAATTTTAACTTTGATGACTGTTTACATTGAATTTACCATAGCGAGCTTGAATTTAAAGACGCAACCAAAAACAAGGCCAGCTTTTTCGACCTTCTTCTAGTTATAGACTCAGGAAAACTACAAACTAGACTCTACGACAACGTAATAACTTCAACTCTCCAATTGTCAACTTCCCGTTCATCGACAGCAACATTCCAGTAGCTCCAGCATATGGTGTGTACATTTCACAGCCGATTTTCTGGACCGATCACTGCTTTGAATGCTAAACTACTCAAACACGGGTTTGTTGTACCTAGGTTAATGTTATCTCTCCACAAGTTTTATGGTCCTCACCATGACCTAATTGGTCGTTTTCGGAAATCAATGTCTCAAATACGATCTGACATTTTCGCTGTAATAGGTAGTGTTTCCTTTTCCTGGATTTGACCATGAGTAACTCGATGACTGGTGTCTAATTAGAGACTGGCACGGCTTACTCGTCCGAAGCACCTGATTGCACCGATGGCTTTATTGGCTTTGGATTACTCTCTCTTTTGTGTTTTTGGCTACCAATGGAGGACTAAGTTTAACATAAGACCATATGGGGAAACGTTTAAACAGAATTCTCTCTGAAGACAGTTTACCAATCGAAACAAAATTTATCAGCAGTAGTCATTGGATAGTGGTCTGCATAAAAGTTAGTTTTTATGCCTAAATTCAAAATGGCCACCACTACAAAGGACCCTACGGGGAAAATGTTTTTAAAATGCTTCTTTTCTGAAACTAGTGAATAAAATAAAATTAATTTATCAGCAATGGATGGTTCTCAATATTATGCTAATAAGAAATTCCCGAATGTCCATGAGAACAAACTTTGTTTAAAACAGGACCAAACTCTAGAAATAATTTTGAAATGCCCTCTTTTCATAAAAACTGTAAGCTGACAAGATGTGTGAAATTTAAGTACCTGATTAGATAGTCAGGTAATGTGACACAGATGATGACATTGTTCAAACTTACTGCGTGAAATTTTTTGTTGTTGTGACCTGGGTACCAAATATGTCAAATATAAAAAGTGTATTGCTATTAATTATTTCACCTGACAAGGACATTTTCTTATGACTGACATAGTTGGACGATTTATATATAAAAGACCAAGAGCAATATTTAGAATATGTATAACTTATCCATTATATAGTTGTAAGATGATACATTGTTTTTCTTGTTTGAAATCACTTAACTTGTGATATTAAAGGGCTTTTTAAAAAAATGTTGGGGCATTTCTTTTAGACAATATCATGAAACCGCGCCGTAAACGTTTACGTAAGTTAAGACCCTCATAAAATCTGACTACAACAGCAGCATTAATAATGGTTCACAGGAATTTAAAGTCTTAAAAACTGCAAAAAGAGCAAGCAGATAATAATAGTCAAGTAGGTGGCCCTGTTTATTATAAAATCATTAAAAAAAACTTAACAGCAATTGGAAACCTTGCTATCACATTATTGACCAAAGATCTCCTATTCAATTGAAACAAAATATATTACCAATATTCATTGGTTTATCCACTATAAAGTCTGTTTTTAATGCAGGTACGAAATTCAAAATGGACTTTCTAGTAGTTCAATGAGGAAAAATGTTAAAATGTCTTCTTCTGAGACCTGTAAAACTTACTGGAGCATATTTTATGTGCATGTTTATTAGAAGGTCCTATAAAACGTGTGTGTTTTTTTTAAATCTGATTGGAAAATCAAAATGGCCACTACCGCACGGTGCAGGCAGGTTGTACTCGAATCCAATCTTAATTGACAAGGATTGCCAGTTTTCCTACCGCAGGTCTGGGGTTTTCTTTGGGTACTCCGGCTTCCTACCCCAATAAAAACTGGACGCCATGATATAGCTGAAGAATTGCTGAAAGTTGCGTTAAACACCATTAAGCAAACAAACAATTAAACTAACGCACTGCTTACTTAAACATAGGGAAATGGAATAATATTTTTAAATTCTTCTGGTATCAAATCAGTGAATCTATTGTAACAAAACTTATTAGCAATATTTATGTTTTTGTCCAGTATAATGTTTATATCGATTATTCCAATCCAAAATTTATAGTGGTGGCCATAACATGACTTGATTTTACATAGAACAGTATGAAAAAAAATCCTTTTTCTCAGAAAATGCTAAACTGATTTGAGAGGCATTCTATTGCGTGCTTTATTAGTAGTCGTTTAAAAAGTTACATTAAAAAAAAATTCTGATCCGAAATCCAAAATGGCTACTACTGCAGGACAAATTAATTAAGTTTAACATAGGACCATATGCGAAAAGGTTGCAAAAGGATTTTTCTCTATAAACGTTTAACCAATCGAAACAAAACTTATCAGCAGTATTCATTGGATAGTTGTCTATATACAAATTTGTTATATATATATTTGAAAAATTTGGGAAAATATTATTGGTTGGTTTAGTAATAATTATGAAATGTCCCTTTTCATAAAACTGCAAGCTAATTAGGGCCATGTTGTACATTTAAATTTATGTTGTATTTCTGTTAAAAGAGTTTTTGTTGTTTTTTGGCAAATGCAGAAAATAATTTAACATAAGGGAACTATGGGAAAGTGTCTGAATGGCTTCCGATCTGAAACTATTATACTAGAGGTTCACAGGAGCCTGTAATCCCTCACCTGGAACACAAATGACTTCAACTATATTTCAATTTTTGCAATTAAGTTTCAGTAAAGTTGTTATAGCTTTTAAGTAACTGGGCAATAACTAAACATGTCTTCAAAAATTTGATAAGTACAATAACTCTTATAATGTGCCATCAGACAATTTCTAAAAATTACATGATTTGTAGGCCTGTTCCTTTGTTTTAATTTAGTAATTTAGAGTTTTACTCTATGTGTTATAGATGTTAATTTATAACACGAAAACTGATTTTGTACAAATTCGTAATTAAAGGGCAATAATGCCTATACAGAGTTATCGAACAATCTTGGACTAAGCAGTGATCTATAGGCCTTGCTTTGCTGATCATTTGTGCAATTTACAGTTTCAATCTAGATGTTATGAAATTTAAGTTCCCGGGCAAAAACTACAAATTTTTAATAAAGCACAATAACTCCTGTATGTTTGTTTGTTTGATTGATGGTGTTTAACGCCACTTTCAGCAATTTTTCAGCTATATATGGCGTCCAGTTTTTATTAGTCTCGATCACCCAGACGCATGTATAATAGCGTCTTGGATCACCTTGTTGTAATTTCGCTACCAGTAGGTGGAGACAAAGCAATGATTCTATTTTTAGGGCCCTATTTTTAAACTAGGAAAACCATGCAAACATGTCTATACTTATAATATGACGTCACAGTAAGATTCACTCTTGATTGTGCATAACAATAATATTTGTTTAATTAATTGATAAAGTAATATTTTATAAAAATATTCAACATGTAAACTTTGGTACAATTTGTTATACAACATCTTGATATAAACGGAAGTAATTTTTAAGACATTAAAAATATCATCCAATCAAAAATTACGCCCAGTTTTGGGCGTAATGATAACGAGTTCAATATAGAGTTGAATCCAGACGCACAAATGTAATTAAGCGTCTGGATGATCGAGACTAAGTTTTTATTGGAGAGGAAGCTGGAGTACCCGGAGAAAACCCCCGACCTGCGGTAGGAAAACTGGCAATCCTTGTCAATTAAGATTTGAGTCGAGTACACCCTTCCTGCAGTAAGAATCGAACCCACAATCTCAGTGTTGATAGATCACGTGATCAATAATAGACGAACTACCTTGACCACATGGCCACCGAGGCCCCAACTCCTGCATGTAATAATCTGACAATTTCAGACCAATTAGGTGAATTGTAGGACTTGTATTGCTGACCATTTTGGAATTTAACAGTTTCAGTTCTTCTGTTGTATTTTGTAGATTACAGGTTCAAAAATTAATGAATAAAATCATGAAAAAATTGACATTGAAGGGCAATAATTTCTATAAGGAGTCATCTGACAATTTCAGACCAAAAAATGAATTGTAGGTCTTGTATTGTTGATCATTTTTGCTATTTACAGTTTCACTCTAGCTGTTATAGTTTTTTAAGTTACAGGACAAAAACGAAACATTTCATAAAAAATGTCATTTAACTCGTATGAGGAGTAATCTGACAATTTCAAAGCAATTAGGTTAATTGTATTACTTGTATTTCTGATCATTTTTGACATTTACAGTTTCATTCTATCTGTTATAGTAAGCTACAGGACAAAAATGGAAAATTTCATAAAAAATTGTAATTAAAGGACAATAAATCATGTAAGGAGTCAGCTGACAATTTCAGACCAACAGAGTGAATTGTGGGCTTGTATTGGTGATCATTTTTGCCATTTACAGTTTTTACTTTAGCTGTTATAGTTTTTAAGTTACAGGACAGAAACGAAAATGTCAATTGCCATTCAAGGGCAATAACTCATATAAGGAATCATCTGACAATTTCAGATCAATTAAGTTAATTTTAGTACTTGTATTGCTGATCATTTTTGCCATTTAGCTCTTAAAGTTTTAAAGTTTTGTAGTAAATACTGATATTTTTGTCAAAAATCGTCATTAAAGGGCAATAACATCTACAGGATGCCCTTACACAACTTCACACTAATAGCAACTATTGTAGACCTTTATGTGCTGATCAATTTGAAGCAACGTTTTTCTCTATAGCTTTTATAATTTTTGAGATATTGAACATAGCCAGCATTGACACCTATGTTCTATTTTTAGTAACAGTGGCTATCTTTGTCCATTGAGCAACACCCTGGGTATAAATTTGAAACTAGGAACCCTGATGATGATTGTGGACATGTTTGAAAACAATTGGACCAGTGGTTTCAGAGGAAAGATTTTTGAAAAACTTTACGACAGACCACAGACAACAGACGCCAAGGGATGTAAAATATATGTAAAATATAGTGACACCTAATTTTACTTGTGATGTACAATAAGATGGTTTGCTACAAAGTTAATATTGTAATTGCCAGTCCAAAAGTGAAAATGACTCCTAATTACAGGATTATTTTAACATTTGGAAAATACCATCTTTATTGCCTATATAAATCGGGTCCGCAAAAGAGGCTCTTGATATAGTCCGGTTTGATATTATAGCTCAAGTTTTAGAAATTCTGCTTTCTAGCATATACAAATTAAATTCAACATCATATCATAAAAATATTTTATTACTTAACATAAATATTGTCAACAAGGCAAAATTTAAGTCCCACTTATCATACAGGTAACAATATAAAATGACAATGAAAACAAATACGAGCATGTAGAAATATATATATATTTTGGGACTTGACATTAGAACCATACTAGAGCATCCAAGATATATATATATGTAGGTAGGGGATTGTTTTAATATTGTTTAATTCCACTTTCCACAGAGGAAGCCAGAATACCTCATATCCTCTGATAATAAACTGGGAATCCTTGTTAATGTATATTGGAGTCAACCCCACCATGCCTGCAGTTCACAGGCATGTGATCAATAGTAAATGATAAACTACCTTAGCCACTAAGTAACCGACACTCTTGTTGGGAGTGAAGAAAAATAAAATATTTTGCTGAACTCCTTATATAATTTGGAGCTAAGAATACTTTAATTCACTTAGACTTCAGCATGACAAAACTTGAACTTCGGTACCAAGTTGTGTGAATTGATTCAACAGAGAAATAATGCAGTTAATTGTTGCCAGTTATATGAAAACTAATGATGGCAAACTTGTTACGTATATTTTTGGGCTTCAGGATACAATTTTAAAAATAGGAAACCATCCCAGCCTAGCAGCCTAGTTTGATCCTAATTTAGATAAAATTAATACTGGTAATATCCATACCTGCAAAAGATCTCATTAAAAACATCAATATATATCATTTTCTATAAATTTCTTTAAAAGCAGGTAGTTTCCTATTTTTTACCGTAATTATTTTGGGGTAACATCTAGATTGGCAGATGTCCCAAAATGTAGATTTTATATGAAACTTGATAAGTAAGATGTATGAAATTTAAGTACCTGATTAGATAGTCGGGTTGACACAGATGATGACATTGTTCATGGATGTCTGTAATTTTAAACTTACTGCGTGACATGTTGTGTTGTGGTGACCTGGGTTCCAAATATGTCAAAAGTTTATTTGCTATTTATAACATTTTTACATAACAAGGACATTTTATTATGACTGACACAGTTGGATGATTTAGATATAAAAGACCAAGAGCAATATATGAAATATGTAAAACTTATCCATTATATAGTTTTAAAGATGATACTTTGTTTTTCTTTTCTGCAATCACTAAACTTGTGATATTAAAGGGCATTTATTTCAAAATGTTGGGGCATTTTTTTTGGTTATTGTAACTAATGAACTGTTAAAACAGAAATGAGGTTAAATTCAAAATATAATGGCACATCTACTAGTTTTAATTGTGAAAGGAGGGTCAATCTCCCACTGTGTTAGCTTTGTAATCACTTAACTTGTGCTATGAATGGAGGATAAATTTTGTACAAAATAAATTTAAAATACCCTGACATCTCTTGAATGTAGATTTGCAATCAATGGACTTGCAGCTATCTAAAACAGTGTCCTAGACATAATATAACATAATTAGGTATGACTTCAATGATTCAACTGAATGTTGAAAACTAAGGCCAGATTACAACTTTTTTATTACATTAATTTTAATTTTAATGTTAAGTTTAAACTATTACAGATGACCCAAGCGTTCTTAATATTTGTGGGGTCTTAACAATAAGTTAACATCTTAGTGGTGTCTTTTAAAGTAGTTAACATATTAGTTGGGTCTTTACAGTAAATTAACATCTTAGAGGGGTCTTCAGAAGTGTTTATCATCTTAGTCGGGTCTTTACAAGTTGTTACTAAATGGGGCCTTTACAAGTAATTAACATATTAGTGTGTTCTTTACAAGTAATTAACATCCTACTGTGGTCTTTACATGTAGTTAACATCTTAGTGGGGTATTTACAAGTAATTAGCATCTTAGTGTGGTCTTTACAAGTTGTTAACATTTTATTGGGGTCTTTTAAGGTAGTTAACATCAATGTGGGGTCTAGAGAACTGTTTTACTTCTCCAGACCGGGTCTTATAAGTGTTTAACATCTAAGTAGGGTCTTTACAAGTAGTTGACGTCTTAAGGGGTCTTTAGAAGTGTTTTACATCTTAATGGGATATTTACAAGTAGTTAACATCAAAGGTGGTCTTATGAAGTGTTTTTTATCTTAGTGGGGTCTTTACAAGTAGGTAACATTTTAGGGGGTCTTTAGAAGTGTTTAACACCTTAGGGGGTCTTTAGAAGTGTCTAACATCTTAGTGGGGTATTTACAAGCAGTTAACATCTTAGTGGGGTCTAGAGAATTATTTTACTTATTAGCTGGCTCTTTATAGTGTTTAACAACTAAATAGGGTCTTTACAAGTAGTTAACGTCTTCGGATGTCGTTAGAAGTGTTTAACATCTTAGTGGGGTCGTTACAAGAAGCTAACATCTTAGGGGTTCTTTAGAAGTGTTTAACATCTTTGTGAGGTCTTTACAAGTAGTTAACATCTTACTGGGGACCTAAGAAGAAGTTAACTTCTAAGGGTCTTACAAGTAATTAATATCTTAGTGTGGTGTTTTCAAGTAATTAGCATCTAATAATTAATGTCTTAAGGGGTCTTTAGAAGTGTTTAACATCTTAGTGTGGTCTTTACAAATAGTTAACATCTTAGTGGGGTCTTTAGAAGTAGTTAACGTCTTAGTGAAGGTTATAACAGTAGTTAAAGAGACCCCCTGGAGGGCTTACTACTAAACCTCCTGTACAGAATACAAGAGACTAAACACTAGTTACATGTTGGACGATAACAGGGGAACAATAATGGTATTTATTGCATATCAGTAATGAATAAGTACATTCTATTGGTTAACAACCGATCAGCTGACATAGATAAATACAAGATATTAAAGCTAGCTACAATAATGTAGCTCCTTTTTAAAAAAAATTTTTTATGGACGGAGCTACAAAGCGGTCCCATTACTCGTAATGGAGCAGCCCGGGAGTGATTCACACCCGGGGGTTTTAAGCATTTTATAAGCAATTTAACTGTTTCCCTGGTTTGCTACATACTTTTTTTATGTATTTGCAGTTTAACTGATATTTCCACAACACCGTATTCGTTAGTTTTATCACTTTATTCATAATCATGGCATTGTTGACAAAAATATGAATTCCGGAAGTGCATAATTTCGATAATATCGGAATCGATTTGGTAAAAAATGAAATTCCGGATGATTTCAGCTGCATTCATTTGCATTATGATTATGTCCCCTTATTATAAATTTTACCGATACGATTCCGAAATTCTACACTCCACAATTTTAATTATGTCAACAACGACACGATTACGAAAAAGTGTTAAAATTATTTAATTAGACATTGTAGACATATCAGATGAACGGCGGAGGAAAGAAAACATATTTATTGAATAAAGACAAAGGTTAAATAGCGGAAAATATGTGTAAATCCCAAAAGTGTTTTTGCTCCATTACGAGTAATGGGACCTCTTTGTAGCTCCGTCCATAATACAAAAAAAAGGAGCTACATTATTGTAGCTATATTAAAGCCAGCGGTACAATTTTCTGATATGGACTGATATCTAAAAGTCCATATCATAAAATCTGACTACTACCTATGGTATAAATTTTATAGCTATTTCCCTTTCAAAAAAACTTATTGGTGACTCTGAAGTTGTTGTCAGACGACACAAACAAAAAGGATGGAGGTTTGTTGTCCTGTCTGATGAAGAGAAGCTTGAAGTTCGCTTGTAAAATGACTCCCTGGATTTTTCCATCTTTTTTCTTGTTTATCAATAAAATGGTTAGTGACAAATACCACACTTAACTGCAAAATAACAGGTGAGTAAAAACAGACCTTTTACCACAAAAAGAACAAAAACAGAAAAACACAAGCAGAAATCTATCAATGGACTTTTCATTCTTCAGTGCAATAAACAGATAGTTCATGTTGCTGATATCAACGTCACAAAACTGGAACAGCCCGTGGGTCATAATATGGACCGAGAAACTGATATAACCCTTGCCTTTGACTCGGGCCATATTAGTTTCTTGGTCCATATTATTACCCTTGTGCAGTCCAAGTTGTAATATATTCATCAGCAACATGAACTATTCTGCAAATATTTATACTACAATACTAACTTACACATTTGTCTCTACATTCATTCTTATCAAAGAGGCATACTGTCTACCAAAGTGATAAATTTTGATTCTCACCCTGAATGTAAAATACACAATGTTATCAATCAACGTAGGGATGTGTATAACAACACACATAGAACGTATATAAAATCGAGATGATTACAATTAGTTCGAACATATTTTATCAGTTGAAAAAAAACCCCTCATTTATGTCAACAAAATATATATAATAGAACAAGGATTTCTGAACTGGGATTTCAATATTAACTTACCATAATGTGCCAGTGGTTAAAGTTTGTACTTGTCCTCATTAATTAAACATTGTCATGTATATTCTAAGACAGCCTACATATTAATCAAATACAAGAACATTCAGGAAAACATGTGCAAAGATTGTAATGTCCCGTCAATGTTCAAGTTAAACATGACATCGGTTAATCACTGATGCGATTTCAGTTATATTTGGTCATATCAAAGAAATTAAGATAAAAGAATTATTTATTATTCACCTTTGTACAGCCTTGTTTCAGATTTCCTTTTTCGTCACAATAGTTTTTCTTCCAAAGTTTTACAAATTTGCTTCAGTATTTTTTTTTCACTTAAATAGACTGGGAAATAAGTGAGAGGGAAAGTATGGTGCAGCTGATGAAAAGAAATGTTTACACTAATAAGTCAGCAAGCATGATAGCTACCATGTCTATATTTTTCCGTTTTGTTAATTTGAGGACAAATAGAAAGATTGAACTGGCGCATTGCTACAAATATAATTTATCCAATGATATATTGCGAATCAAAGCAAAAATTCATTAGCAGCTGCAGGATAAAAGAGATAAATATTGATGTTATGGTCTGATCTGAAGATATTTTCAACACGCTTGTAAAATTTAACATTTCAATATTCAACCAATGCCGATATTAATAGTAAATTGTATGAACAAATCCTTTGATTGAAAAGAGGAACATGTTATTCCCACGGAAAGTAGTGAAAGTGAAGATGATGAGGAACCATTACTGCTTTGACTTGTGCAAAATAAAGTTGTGCCTGTGTTGTTAGAAGCCGTCATAAAAAGGCGTTTGCTCTGAAATTGGTTACTCAACTTAGACAAAATCAAATCTGTCATATGCTAGATTTTCTGATTGACAATATATTCGTCATGTCTGGAGGACATGTTTTTCAACAGATTGTTGGTATTCCAATTGATACTAATTGTGCTCTTCACCCCGCCGACCTGTTTTTGTACTCTTATGTAGCTGAGTTCCTAGAAGGCCTGCTAAAAAAGGAAAGACATTGGCCCAGACCTTTAATTTCCCATTCCACTATATTGATGATGTGTTGTCCTTTAAACAATTATAAATTTGATGACCATTACCTAGCAAGTTTAAAATTAAAGACGCAACCAATATCAAGGTCAGCTTCTTACTTAGACTCAGGAAAACTACAAACTAGACTCTACGACAACGTGATGACTTTAAATTTCCCATTGTCAACTTCCGTTCATAGACAGCAACATTCCAGCAGCTCCAGCATATGGTGTGTACATTTCACAGCCGATTTTCTAGACCGATCACTGCATTGACTACTAAACTACTCAATCACTGGTTTGTTGTACCTAGGTTAATGTTATCTCTCCACAATTTTTATGGTCGTCAGCATGACCTTATTGATCTTTATGGGAAATCAGTGTCTCAAATACGATCTGACATTTTCGCTATAATAGGAAGTGTTTCCCATTCCTGGATTTGAATTTTCCCTGGACATGACAATGATTAACTCGACGACGGGAGTCTAATTAGAGGCAGGCACTGCTTACTCCTCCGGAGCATCTGAGTGCACCCATGGTTTTTATTGGGTTCGGGTTACTCTTTTTTTCGTTCTTGTGTTGCGTTTTTCTATATCCTTATTTGTAACTGTCCCTTGACTTTTTGCTCTTGTGGTTCGGTCACTTTTCGTTGCTATTTTTTTTATTAACAATATTTATTGGTTTATCCGACATAATGTTTGTTTTTTATGCAGATTCGAAATTCAAAATGGTTCGCCAAAAATGTATGTTTTTCTTACTCTGATGGAAAAAATCAAAATGGCCAGTACCGCACAATTTAGTTTAACATAGGGAAATGGGATAATGTTTTAAAAGGCTTCTTCTATTTAATCAGTGAATCTGTTGTAACAAAACTTATTAGCAATATTCATGTGTTGGTCCAGTATGAAGTTAATGTTATTTATTCCAATCCAAAATTTAAAATGGCGGCCATCAGATGACTTCCTTTTACATAGAACCGTATGGGTAATATGTTAAAACACCTTTTCTCAGAGAATGCAAAACTGTTTTGAGCCGCATTGTATGTGCATGCTAATAAGTAGTCCTTTAAAAAGTTACGTTTTTTTACATCCAAAATGGCTACCAATGCAGGACTAAGTTTAACACAAGACCATATGGTAAACGTTTAAACAGATTTTTTTCCGAAAACAGTTACCCAATCGAAACAAAACTTATCAGCAGTATTCATTGGATAGTGGTTTACATAAAAGTAAGTTTTTATGCCTATATGAAATTCATATTGGCCACCATTACAAAGTCCCCTACGGAGAAAATGTTTTTAAAATGCCTTTTTTCTTAAACTAGTGAATAATATTAAATAAGTTTATCATCAATATTTATTGGATGGTTCTCAATATTATTCTGATATTATGCTAAAAAGAAATTCTAAATCGCCACGAGGACAAACTATGTTTAACACAGAACCGAACTCTAAAAATAATTTTGAATGCCCTCTTTTAAAAAAAACTGTATGCTAACTAGGGCCCTGTTTAACATTTATATTTATCTTATAGTTCTGCTGAAAGATTTTTAGTTGGTTTTTTTGTCAACGCAAGAAGTAATTAAACATAGAAATCTATTGGGAAATGACTGAATGGCTTCCGATCTGAAACTATAAAAACCAGTTAAAACCCAACTAAAATATTCATAAGATGGTTCGCTACAAAGTTATTGTTGTATATGTCAGTCCAAAAGTGAAAATGACTCACAATCACAGGATTATTTTAACATATGAAAAAACCATCTGAATTGCCTATATAAACCGGGTACGCAAGAGGCTCTTGACAGTCTCTGGTTAAATATTGTAGCTCAAGTTTTAGAAATTCTGGCATATACAAATAAAGTTCATCAGCATATCATAAATGATTTTATTACTTAACATATTATTTGTCAACAAAGCATAATTTAAGTCCCACTTATCATACAGGTAACAATACGTTCAAATAACAATGTAAACAAATATAAGCATATAGAAATGTGTAATTTTGGGGACTAAACATTAGAACCATACTGAAGCATGCAGGATTTTAAAAAAATATATGTAAGTAGTGTATTGTATAAATGCTGTTTCGTGCCACTTTAAGCGGATGTAGTCAGAGTACTACATAACCTCTGGTACGAAACTGACAATTCTTGTTAATTAAGTTGACAGGCATGTGATCAATAGTGAATGATTAACTACATCAACCACTAAGTAACCGACACCCTTGTAGGGGGTGAAGAAAAAATATATATATTGCTGAACTCCTTATATAATTGAAATCTAAGAATACTTTAATTCCCTGGGACTGCTCCGTGACAAAATTTGAAAACCATTCATTGGTACTAACTTGTGTCAAATTTTTTTAAACAGAGAAATAATGCAGTTAATTATTTCCAGTCGTATGAATACTAGAAATGGCAAACTTGTTACATATGTTTTTGATAACTGGATACAATTTTAAATAGGAAACCATCCCAGCCTAGTTTGATTCCAATTTGCAATAACTTTTCAGAGAACTGAATAAATTTTAGTTTTCATTTTTAGCCTACTGGTAATATCCATATCCTGCATAAGACCTCATTAAAAAACACCAATATACATCATATTCTTTAAATTTCTTCAGAAAGTAGTTTCTTCTTGTGTTCTGTAATTATTTTTGGGTGTAAAACTAGATTGGAAGATATCCCAAAAATGTAGATTTTATATAAAACTTGATAAATAAATAAGATGAATAAACTTTTAGTACTTGGTCAGGTAGTCGGGTAATGTGACACAGATGATGACATTGTTCATGGATGTCTGCACTTTAAAACTTACTGCATGACATGTTGTGTTGTGGTGACCTGGGTTCCAAATATGTCAAAAATTTATTGCTATTAATAACATTATTTTACCAAACAAGGACATTTCATTATGACTGACACAGTTGGATGATTTAGATATAAAAGACCAAGAGCAATATATGAAATATGTAAAACTTAAAAATTATATAGTTTTAAAGATGATATTTTTTTTTACAATCACTAAACTTGTGATATTAAAGGGCGTTTATTTCAAAATGTTGGGGCATTTCTTTTTTTTTTGTTATTGTAACTAATGAACTGTTAAAACAGAAATGAGGTTAAATTCAAAATATAATGCCACATCTACTAGTTTTAATTGTGAAAGGAGGGTCAATCTCCCACTGTGTTAGCTTTGTAATCACTTAACTTGTGCTATGAATTGAGGATAAATTTTGTACAAAATAAATTAAAAATACCATGACACCTCTTGAATGTAGATTTGCAATCAATGGACTTGCAGCTTCATGATTGGATCTTGCAAACTGATTAACTTACTATCTAAAACAGTTTCCACAACATAATATAACGTAATTAGGTTTTACTTCAATGATTCAACTGAATGTTGAAAACAAAGGCCAGATTACAACTTTTTTATTACATTTATTTTAATTTTAATGGTTAGTTTAAACTATTACAGATGACCTAAGTGTTCTAAATATTTGTACTAATAAGTGGTGTCTTCACAAGTAATGAACATCTTAGAGGTGTCTTTACAATTAATTAACATCTTAGTGAGGTCTTTACAATTAATTAACATCTTAGTGGTGTCTTTTAAAGTAGTTAACCTCTTATTTGGGTCTTTACAGTTAATTAACATCTATGAGGGGTCTTCAGAAGTGTTTATCATCTTAGTGGGGCCTTTACAAGTAGTTAACATCATTGTGTGGTCTTTACAAGTAATTAACATCTTAGTGGGGTCTTTACAAGTAATTAACATCTAAGAGGGGTCTTTGGAGTGTTTAACATCTAAGTGGGGTCTTTACTAAATGGGCCCTTTACAAGAAATTAACATCTAAGTGGGGTCAGCAGGTAGCTTACATCTGAATAGGACCTTCAAAAAGAGTAAACATCTTAGTGGGGTCTTTAATTACAAGAAATACACATCTTAGTGGCATCTTTACAAGTAATTATCATCTATGTGGGGTCTTAATAGTGTTTAATATCTTGGTGGCGCCTTTAAATTGTTGAACATGTTTACAAATAATTAATGTCTTAGTCAGTCTTTAGAAGTGTTTAACATCTTATTGGGGCCTTTACAAGTAATTAAAATCTTAGTGTGGTCTTCACAAGTAATTAACATCTTGGTGGGGTCTTTACCAGCTTAGTGTGGTCTTTTAAGGTATTTAACATCAATGTGGGGTCTAGAGAAGTGTGTTACTTCTTAGCCGGGTCTTTAAAGTGTTTAAAACATCTTAGTAGGGTCTTCACAAGTAGTTGACAGCTTAGGGGTCTTAAGAAGTGTTTAACACCTTAGTGGGTTCTTCAAAGTATTTAACGTCTTAGGGGGTCTTTAGAAGTGTTTAACATCTTATTGAGGTCTTTACAAGTAGCTGATTTCTTAGGGGGTCTTTAGACGTGTTTAACACCTTAGTGGGTTCTTTACAAGTAGGTAACGTCTTAGGGGGTCTTTAGAAGTGTTTAACATCTTATTGAGATCTTTACAAGTAGCTGATTTCTTAGGGGGTCTTTAGACGTGTTTAACATCTTAGTGGGGTCTTTACAAGTAGTTAACGTCTTATGGTGTCTTTAGAAGTATTTAACATCTTAGTGGGGTCTTTACAAGTAAACATCTTAGGGGTTCTTTAGAAGTGTTTAACATCTTAGGGGGTCTTTACACGTAGTTAACATCTTACTGGGGTCCTAAAAAGTAGTTAACTTCTTTGTGGGGTCTTGCAAGTAATTAACATCTTGGTGTGGTCTTAACAAGTAATTAGCATCTAAGTGGTGTCTACAAATAATTAGTCTTATGGGGTCTTTAAGTTGTAAACATCTTAGTGTGGTCTTTACATGAAGTTAACATCTTAGTGGGGTCTTTACAGGAAGGTAACATCTTAGTGGGGTCTTGAGAAGTAGTTAACTTCTTAGTGAAGGTTATTACAGCAGTTTAAGAGACCACTGGATGGCTTACTACTAAACCTCCTGTGCAGAATATAAGAGACACTAGACACAATCTGGACTATAACAGCAATGGGGAACAATAATGCTATTTATTGCATACCAGTAATAAATACATGTAAATACATTCTATTGGTTAACAACCGATCAGCTCACATAGAGAAATACAAGATATAAAAGCCAGCGGTACAATTTTCTGATATGGACTGATAGCTAATAGTCCATATCATAAAATCTGACTACTAGCTATGGTATAAATTTTATAGTTATTTCCCTTTCAAAAAAACTTATTGGTGACTGTGAAGTTTGTTGTCAGACGACACAAACAAAAAGGATGGAGATTTATTGTCCTATCTGATGAAGAGAAGCTTGAAGCTGGCTTGTAAAATGACTCCCTGGATTTTCTCATCTTTTTTCTTTTTCAATAAAATGGCTAGTGAAAAATTAACACACTAAACTGCAAAATACCAAGTGAATAAAAACAGACCTTTAACACAAAAAAGAAGAAAAACAGAAAAAAACAAGCAGAAATTTATCAATGGACTTATGATTCTTCAGTCAATTGAACAGATAGTTCATGTTGCTAATATCAATGTCCCAAAACTGGAACAGCCCTTGGGTCATGATATGGACCAAGAAACTGATATGACCCTTGCCTTTGGCTCAGGCCATATTAGTTTTTTTGGTCCATATCATTACCCTTGTGCAGTCGAAGTTGTATTATACCCATCAGCAACATGAACTATTCTGCAAATATTTATACTACAATACTAACTTACACTATCGTCTCTTCATTCATTCTTATCAAAGAGGCATGGTTACTTTAGATATAAAAAATCCTCACAGGCATACTGTCTACCAAAACGATGAATTTTGATTCTCACGGTGAGTGTAAAATACACAATGTTATCAATCAATGTAGGGATGAGTATAACAACACACATAGAACATATATAAAATCGAGATGATTGCAATTAGCTTCAACATATTTTATCTGTTGAATAAAACATATTTATTTTAACAAAATATATACAATAAAACAAGGATTTCTGAACTGGATTGCAATATTAACTCACCAGAATGTTCTAGTGATCGGAGTTTGTACTTGTATCCTCATTTATTAAACATTGTCATGAATATTCTGAGACAGCCTAGATATTAATTGAATATAAGATCATACAGGAAACCATGTGCAAAGATTATAATGTTCCCATCAATGTTCAAGCATAAATTTAAATTAAGTTAATCACTGATGCGACTTCAGTTATGTTTGGTCATATCAAAGCAATGAAGATGAAAGAATCATTCATTATTCCACTTTGTACAACCTAGATTTCCTATACCATCATAATAGTTTTTCTTCTAAATGTTTACAACTTTGATTCAAAAATTAAAGTAGGTGTCACTTTGTCATTCCACTTAAATAGATTGGGAAATGACTGAGAATGGAAGTAAAGTGCAGATTGCCAAAATTCTGAAATTAGTCAATACACAAAAATGTATAAACATGTATATGTAAAAATGAAATTTATTGCTATATGCATTGTTTAGAAAATAATAGACAATATGTCTTTACAAAAATTCAATATCTGTACACAGTAAAAATTAAAATAGATGCATTTCCATATAGATAAAAACTAATCGTATAAACTGTAATATCATAATTAAAATCTTCTACACAGTTATCACAAGAAAACAAAAGATTTTTTTCTCAAAATGATTTTAAACACACAAAAATCCAATATATTTGTTAATTTCTGTACAGTGAAGACTAAGCAGGCTAATGTATACACACCATTTAATGGAAAACATATATACATCTACTTGAACACATAAAACTGTGTTTATGCTCACTAGTAAACACGGTTTATCATAGTTAAATGTCCAACTTGTTTTACATCAGCCTTTTAAGTCTGGAGAGTTGCCTCACCTATATGTACCAATAAGTTTTGCAATCTCTTGTAAAATGTCATTTAGCATGATTTTACTATATGGGATATAACATAAATTTAAATCCTAAAAATAAAATTACAATAACATTTTTAATATTAAATATCATTTGTTTGTGCATTACGAAGACATTGTCCAAGATGAAATATGTGTATGTAAAATAACTTCTATGAATCATGACCATGTACAAAAATATCATAAAGACAACACAACAAAAGTCTGAAATACAATTTATAATAATCAAATACTGCCCTACATGTGCCAAAAATAGTATTTCTAGATACTGTGCATACACACATTGATATTAAATAACAAGCCTAGAAAGCCTGGCATACCCCCTGTTAAAATGATAGCAATATGTAATGACCTATGATACATAATCAACCAATGGAATGTTTATTTCTATGATGTTGTGGGTCATCAGCTGATCAAACCTGATGATGACAAAAGTCTAAATGCAGCACCTAGTCCCCAACTTACTTCCACATTCTGTAATTTTTTTATGACCTGTAAATAATTTATCAGTAAGAGTTATTTTCCTGCACAGTACAGTAATCATAATGTATATTTCTCGACACAGAAACAACAATCATTGCCACCCCCTCCCCTCAACTGACCAGTGACATGAAGGGTCTGTTGCAATTTGAAGAAAATTAAATGAAAATCAAAATATGTTGGTCCAGCACACTTTGATTATGTGTAGAAACATCCTTTAAAGTATTAATACTGTAGCTGTAAAAATAAAGATAAGATAGCTGGAAAAGACATGTTCCCTTATCTCCGCTATTTGGCTTAGCTGCACACCTCCATTGTGTCTTCAAATACACACACTGTAGCTTCGAAGATGAAGAAGATAGCCAGACATATATTTTACACTTATATGGCATGCAACCTACAATCATACTGTCTCCAATTTGATGAAAATGTAATGAAAATTTAAGTACACTGCACACCTTCATTATGTATACAGATATTATGCGAAATATAAATGATGCAGCCATAAAACAGTAGGAGCAGTGGGCCGAATAAGCCAATTAGGACAGATGAATGGACAGACCCATGGACGGACAAAAGTAAATTAATATGCCCCAAACTTTTCATAGTGGGAGCATAAAAAATAACAAAAGAACTATCATTACATTTTGCATTAATTTTTAGCTCATCTGCCCTGAAGGGTCATGTAAGCAATTGCCATCACTTGGCATCCGTCGTCATCGTCGTCCGTCGTCGTCGTCCTCGTTAACTTTTCTTTGAAAATCTTCTCCTACAAAACCACTGAAAGGGTTTGCTTTGAAACTTTGCACACATCATCAGTAATATGTCCTCTGCCAAGTTTGCACAAATCATGGCCTCAGACCAACCAACATGGCAGCCATGGTGAAAAATAGAACAGGGGGGTCAAAATACAGTTTTTGGCTTATAGTTCAAAAAGTATATCAGATACAGGAAAACCAAGAGACTTTCCTTCTTCAGCATCAAAAGCTCTATGAAACACTACTTTGGGTCAAAGTTGCATGATGACCCCTTATAGGAGTTATTGCCCTTTATTTGTCGAAATTGATTATTTTGGACATTTTTGCCTCAAAATCTTGAAAATTATTAGAACTAGAGAAAAAGTTAGCATTGCTTAATTGTTTTGATCTATAAGGGCTACAAAAATGACCTTAGGGTTAATATTGTCTGATGAACCATTTAAGAGTTATTCCCCTTGAACTGTTTTTTTTAATCGGCTTTAATTGATTTTTAAAAAATCTTCTCCTCTAAAACCACTGAAAGTACTGCTTTGAAACTTAGTACACATCATCCATCAAATGTCCTCAACCAAGTTTGCACCAACCATGGCTGCAAATAAACCAACATGGCCGCCATGGCTATAAATAGAATGGAGGGAGTGGAGGGGCTTATACTTAAAAAAAAGTGTAACAGATACAGGAAAACCAAAGAGACATGCCTTCATCTACATCAAAAGCTCTACAAAACACTCCATTGGGTTGAAGTTGTATGAGGACTCCTTATAGGAGTTATTGCCCTTTAATTGTCATAATTGATTATTTTTGACAATTTTGCCTCAAAATCTTGAAAATTATTAGAACCAGAGAAAAAGTTAGCATTGCTTAATTGTTCTGCTCTATGAGAGCTACAAAAATGACTTAGGGTCAAGATTGTCTGATGAACTGTTCAGGAATTATTCTCCTTGAACATTTTTTTAATCAATTTTACTTGATTTTAAAAAATCTTCTCTTTAACCAATTGAAGGACTGCTTTGAAACATTGCACACATCATCTTTAGGACGTCCTCTACCAAAATTGTGCAAATCATGACACCTGACTACCTACATAGCTACATTGGCTTAAAATAGAAAATGGGGAGGGGGGGGGGGGGTGGAGTCAAGAGAGTTTTCGATTGATAGTTAAAAAAGTATAACAGGTACAGCAAATTTGAAGTAAACCTCCCTTCTCCCTCTAAGCATCAAAAGCTTCTCCTTATAGGAGTTGTTTCCCTTAAAAGGTCAAAATTAATGACTTTTGCAGAAGTGTTGGGCAATTCCTTATAGCAAAGAAAAGCTGGATAAAAAAGGGTTGTTTGGTTTCAGGTTCAGGTGAGCGATACAGGCTCCTGGGAGCCTCTAGTTTGTTATAAACCAGCAATATTTCAGCTATATCGTGGTGTCATGTTTTTATTGGGGGAGGAAGCCAGAGTTCCAAATGAAAATCACAGACCGTCAAAGAAAAAAACTGGCAATCCATGTCAATTAAGAATGGAGTCCAGCACACCCTGCCCGCAATAAGTTTATTTGTTTGAATGGTGTTTAATGTCCCTTTCATCAATTATTCAAATGTATCATGTTGTCCAGTTTTATTAGGGGAGGAAACTGTAGCATCTGGAAAAAACTTCCAACCTTCAGTAGGAAAACGTGCAATCCTTGTAAATAAAGTGAAAATTGAATCTGCAATGTAAGTGTTTACAAAAGATAAGTTGACTAGCTAAACCACTAAGGGTCCCAACAAAAGAAGAGCAGTGCACAGTTAAAGTCAATTGTCTTTCTATTCAATTTAAAAAAAAATAAATTTCAATAATCACATACAGCTAATTTTACAATAAAATACATATATTACTTAGCTGCTTGGCATCATGACTATGTAGGTGTTAAATAGATTGTCTCCCCTGTGAATAATTGATGATCCATGAATATAAAAGGCTTCATAGTAATGTTTTGAGAAAAGCTTGATTTTAAATATCTCTGAAGATGACTCAATTAGCAAGATTGTATTAAAAATACTTCAAAACAAGTTTAAATTAGAAAAAACTTACAGTTAGTTTTGTTTTGGATGTTAATCTGTAACCATCTGTAAGTAATGAGTACATATACAGAAGATCTAATCCTAGAAATGGATGTTTCTCATTTGGAGTATTAAATGCTGAAAAACACAAAGTATACCAATTTTAATTCAATTTAAGTTCCATGCACTGGTGTATCAATAAACAAAGTTACTAAAGTATAACTCCTCATATAACCAGATTTTTACATGGTACATGTAGAAAGGTACTTACATTCTTACAATATACCTCATCTTCTATACATGTATACAGAAGTGATCAATTTGTTAGAATATGAATGTTGTTCACCTTTATCTTCATATATTCAAATGATCATTACATGTAATTGAGTATGCTTAATTCTTGAAATAACTACTTATACTTTTGTGGTATTAAGTTATAAAAGGGACCAATATCAGTCTGCTGTTCATCACGTGAGCATTTTAACCAATACACCACAATTTGAAAACCAATAATAAGCAAGTGAAAAAAAGTTGTTATTTCTTCAGTATATGTTTCAAAGAAGTTAAATTGGCATTCTCTATAACAAATAATAATTGACTGCTAGCATGGAATCAATTAATGTCAGAATACATAGTTCTTTGATGATTGTTAGCATTAATTAATCAACGGTTTGATAACAATTAAATGTATACCACAGTGAAAATCAACAAGTCCCAATATCCTGTAATACCTTTTTTTTGGAATATCACATGTTTTCTACCTTTAATGAGTGTTAACTTTATTCTTTTTTGTTGTTGTTGACTTTTTCAAATTTAAGTTTTAGATCTGATAAAAGGTTTTTATTTAATGTAAACAGATATTTAACATGTCATGACAATATCAACCTGTTTTAGCAGCCTTTCTAAAGTCATCAGCTGTTATATCACTCTGGACATCTGGATCTAAAAAAAAACATTAAAGTAGATATCAATAATAATGAACAAGTGTGGACACAGAAAAATGTCTCACCTGCATTCCGCATCAGTAACGAAAATAAATTTCGTCATAAGCATTACGTAAATAGCATTTAATAGTTATCATTTAAAATATATAATGCATGGTTACAAAGAAACAGACCTAACCCAAAAACTTTAACGTAGTCGCTGGACCGTGAAATGAGGTCAAGGTCAGATGACACCTGCCAGACAGACATGTACTCTTCAGCAACAACCTATATACCAAATATTGTCATCCTACCATGCCTGGTTACAGAGGAACTGTCCTAATACAAAAACTGTAACGTAGTCATTGGACCGTGAAATTGAGGTCAAGGCCAGGTGACACCTACCAGACAGCCATGTACTACTCATCAGCAACCTATATACCAAATATTATCATCCTATCATGCATGGTTACAGAGGAACTCTTGTAATCCAAAAACTTTAATGTAGTTGCTGGACCGTGAAATTGAGGTCAAGGTTAGGTGACAGGTGACTGACTGGCAAGATCTCACTATAAGCTACCACTTGACCAAATTTGATGAACCTTGGGTTATGCTTACGATGATATGAAGCTAGATGTCCAAGTGTTTACTGCCGCCGCCAGATTCCCATACATGTCTCGCCTCCAGCAAATTTCTTCGCAGGCAAGACAAAAATTGGTAACATCAAATGTGCAGTCATGAAAATAAAGAGCAGCAGATGTACTATTTTCCAGGTCTGGGCGAGGTATCACAATATACAGGTTATCATATTTATTTCTTTCCTTGATTTCGAATATCTCATTATATTGGGTTTTCAATAAGTCGTTCTAACATGATGTTCTTCATTAGCTTTGAGAACACATAAGGTTTCTTATAAGCATAGAGCCCACTGTGATGTCACGAAAAGAATTCTGACATCATTACTATCTTAACTGAAAGAGTTTTACTGAAACACAGTTTGTTTAGGATTTTATTAATTTTTATATTAATTTTTATGCCCAAGAAATTGACAAGCATATAATTGTTTTTCAATTTTATTTGCTTTATGTGCTGTTTTGGGTATACAGTTTGGGTTCATTCCTCCTATTCCCACTTTTTAAAATTCATGTAAGAAAAGGTAAATTTTCAAGTGGTAGTTGAACGAAAACTTGTGCAAACCAAGGAATATACTGTAAAAACATCAGCTCATTAACTTTTAATTAAATGTTCACTAGGTAGAAGTAAATAAAGTTATTTTGTATGTACATGTATGAATTCAGATTTTTATGTATAACTGCTTTTTGATTTAAAAAAAAAAGAAGACAAATATCAGTAAATTTTTTTTCAATTTACGACACTAATGCAACAATAAAGTCAATCAAATATACACAATAAAAGAGCATAAAATATGTAATAGTCAAATTACAAATGTCACTACACAGTTAGTGTATTAAACATAAAATAAAATTTACATTAGAAAAGTCTATGAGTTTAATCAATGTGTAAAATGTGGGATGCAGCATCACCAAACTGTACCGTTGTGATCTCCTTGTTACGGTGTCTAATCTTTAAGTTTTCTAATCTGTTGTTGATCTCAACATACATGGAATGTATATAACTGGTAGAAGAGTGACGGACAGGAGAAAAAGTACCATCACCATATATAGTATCAGCGGCTGCTAAGTGGGCTAAATTCTTTCGGGTACTGAAGATCAGGTCTCCTTTGGTGTTTTGTGCCCAAATACCATTTATGTTGATGTCATTGACCATTTTGGGTAAAACTGGTAGTGTCTTCTTTCGTTTGTTGTACATGGCAGTCTTAATTGTTGGGAATGTTGGAATATTTTCTTCAAGCTGTTGAGTGTCGTTGTCCCAGTCATCATTTCTTAGTTTTACCAATTCCTCTAGGCAAATAAGGGGAATAGGAGTAAGTTCATCAATGCATTGAACTTTCATTCTCTGGATGACCTCATCTACTTCAACTCCATGTGGTCGGACCCATGGTTGTGTTTTACTGAAACCTTGATTGGAATGTTGTTTTTAAAATGTGTTAATTGTGGCAGGGTAGTCTGGTGGAGCATTTCCAGTAAGTTTTTTCACCCCAGTCTTTGTAATATCACCCCAGTCGACCCAAAGACCTGTACTCAAGGTGACCTCATGTAACATGATATATGTTGACTTTTGGAGCAGAGTTGATGATCATGTAGTGGAAAACTTATTGAAATCACATGTTCGAATATAAACAATAAAAATTGACAATACTAATACTCATGAAGTATAATAATAAGTTGTAGTAATACTATAGGAATAAGACTTTAAATACTTATTTTAATATTAGGGAAATTAAAGGTTTTTAATAAAATAAATTATTATTAATGTTACCATAAATGTGACATTCATAAAAAATGGAGATGGTGTCCTGCATCCCTTAAACAGGGTTTAATTAAACCTTACTAAAAAATATGTGCATTTTAAATTTATTTATGCAATAGTTTATAGTTAGCATTCAGAGCTACAACATAAAATATCTAGTTTTTTTCAAGCATGTTTGTTCATCAGTTTTTCTCTTAGAATGGTTAAGATAATTTGTGGATGAAGACTTGTTTTCAGACCAAAACATCAGCATTTCATATCCATAAATGTTTTTTTAATAATTAGGCTTATTAGCTGATAAAATGTCTTTCTAATTTTTTTCTGTTCAACACCACACACTGAATCAATTTCCTGTCTTTATTAAATCATAAAGAAACTCAATATATCTAACTTTTATAATAGAAAGTGGTAATATTATATATTATTCCATACCAATATTGTCATTACACATGACAACCAGCAATACTAACCTTCACCAAAACCCTCCTACTTACCATCAGATTTCATACTAAAAGCTGCATGAAACAAGCATACAACAAATCTTGTTATACATTTATTGTCTTATGGAAAGGTAAATTTTATTCAATTATGGACTTTTAAAGAGTTCACTATGCTTTATATGGACCTTGTAGAATGATATTGACTGACCACGGTTGGAGGTCAATATGTCTTGAGTTCATTATGGACCTTGCAGAATTATCTCGACCTACTACGGTCAGAGGTCAATATCTTTAAACAAAGTCCATATAAAGCCTATTGACAGAACTAAAAGTCATGAATTGTGCTATATTAAATGTGAGAAGCACATCCGAACTTGTTATTTTTACACCCTCCCATACTGTTTATTGATTAAATAATGAAATCGAACTAGAACGAATAGCAAGATCTATATTTAGTAACATGCCTCATATATACAGGTCTATTATTAGTAACATATAGTAAATATTTTTTTTAGCTTATCCAATCAGAATTGTAATAGAACACAACATATGTAATATACTACTACATGAACCAAACTGATAATTTTGAGGTCTACATCAGTTTGCTAAATCCATAAAATCCTGTATCCACCTTTTCAAACAACTATAACTGTTTTATTATATAAATATTGGCATCTATAAACTTGATCAATACAATTACAATGGTTTCAATTTTGTTTATACGAAAGTTGTACATCGTCACATAATTTATATGATTATTAACCATCTAATATAAATAGGAGAAATAGACATATAAAGATCTAAAGTACTTGAAATGTGTTCTATTAATACCTGTACATAACTTCAATTTATATGTCAGAAATTGTTATGGATTATTGGGTATTGAAACAAAATATGTTCTGGTTTAGTATGAGACAAATCCCCCCTCCCCCACCATTCTTCTTGACCACAATGGTTTGTTTTCATTGGCACTGCTTATCAAATTAACCAGCACAATTTCAATTCAAATGTACTTGTTTATGCACATGTAGACGAATTTTGTAAATTCAATAATTTGACATTTTTACATGTTTTGATAAGCTATACAGTATAAGCTGTTAAATAATTGAAAACATTTTTTTAACAGTTGCGACACCATAGATATGAAGGGCACTCGTTTTTATTAAATTTATATTTATGACCCTAGAGTGACCTTCCAAGCTTTGTCTTTGCAGTTACTTTCTCAAACACACATGCATAATATCCTAATCCTGATCAGTGAGCACTTACAATAAGAAATATACAGCATAATGGGATGGACTTTATGGTGGAAATTAATTGAGATAATGAAATGTCGGCTCTGGCACATTACTCAAAACTTTAAGCAAACCGGTTCTGGTTCCAACTATTACATATACATGCTGCAGCATTTCCTAATAATGTTTTGTGGCAAATTAATTTTTATGCCACTTTCAGAATTCTTTTTTGTTCTATTTGGGGTGGAGGTGGGGTGGGACTGGATTACCATGAACTAGATTTGGCAAGGCAACTGACAACTCTTGAAAATTTTAAGATTGAAGTCCCATACAACCCTGCACATTGTCAGGATCAAATTCCTAAAAAATGATACTAACCTATTAAACCTGAGTCTTTAGCTGCATCAAAGAAGTATGAGAATATGTAAATTTTATGTTTCTGTAGTTCACCAATAGGTAGTATCTTCTCCATAACAAAAGACTTAACAATGCTATAGCAACTATTAAAAGAACTTGTAGGTTCACCACTGAAAATATAATTATTCCAATATAGTTAATCTAGCAATTATAGTATATAATTTTCTCAATGTACCTAATCTATTTACAATGATCTTTATAGATTGCCTTTATACAGTAAAAATGTAAAAATATTAACTTGCTGAAGTAAGACCAGTTTTATTAAATTTCACTATAATTGTACTTTATAAAATAACACACTGAGAGAACAGATCATACGCCTGAAGTTTAGGCTTCATTTATAATGAATCATCAGTAACGCATACAAGTTTTCAACAGAACATGTTATTACCCCCCCCCCCCCCAAATACATACATCTCACTATGTTCTGTATGTATGTTATATGTAGTGTTATGTATATTATGTGTTGGGATTTTACATTTTTGCATATGAAATTGATTACTTTTGGTCTAGATATTTGTATGAAACAAAGAGTTTTCTAATCTGACATATTGCTTTAGCTATGTAAACAAACCCATGTTAAAATTACAATAAATTTAGTTTGGTTTTGTGTCAATGTAAACAGTGACTTAAAAATCAAGTTTGTTATGTGTTATCCATAATTGTCGTTATTGTAAATAATTCTGTTATTTTCAGTACGAATCGAGGTTTTTATGATTTGACATGCTCCCCATAAATTATTTTTCTAACAACTCTAAAATATTACAGGTGGGAAGTACCTGAACAGCCACACACTAGCGCACATTTATATGCCGCTTCAAAGTACACATTACTGTTTTTGTAATATAAGCATTGAAATAAATTTACTTCTACATCACAACAGGACACTTGTGCACTGAAACATAATTTTCTTACCAATCAATATGAGTTAAACTGCAGATCAACAACAAAAACTAAGCAAAAGTTGTTTAAAAACTACTCACAAATCTTTGTAATATCTTTTTAATTGTAATACACAATCTTTCTGTACTGCAATGTTATTGTATACAAAACACTTATTAGAACTAAATGGAGATATGTGAAAATCGACCCTTCACATCAGCAGTATAAATGTTTACTCACATGATCAAAGCTGTGTCTTAGGTCAATCCTTAATATTCTGAGGCCCTACTGGGCATTAATTTCCCAGTAAAGAAAATTAGGCAATAATTCATGATGGCCACGGTCTATCACATATACCATGGCCATCGTGAATTAATTTATGTCACATTACTGTATCCTGAGATATAGCAATGGATAAAATAAGGACATAATGGCAAGCCTGTGGTAAAACAATGATAAACCACAGCCTCCATGAATTATTGCAACTCTAATTGGACATATTACTGTACATTTAGGATAGGGGCCTCAGTTTAGGATAGGATGGTATTGCCTAATAGGTACAATAGATATCCTTATCTATCCACATCCAAAATATCAAAAGCCTACCTTAAAGATAAAAAAGTTATAGCCCAAATATGATTAGCTTTGGACAGACGAACAGACTGATCACTATAGGGCATCCGCCACTGTGCCCTAGCTACCTTAACCACTATACCACCAAGACCGAATTCCTTCACTTGGAATTGAATGATAATACAAAGTTTTATCTCTGAACACCCATGGCCTGTACTGAGGTTTGAGAGTGAGGAAGCTTTTGTGCTTCTACTAATAAATCTGCAAGGCTCTTGAAAATTATATATATACAGTTCATGGCATTTCTGTAATAATTTGATTAAATAGTATTTCTGGTTTAATAATCAAAATAAAAGTATAAAGAATGTTTTGAGTAATTCAGAAACTCCTACCTCACATTAAAGACCACACCGCCAAATGGCCACAAAGTATCTGCCTTGGGTGGTAAGCATACACTTCGGAGTTTCTCTTTGTTATCTGCAATCAGTGAAAATATCTGCCATGGATTATACATATTATGATGCCGTTATATTTTTCAACATTTACAAATACAGGTAGATTGTGCAAATTATTTATAACACAAAGAAAGAGAAAATAATTGAAATGACCCATTATAATTATAAAACATAACTTTCTTAAACTTAATTGAACATAAAATTTCAAGACAGTGACCAGTTTATGCACTAACCTTTATTTTTCTTTCCTCCAAGTAACCTGTATCTAGTTGACATTAATCCATATCCTAAATAACTAAAAATAAAAAAGTAATGTGCCAAAAGCAGAGGTTCAAAGAGTCCTGTAAATGCTCAATTGGAACACAAATGACTTCCAGCTATCTTTTAATTTTTGGAATTTAGAGTTTCAGTCTAGCTGTTTTGGCTCTTAAGTTACTGGGAAAATAAATTCATATAACTAGAAAAAATTAAAAAATTTCTTCAAAAATTTTTATTAAGTGCATAAACCTAAAAGGCCAATATCTCCTATAAAGAGTCATCTGAAAATTTTGGACTAAGTAA
>OX104113.1:21760026-21915945 GCA_944474755.1 Limnoperna fortunei | reverse complement strand
ACAGATGAACATTTTTACAAGATATTTGGGCAAATAATAATAATTGGATGATTTTCAGACACATAAATTTCTCATCTGGGCACAAGTTCTTTACTCTTCAAAACGTGTGTTATTTTGTAAGAAGAGATGAATTTTTTAATTCTCATCACTTTACATTTTAATCTTCTTCTCCACAACCACTTGGAAAATTGGAACCAAGCTTGGCAGGAAGGTTTATTGGGTGGTTCTTAACAAAGTTTGAGTTTTTGGTGCTGATCAAATATGAAACATGGCTGCCAGGGCCATTAATGCCTTCTGAAATTCAAAAATCTTCTTCTCATAAACTGCTTGGCAGATTGATTTGAAATATTGCAGAAATGTACCTTAGAAAGTTTGAGTTTTTTGTGCCGATCCAAAATCCAAGATGGCCGCCATCACAGGACATAGTTTAACATAGGACCCAATGGTAAAAACATACAAACAACTTCTTCTCTGAAACTGTTCCACACAATGAAGCCAAATTATGAAGAAATGATTAATGGATATTTATCTTATTATTTTGAGTTTTTTTTAGCCAATTGCAAATTGAACATGGCTTCCAGGGCAACTAATGGGTTTGATTGGCTGAAATTAAAAAAATCTTCTTTTTACAAACCGCTTAGCAAATTGATTTGAAAAATTGCACAAATGTTCCTTAAATTTGAGTTTTTTGTGGCAATCCAAATTCCAACATGGCCACCACGGTGGAACACAGCTTAACATAGGACCTTACGGGAAAACCATACAAACAGCTTCTTCTCTGAAACTCAGTTCCACACAATTTAACCAAATAATGCAGAAGTGAATCTTGGATAGTAATCTTATTATTTTAAGTATGTTTCGAGTGGATAGGAAACATGGCTGCCAGAGCTGCAAATGCGTTCTGACTGGCTGATATTGTAAAATTCGTTTTCTCACAAACAGCTTTGCAGATTTTAGGATATGTGATATTGCATGGTCCTCTACCAATTTTGAGTTTTTTATTTCGATCCAAAATACAAGATTGCTGCCACTATGGAACATCACTTAACATACTAACCTATGAAAAAACATAAAAACTGCTTCTTCTCAGAAACACTCCTACTGCTGATTGTAAATTCAACATGGCAACATTCATAGAAACAGCATCTTCACATAAACTCTTTAGCATTTAATATCAAAATTTGCAAGAAAAGTCTTGTCTTCAAAAGTTTTTTTGTAAGTCAGGTGAGCGATACAGGCTCTCGAGAGCCTCTAGTTATTACTAATGATCAGCGAGTCTGGGTTAACCATTTTCATCTGAAATGTGTTTTTCTGATTAACATATCTTGTTTTTTCTTGCGCAGGGTATAATAACAACCAAAGGTTCTTGATAGCCTGTGTCACTCACCTGATTTTATAGGCAATGAGGATGGCATTTTCCTGAATATTGTAGACAAGCACTAAAATCAAACTATGTCCTGTAATTTTCCTAAACTTTCCCAAAACTTTAAGGACCATCATCCAAACAATATTGCTAGTAAGTTGTGTTTCCATTGGTTAACCAGTTTTAGAGAAGACTTCAAAAATATTTGCAGATAGGATCAAATGTTAAACTAAGTCCTGGCGTGGTGGCCATTTTGAAATTCCAATTGGCAATAAAAAACATAAACTTTAAAGAAGACCATCCAAAAACAATATTGCCTGTAACTTTTGTTCCCATTGGTTAATCAGTTTCAGAAAAGCCTTTTTGAACTTTTTCCCATAGGGTCCTATGTTAAACTAAAACCTGCGGTGGTGGCCATTTTGATTTTCCAATTGGCATAAAAAACATAAACTTTAATGAAGACCATCCGAACAATATTGCCAGTAAGTTTTGTTGCCATTGGTTACTCGGTTTCAGAGAAGAAGCCTTTAACAACTTTTTCCATTAGGGTCCTATGTTAAACTAAGTCCTGTGGTGGTGGCCATTTTGATTTTCCACCTGGCATAAAAAACATACACTTTTATAAAGAACCATCCAAACAATATTGGTAGTAAGTTTTGTTTCAATTGGTTAACTAGTTTCAGGGAAGAAGACTTTAAAAACTTTTTCCCGTAGGGTCCTATGTTTAACCAAGGATGGCGGTGGCAGATATTTTGAAATTCCAATTGGCAATAGAAAACATAAAAACAAAAAGAAGACCATGCAAACAATATTGCCAGCAAGTTTTGTTTCAATTGGTTAATCCGTTTCAGAGAAGAAGCCTTTTTACACTTACCCATAGGGACCTATGTTAAACTAAGTCCTGTGGTGGTGGCCATTTTGATTTTCCAATTGGCATAAAAAACAAACTTTAAAGAGGACCATCCAAACAATATTGGTAGTAAGTTTTGTTTTGATTGGTTCACTGGTTTCAGAGAAGAAGCCATTTTAAACTTTTTTCCCTTAGGGTCCAATGTCAAACCAAGTACTGCAGTGGTGGCCATTTTGAATTTCCTATTGGGATAAAAAACGCAAACTTTATAGAGGACCATTCAAACAATATTGCTAGTAAGTTTTGTTTCTATTGGTTAACAGTTTTCAGAGAAGAAGCCTTTTAAAACTTTTTCCCGTAGTGCCCTATGTTAAACCAAGTCCTGCCGTGGCGTCCATTTTGATTTCCCAATTGTCATGAAAAACACAAACTTTATAGAGGACCATTTAAACAGTATTGCTTGTAAGTTTTGTGTCTGTGGGTTAACCGGTTTCAGAGAAGAACCCTTTTCAAAAATTTTCCCATACGTCCTATGTTAAACTACGTCCTGTGGTGGCAGCCATTTTGAATTTCCAATTGGCATAGAACATAAACTTTATAATGGACCATCCAAACAATATTGCCAGCAAGTTTTATGTTGATTGGTTAACCGGTTTCGGAGAAGACACCATTTTAAACTTTTTTCCCATAGGGTCCTGTGTTAAACTAAGTCTTGAGGTGGTGGCCATATTAGTTTTCCAATCCAAATAAAAAACACAAACTTTGTCAAGATCCATCCAATGAACATTATGTCCAAGTTTGGTTTCAATTGGCTGAGTGGTTTCAGAGAAGAAGATTGAAATGTAAAATGTGTACAGACACCAATAACAGATGCAAAGTGACAGCAATAGCTCACATGGCCCTTTGGGTCAGGTCAGCTAAAACGAGGGGAGCAAGTGAAACATTTAAATTAGATGGATGCAATTTTCTGCAAAATCTTCAAGATTTGGTTTGAAAGCTGTGGGAGGATTTGATAACACAAAATAGGGACCCTTCCTACCTGCCTGCCATACTGTAACTTCTTGAGTTTGCACAATGTGCAACCTTGCCAAAAATGAGCCCTTTGAGTCAAGATTTGAGTCAAGATAGATGTATTTGAAAAGCTAAAGGATTTGAAAATGTTTTATGATGCATGTATTTTTATTGCAAAAATGAATTACTATCAAATTTGGTTAAAACAAAATAGTTGAAATAGATCTCTATGACCATGTACTGTAATTACTGTTGTACACACATACTAGTATGTTATTGTCCAATCTGCACCACAATTTGGATTAGACAAATATGCTCTAGCCAGTAAAGATTTACGAATACATGTATTATATAGAACTGTATTGCCGTTAACACAGTTAAAGTTAGTCAGGTAAACTAACACCATTTTTGCTTTGGGTGAAATCACTTCAATAATAGGAGAAGCTTTGAGATATCTTCAACCATGCCACATGGTAATGTTTTCTGGGACTGTTTTAAACCAGTAGTTTATTCTCTCATATACATTCTTTCTATTAATAGTTTTTTGTCAGTTTTGGTCGATTTATTGTTCTGCCATATATAGTGATTAATTGAATTGTGAGGTTTGTCAGGTAGTCTGGTTTGTTATGTTTCTCATGTTGAATTCAAGTTTACCCTGTGGTTTCATGTATGGATTGTGTACATTAAAATGAAAAGAAAATCCAGTGAAAATATTTTATTTGTCACTATAATCTATAATAATTATGAATGAATGAAGATTTGACCTCAACCTTCTGATTGTGGATCAAAATAAAATATTGCAAATTTAAATCCAACTATCAGTTTCATATTGACCCTGAAATCTTGCATTTATCACAGATAAAATAAAAAGATTATAAATGACAATACAAATGCAAGCATTATCACAAAAATGTTTTTATCATTTAAAATAATGAGTGTATCTTTCGTCTGAATTTCTCAGAAACATTTGAACTTTCTAACTATTCATTTGTTTTAAAGAGAGAATATCATGATTATTACATTGTAATAATCAATTATTTTGAATTTCATAACTTACCACCAATAAATTATAACATAATTTTTACATAGTGACTAATAATCCCAATCATACACCTCTATGATATTTCATTATGAGCCCAATTATATTAAAAATGAAAAGTAAAATTATCAACAATTATCATCTTGATGCTAACACATCATTCAAAATAGCACTTGAAGTTTTTGGTGGAATTGGTCGTGTCTGTGCCACTGGAGAGAAAACGGGCAGTGTTGATGATAAAGGAGATGATGGCATAAGTAAATGCTGCTCATCTCTGACTTGTCTTTCTTCCTGATTTACATGTCGTGGTGCAGTGAATGGATTAAATACTGGCTTATGGTGACGCTGAACATCTAAAGCCATTTCTTCTGCAGGCAGTTTCATCACTGGCTGTTTTGGTGAAGATTCTGTTTCCAAGAATTTCACAAACAACTCAGAAAAAGACTGTAAAACGAAAATGCAATATTATATTTCAACAACAGAAATAATTATTTCATTAACTTAGTTAGAGTACACTGGTATAATAAAATGGGCATTAACATATTCTAATGGACTTCATTTACATGTGAAAGATACAAGAATTGAAAACCATGTCAACTGGAGTGAAATATGGCCATAAACAAAAATGAAGTGTCACAACACTTTTTTCCCCGTTTTTTGGCCAAGTTTCACCCCAGTTTATATGGGGTCTATAACTGTGTGTAAACCATAGCTGATATCATCCCATGTGAAAGACTCGGTGAACATGCATTCATTCCAACCTTAGTCGACTGGTATCATCCCCTGTGGAGACACTTAACTTGACTGTAAACTGGGTACACTACTATTTAAAAATACTGAAAACACTATCAATTTATGGTTACACCAGGTATTCGATTAAAAATCTCAAATTACTGCTATGAGTCTGTAGTTTAAAGTTTCTTGTCTGCAACATGCAAAAATAAAGTGCTTATAAGGGTGGTTCCCCCAATTTTAAGAGATTTTTCTTTAAATGGAACACCTTAAATTAAAAAGTAATGAATATACAATGATATTAGTCAGTACAACAACTTACTCTATCAGCATTATCAGCTGCTGTGACAGTGTGTCGTCGTGTAGGGGTTGTTGGAGGTGTGGCAGGTTGACTTCCAAATCTCAGAAATCCTGGCACCCATCCTCCTTTTCCACCACTTCCCATGACCTAAAAATAGAGAAATATTTTCAACATTTGACAGCATTACTTTGGCCTTTGATGCAAGTACTGTGTGCATTAATTTTTTGTTTGAATGGTGTTTAATGCCACTAAGCTATATCATGGTGTCCAGTTTTTGTTGGAGCAGGAAGCCGGCTGTATAATACCATGTGATCAGTAGAAGATGACTAACTACCTGAACCACTCTGCCACAGAGGCCCCCTGCATTCAGTGATTAAAATATATACATGTAACATCATTACTCAAGGACGCCAAATCATAGTAGTTAAGGTTTAAGCTGCTTGTAAATCTAGCAGATTTGGCACAAATTTTATTGAAAAATATGACACAATTTCAGGTCAGGTGCTGGCAATAAAAGTTAAAGAATTGTATTTTAACATTTTCGTATTATTTCAACTTTTCTATACTCATATATTTAACATTGTTATTTGTTTAAATGATGTTTAACACCATTTTCAGTAATTTTTCAGCTATATCATGGCCACAGTAAGTGGAACCCTGACCTTCGGTAAGAAAACTGGCAATCCTTGTCTATTTAGACTGCTCACAGTGAGACTCGAACCTGCAACCTCAGTGTTGACAGACCACATGATTAATAGTAGGCGAATTACCTTAACCACTCTGCCACCGAGGCCCAAACATTGCTGTCTAAAATAATTCTATGCAAAAGACCAAATATCTTATGGGTCTATTACATTAAAGTAAATAAAAGTATACCTTGTCAAACTCTGTAGGTGTAAAGTTTAATAGACTACCAATGGTATGAAGGACATCGTTCTGTTGATTCTTTGGAGCAGTAAAATATCCTAGTAACATATTCTTCAATATCATTCTGAAATAAAACAATGACACGTACAATGACTGAATTATAAATTTTATTATTATAATTCTAACACATAACACCTTAATGCCTGACCAGAAAAGAGAAATTAAAAATTGTAATGTCTACTGGAACAATTACTTATATAATTAATAAATAATTGTTAAATTCAGATAAGAAAACAATGATATTTTTAGTTATTGATCCCGACCCTTATGAAGATGAATATTATTTGGCAGTCTATTATTCATGTGATAAAGTCAGAATAAAAAACATTTTATAGACATACCTTCTATACAACTAAGCTAATAACCAGTCAAGATTATCGGACATTTTTTCTTTTGTAAATAAAAGTAGCCGACTTGTGGAAGATGGTTATAATCTAGTTTACTGCATTGTCCTCAATTATGATTTTAAATATCTACTTATCTTACTTACTTATCAACTTTTGAATCTTTTGCACTTCTAAGGTCACTTATTTCTACTTCTGCATTCTTGAGGGAAGCTTCACGTATCTGAACTGTGTTCCAAAATAACAAACATAGTAGTAACATTGAACAATGTGATATTTGTTCTAATTACTTATATCTTACACCATTATATTATGAAATTTATTACATGCATGCATCATGACATGCTGTTTGTTACAAATATTAATTGAAGAAATGGTAATTCTAGAAAATCATTCAGAAAATTTTTTTAAGTACCCCCAAATAACCTCTGTGCCAAAGATGTCTTGAATGGATATGACCCCATTTACATGAAAAAGAAAAAGTTTTTATAGTTGTATACAAAAATTAAGTCAATAACAAGACACAACTGTTCGTCATTTTATAGTGACATGTTAGTAAACAAGCAATCAAAACAAGCCACACACAAGCAAGCTACAACAATGACATTCCTCTTCTGTTACGGCCATTTTTAGTGTACAAACTAAGAGAATTACAAAATGTACTGACCTATATAATCACTCAGTACCTGATGTAATACTCATGGATTATACATCATGCGGCATGCCATTTCATTCTCATGCTGTACATCTCTGTAGACAATGGACTCATGTTAACTGCACATCTCATGAAAAAGCCTATATGCATGCTTCATACAATTCATTCTATTGTTTCAGTTGGTTAAGCAGATATGATATACATGTATATCATAAGTAAAAAACAATGTAGTTTATGCTGATGCTCTTTCATCTCATAGAATGATCATGCTGCTTCATAAGATACTGTGTTTGATGTTCATGGTTTTACATAATACACTATATTTCTGTGTTATCCTCACACAGCACATGCTTCTTCTTGCAGACATTTGAATTGTCTTACATTGTGTTGACTTTTCTTGCAGTTTTATTCTTTGGTTGATTATAACTTCCCATGATTTGCTGTTCCTTCTTTTTCATATTAAAATTCCTAACAGATCACATGGGATAGATTGACAGGCACATGCATCACATGGACATCTCATGCCATCTGCATTCTATAGACTTCAGTATTATTACAATTGTAATAGTCTCTACATAATTTTTCAAGTTAATGTTGTTAATTCATGCTGTCATGCAAAAACATACTTGTCAATACCTATAGCATGCTATTGGATTCCCTCAATACTTGAGACAATCAACAGAAATTTATTGTAAACCTACAGGTAAATTGTGTAAGGAAAGTATTGCACAGGTAAATCTTTGGTAAAGGTGGAGGGTATGGTGAAGTTAACGTAATCTCGGCTAGTAACTTGAGGTCAAAGTTCAACTCAGATTTACCAGCTGAGATTAGGCTACCAACAATCAAAAGGTAAATTCTACCATTATTAAACAAATATAACAATGTGAACATTAAAATTTTGAACATATATTTATATCAGTAAAACAAAAATGTGCAACACAAAGGATGAAATGAAGAACAGTAAATTCTGTGTCTTGTTATACTTTTTTTTTAACTTTAATTATTCCATTTACTATTTGAAAGATAAATGTATCTTACTGAAGCAAATACATTTTATAAAGCTAAATTTCTACATGTGCTAATATAACTAATCCTAAAAGCATAACTATTCTGAGAAAGCATTAGCACTTAAAATGACATCAAGTTGCATCTATGTATTTACTGCACCTTTCGCCTGCAGAAACTGCCCTAACTAATGTTCTGATTACACAGCTGTTTGGTAAACACCAGCTAATATCCTGAGTTCAACCCTGACCTCAGGATTACCAGCTGATATTAAACAACCAGTTGACTCATTGACCACCAAAAGCAAGAAAATTCCAAGCATAAATTCAAATTTTATTTAAGCAAAGTAGGCAAGTAGCAAAAATCTCCAGAACCAAAAAAGCTTTTAAGGTCAAAAGGTCAAAAGCAACTGTTGCACAGATCTTGGGCAGTTTGCAGGTAGAAAGAGCTAAAGCTAAACTACTTTGGATACTTACTTTCTATATTTACTAGCAAAACAGGCAAACAAGCTTACATGTTAGTGTTGCTAAACACAATTTAAAATATTTTTTTTTAGTTCATATAATTTATTGGCATTTAAATATCAGATTTCTCTCAGCCAAGGAAATTGAAAAAAACTGACCTTCCTCTTTCAAGGCTGCTATGATTTGATCACATTTATCTAATTGTTGATGTAGCCTTACAGCTGCTTCAAGTCCATCTTCTGCCTCCAGTAACTTTTCCTACAGACATAAAAATATATAATTTCTCAGTGTTAGCACTACAAATTACTGAAAACTGTGTCCTTATCATAATTATTAACAAACAAGTACCCATTCACAGATGCTACACGCCTTAATTACTAAGTAGCAACTTCATTTTCTCTTTAACTACACTTTATAACTTCTAATTATGACCTACCTTAACAATCTGCAACTCAGTACTGAGTTCTGTGACTGAGTGTTGGAGTTTGGTATTTTCCCTCTGTAACTTCTCCACTTCACTGGCAACTTGACCATCCTTATCTGTTAACAATAACACAACAGTGTTACTGGTGACAACATAAATATTTGTTTAAAATTCCATACAAATTTCAGTACCCCAAAAATTTACTAAAATGTTACACACCAAAAGATGTTGTTATTACAAACTGAATATTTAACAAATTGTATTTTTATGCCATTTTCTGTAAGTTAGCAGGTATGCTCACCTCTCTGAAACTGTTCAAGGACCAGTTGTAGGTTTGACAGGGATACAGCATACTGCTGACACTGGTCCTGTAGCGAGGACAGCTGGAGGTAAGCTTGATCACGTTGTGACGCTACAGTATATAGCTGTTGTCTTAAGCTTTCTACTTGTTGAACTGCTTGCTGACTGAAAATTAGAAACATCAATATAAAATAACATGTAATACACTTAAAGATCTAACACCTACCAAAAATTCATCCAATTAAATTTAATCTTTTCTTGAGTTAAAAGTGATATTTGTAATGGTTTAAAACGTAAACTCTACTCTACATTGTTACACTAAAAAACTTTAGCATGAAAGTTCACTTTGTTGACAAAAAGTTTCTTCTTAGTTATCTACCTTGCTGCCTGAACAACTGATGAAGAAGACAAAACTTTCTCTTCAGCATTAGCCAGCCTATTACGTAAATCTTTCTCCCTCTCCTCTGACTCTAAGGCATCTTTAGTATAGGCCTCTTCCATCTACAAACAATAAAATCTTCAAATTGTATGTATTGACTTAATTTATAGTGTATAAAATAACTGAATATGAGTTCAAATACCACCTTCAGCAATTTCACTACTTTTATTGGATGGAGTATTGAAAGAAATAAATTGTTGAGAGTTTTAAAGTGTTTTTCAGAATAACATTAAACAATGGGTTGGTTATCATATTTGTATAATTTACCTGTAATGGCTGAACTGCAACTTTAGGTGATAATACAATAAACACAACATATACTAACCTGAAGTAGATGACCTCTTAATCTCTCTAATTCTTTACTATACTTTATTTCCTTGTCTTTCAATTTCTGACACTGTAAACAGTTTATAAAAATCAATGTAATCTTCTGCAAGTATTTCAAGATACGAATTAAATTGATAATTCCTACTTTTGGGGTATATGCTTTGTTTTCCTACACCTTGTTTTAATGTTTATTTGTTAATAGTCAATATTGATTCTTATTATTCTTATTAAAGATATAAACAAAAAAGTTAATAGACTGACGACTAAACTATAATTAAAAAAATCATGTTTACTGTAATGATTCCATATTCACTGGATGATGTCACTGAGTGAATGATAATCTTTCTTATCGCTATTTTGCAGTATTTTCCTTTGATCTTTGTGTGCGATATTATTCCATCTCACTCTACTATCTTGAGATGGGCCCATCTCAGCTCGCTGTCAAGACGTCGTTAAGTAACACTGTGACGTCACAATGTTACAAAACAGCGATAAACAGATTATTTACGTTTTATGAAACTCGATGCATTTTCTCGTCATCTCATCTCAGGGCTGACGCCCTTCGATGAGATATGAACGAGAAAACGCATCTCGTTTCAAAAAACGTAAATAACCTATAATTATCACTATTCTGCTGTCAAAAAGTTGTTACGCAAACAATGTTACAAAACTGCAATAAACAGATTGTTTATGTTTTTTAAAACTTGATGCATTTTCTGGTCATCTCATATCAGGGCTGGTGCCCTTTGATGAGATAGTGATCAGAAAATGTATTTTGTTTAAAAAAAACCCATAAATAATCCATAATCCTTGTCTATGATTTACTAATTCACCCTAGGACGAAACTTAATATAATCTTTGCTTAAATATAATTCAAACGTTGTCATATATTATTATATATATACATGGTATTTGATTATCACCGACATACTTCAATATTTAAACCAATAAAATCTTCCTATAACATGCTACTATATCAAATTTTAAATTCTGAAATTTACATATTAAGTCTTGTATTAGTTTCATTACCTCTCTCTGTAGTTCTTGTGTTTCTATTTGTCGTTGTTTTAGAGCCATCAGTGTCTGATGTCGTTCCTGTTGTAACTCTTTGACCTGAGCCATAACTGACTCATTCTCTTGGAGAAGTTTGTTAATTTGTCCTTCCTCATCCTTTTGACCATCAACTACTGATGATAGAGTCAATAACTTTTCCTGTAAACTTTTCATTTCAAACTCCCTGTTCTGGAGTTCAAGTGTCAGTCTATTATTAGCTTCTTTCAACATCTGCAAGTGGGACACCTGTTCTGATGTCTCCTTTTCTGACAAACTGTGTTCCTGTTTAAGATCAGTCAGTTCTACCTTAACCCCCTGTAACTGGAATGTAAGTATATCGATCTGTTTCCTCATAGCATTAACTTCAGCATCACGTTTTGATATTTCTTCCTCATATTCTACATTCTGTTGATGAAGTGCAGTTACCTTTTGTTCAGTTTCTTGTAGACTTTCATTTAATTCCTTTATTTTTTCTTGGGCACGTTTTAACTCGTCAGATTGTGCATTATATGATGTAATGTCTATAGTATCAGAGGTGTTCACTTTCTGCACCATTTCTCCATACTTAACTTCTAGCTCTGTGTACTTCTGTTTATAATTGATGAGATCATTCTGTGCTTTCAACAAGGCCTGTTTTTTGTCCTCAAACTGTGGAGCCAAATTAGCATACTGCTGTTGTATCTGATTATGTTTAGCTAACTCTGTGTTTATATATTGAGTTAACCTTTGAACCTCTTGATGGTAATTCAAACTTTCTTCATGCTTTTGATTAACAAATGTCACCATCTGGTCACGTTCATCTTGGAAAACTTTCAGCTGCCTTGCAAGATTTTCTTTGTCCTGCATCAAAGAACCAATTTCTGTTCCATTCGATGAGGAATCTTGTAAAACTGCTAGTAAAGTTTCATTCTTCTGTTTTAGGGCTTCAATTTCTAGGTCTTTATCACGAATTAATCGAGAGAGGTTTTGAAGTGCCTGTTTTTGCATATCACTCTTATCCTCTGTCCCTTGACCTTGTATCATATCTTTTTGTAATTTATCTATTGCACTTTTTTCTGCAGCTACAACATTAACCAGACGATGAACTTCTGACTTCAACGAGCTTGCCTCTCTAGATTTTTCATTCATTACAGCCATAATCTGTTCTCTTTCTATTTTTAAACTGCGTACTTCATTTTCTAACCTGTGAATGTCCACAATTGCCTTATCGGCACTGGAAACTGATTTACTTTCCACCATTTTTAACAAAGAAGCATTTGTTTTCTGAAGTTCCTTTATTACATCATCTTTCTGTTTAATCAGACTCTGTAAGTCTTCCATATCACGGATAACACTTCTTGTGTCAGCTTCTTCAAAATCCCTCACAGTTTCTTCCACCCTTGCAGACAATTGTACTATTTCTTCAGTAACCTCTACCTGCCCTTTCTCTCCCTGCTCTAATGATCCTTTCTCTGGGTATTCCAGGGCAGGTAAGGAATAATTTGGCTTAGGATCTTCCATGTCCAGTAATTGAAGGTTATCCTCCCCTAACAATGACAAAGCCTTTTTCATTCGTCTATTAAGAAAGTCAATTTGTTCATCTTTTTCAACAGTTGCTTGCTGAAAAATAGCAAGCATACCTTCCTGTTTATTTACAAGGTTATCTTTTTCCTTCAGTGATTGTACATGATTTTGACATTTGTCATTCAGTTCTATAATTCCTGATTTCTGGTCCTCTATTGTATTCTGATAGCCTTTTATCTCATTTTTTAGTTTAGAAATAGTTTCAAAAGCAACATTGTATTCAGCTGTCAAATTTTTCATTTTGGAAGTTAAGTTTTCAACATCAAATTCGAGTTTTTCTTTGATGTTTTGAAGGTCTTCAATTTCAGATATTTGTTGTTGAATTTTTATCTGACAAATTTCATTTTCAGTAGATAAAGTGAACAGATCTTCTTTTAAATCACTGATAGTCTGCACCTTAGCTACAAAGTCTACAGAGTTGCTTTCTGTCAATTTTTCTGCATCACTCAACATTGTCTTTAAATTACTTATTTCGTCATTCAAATTTTTAATCAATAAATCTTTTTCAACATGTATTTTTATAAGATTTTTATTTTCTTCTGATATTGTATCATTACGACCACTTTGTAATTCTTTAATTAAATTTTCGTAATACTCAATTTTCTCATTAAGAGTTTGTTGCAGATGACTCACTTTATTTTCTAGAGATAAATTTTCCGTTTTCAGATCTCTCACTTTATGGTCAAATTCTGTCTTAAGCAGAGAAATCTCTTCTTGAAATTCTTCCAATTCAGACTTCTGAGCAGAAATCTCCAGTTTAAAACTGGATATTTCCTCCTCTTTTTCAGCTATTTTTTTATTTAGACCATCAATATGTGCATCAGTTTGCTGTTTATAAATAGAAAATTCCTTTTCTGTATCAGTTAACAGAGAACTTTTTGTTAATATCTCATTTGTTTTCATTTCTAAGTCTAATTTCATTTTAACTACTTCATCAGATGAAGTTAATTTCCCACTTTCACTTTCAAAGGCATCTACAGCATGTTTTAGTAAATCTTTCTCAGCAACTATCTCTTTTAAAGTTTCTTTTAAGGAAGTATTTTCTTCCCGTAACAGTTTTATTATATTGCTCTTTTCATTCAAATTTGTATCAGCTTGAGAAAGATTTTCTTTCATTTCTTTGATGTCCATGTGTAACTCATTAATTGTCATTGCACCATTATTAAACTTTTCTTTCATTTCAATAAATTTCTTATCATTAATTTCCCTTTCCTCTTTTAGTTTATCAACAATGCCTTGTAATGTCTGGTTTTCTAAAGTTAATTCTTCACACTGTGATTTTAGTTTGTTTACTGAAAGTTCTTTATCAGATAATTTGTTCTGTAAATCAGATATTCTGTGTAAGAAATTGCTTGCTTCTGTTTCAGATCCTTGCTGAAGCTTTTCATTTACAAAGTTATATTTTTCCTCAACAGCAACAATATGTTCATCTTTTTCTTGAACTTTTCTTTCAAGAGAAATGACTAATTTATTTTTATCTTCTAAATCTGACACAAGTGTATCTTGTTCTTTGATCAGTTCTTCAAGAGAAACAACTTGCTGTTGTAATTTCTGAGTTTCTTCTTGCAATGATTTTACAAGTTCAATTTTTTCTTCATTTTGTGTTTGTAGCAATTTTAATCTATTACTTAATTCTATGGTTTTATCATCTTTACGACTTATTTCTTCCCTAAGGACATCTACATTTGCTATATTTTCCTTATTGTCTTGCTGTTCCTGTAGTAATTGGCTCATCAGTTGTTCCTTTGTCTCACCAGCTTCTCTTAGCTGTTGTTCCTGTCTGGACACTTGCTCTTTTAGTTCTGTAATTAGAGAGTTATCCGTTTCATTCAGTGTGGATTGTTGTATTTGTCTTTGTTGACAATCTACTTTGTCTGAGAGTTGCTTGTTTTCTTCCATTAATTCCTGCATCCTTGTCTGTAGTTTTTCCACTTGTCCCGATAGATCCTTTTTTATGGCAATAACTTGGTTCATGGCTTCCTGATGTTGTGAGTCTAACTCTTCTAAACTTGTTTCCAGTTCAGATTTTTCTACAGCCAATTCTTCCAATTCTTGGGATTTTTTCAACAGTTTTTCTTTAAGTTCTTGTGCATTATCATTTAATGCAAGAAATTCTTTGGACTGTTCCAATGACTTTTGTAATTCTTCCTTCTCAAGAGTTAATGTTGTTGTAATGAACTCCGTCTGAGACAATTCTACAATTTACCAAGAATTCAAACTTTCTTCTGAATGAATAAAGATTGTTGTTTACCAAAAGAAGGTAGGGATGAAGACTGGTGTAGACAACTTGCAGAGGTTTTGACAAAACAAAAATATTTTACTTACAATATATAATTCATGTTAAATGAAGTTAATTATGATGGCTGTATTTCATATACCGACTTATTGTTTAACTGAACACACAATAAAACATTCTTTGGTTATTTACCACTGAAAAAAAACTGTTTACCTTTAAAACTATAATTTTCTTACCTAATTTACTTTCATTCAGAGATTCTTCTAATTGATCCTGTAAAGCAGAAAAAGACAACAATTTATTCTGAGCAAATACAGAACAAAAACTAATTGAGGTTTTCATTTAAGGGAATGCACTTTATGGGAATTACTGATTGGAAGGCTATGTAAAACTGTCTTGTCTAAGTAACTGTATTAAATAATGGTAAACTACCCGTTTTAATGTGTCTTCATATGGTACTTATTTGTTTTGAAACAGCCCTTCCCAACTAAGGACACTTGATATTAATTACCTGAAAACAAGTTGGTTATCACTAAATCAAAGGTCACAGGCAATGACCATTGCAATCTTATTCTAAGTATTTTTTAAAATACCAAATACCAAATTTTAAGATTTATAAAAATAAACTTTGATAATTTCTTTGTTACAGTAGAAATACAATATTAATAACATCTTACTCATAGGGTTTTTATTATCACTTATTTTGTTAACCCTAGAAAAAAAATTAAAAACAATCATATTTGAGTATAAAGATAACTCTTACGTTAAAATTTTAAGTTGCAGGACCTCACCTTTTCTTCCTTTAGTAATTCAAAATCTTTCTCTTGTTTCTTGAACTTCAATGTCATTTCCTTCAAATTTAGTTCCATTTCTTTTAGCTGGCCTCTCAAATCCATCAATACTCCCTCAAGAGCCTCTTTCTCAGACTGGAGGTCTGCTTTTACAGCATCAAACTGTAGAACTTCCTCTTGATAAGCTTTGAGTTGATCATGTAGTCTTGTGATGTCATCCCCAATAGTCTTTCCAACATCTACAAACAAAATTTCAGATGTCATATTTGTATGTGCTGTGAAATTTAACATAACATTGTTTCAACTTGTTTTTCTATAAAAAAACAGTATTTTTACATGACCACACTAATAAGTCAACATATACAGAAATACATATGTATTTCATCAACCCAGCATTATTAAGAGTGGTATTTCTTACATTGTTTTCTTTCCTCTGTTATAGTCTGTACAGATTTCTCTAAGATAACTATCTGTTCCTGTAGCTCTAAGTTCTTCTTTTTTAACAACATATTTTCCTTCTCAATATTATCAAGAATATCTGCAAATAAGTATTAAAATAATAAAAATATGCCTAAAATTTTTTTTACATTGTTAATTATAAAAAATATTATTTAAAATAAAATAAGAATCTTGACTGTGTTAATGAGTCTGTTATCTGAAACTTGTAATATCTGTTATCACATGATAGATAATTCCAATTACCTCCCTTTAAAACAACTAAACAATACCTGATGTTAATTTTTGACTCTGTTCACTTCCCAACTCTGTTACCATGGAATCTGCCTCAGAGAAAACACGATCCTGTTCACTCTCCAAATCATTTATTTCAGAATTCAATTCCCTTTGCTACAAAGAAAACTAGAACAGTTTTAAATTCTGCAAGAAGAACTAGTTTTAGTGAACAAATCTGTTTAATACAAGTTCTAAAAAGCCTACATTTACAGATTATATGTAAACATTTAGCATCTTAAACCACAAGAATTCTTTAAAGCTGGAAAAATAAAACTATTCCTCACCCAAACATTAAACCAATTGATCAATCATGCAATTTTTCATTTTTATCTAGCTTTTTATTCCTATACGATACTAACCAACACTTCTGCAAAAATCATTATTTTGACATTTTGAAAGATAAAGCTCATATAAGGAGTCATTAAACACATGTGCACCCAAAATCACTTTTGTCGATCTTGATGAGCTGAATAATTTTGTATTGAAAAGTTTTCGCTATATCGCATGGTTTCCCAGATACTAGGGAAAAATAGGTAAACATTGACAATTGTGACCATTAAGGGGCAATAAGTCTTACAAGGAATCCTCATACAACTTGAACTGAATGGAGAGCTTTTTAGAGCTTTTGATGCTGGGGAAGGAGGTTTTCCTAATAAATAACTTAAAGCCAAAAACTATATCTTGACCTATTTTTAGCCATGTTGGATTGTTGGCTGCCATGATTTGTTTATTTTTGGTAGATGACATTCCCATCTAGCTCCCTTCCCCCTCCCTATTCTATATTTGCCATTACTTCCATGCTGGTTGGTGAGTGACCATTATTTGTACAATCTTGGTAGAGGACATTTTGACCAGTGCAAAGTTTCAAACCAATCCCTTCAGTGGTTTTGGAAAATAAGATTTTTTAATAAAAGTTCAATGACAGCAATGGAAGACTTGAGGCCAAGTAAGTACTGTTTGGGTCAGGTGAGCTAAAAGAACTATTGTGGAAACATGCCATATATAATTGATAAACATACAAAATGAACACCATAATATCTAACCTGTTTGGCAGAATCTATTATCTGCTGTATGAAGTATTGTTTTTCCTCAAGTAGTTTATCCCTGCGATTTATCATCTCACATCCCAGATGTCTACGAAATTCCCTTAAATCACCCAGTATCTCCAGAGACTGAGCCTGAAACGTTTTCTTAATTTTTAAGCTACAGTGATTCCAAAGTCTTAATTCCCATGCATTATAAATTTGTATCTTTCAATGAGAGTTTTATTCTAACTATTCAGATTAGATGTGTTTCTCAAAACTCAAATTTAACAACTAGTTCCTAATAATAATGAGTCAAATTTACTCCAGATTACTGAAATAACTGGTTAAGTTGAAGCAAAAGGCTGCTCCCATCCTGGCTGTAATATAACCAAACAATAATTTGATGTAAAGGTAATACATAAATTTTCATGTACAAAATTATGGAAGACTAGCAATTTTTTCATAAAACTGTGTTAAAGGTTCAATCATGCAGACAAAAAATTTTTTTTAAATACACTAATGCAGGAAACATTGTTTGCATCATTCTTTTGTTTTTTTACAAAGTACCTTGGAATTATTGTAGCATATTTGAAATTTCACTGCCAATAATGCAATGAAAACATTCTGTCAAAACCATGCTTTTTAGTCTTACTTTGAAAACTGGTTAGTTGCTTGAGGAAAACAATACTTCTATGTTCTTTAAAACACCCGAACAACACATGCAGGATTTCTAATAAGTGTAAAAACAAATCATGCTACTAGGAAACAATATGCTTGATAATATACAGAGGAAAAAACATGTACACAATAAAATTACAGAAAAAAAACTGTATGTTCATTACACAGAACTTGAAGCATGAAGTGAAAGTTTATAAATTAGACTGAATGCAAGTTATGAGAAAGCTGCTTAAACATAGAAAAAAATTAACAATCCATCATATTGTTACTAAAGGGAAAGTCATGTGATGGAATTAAAAGTCATGTGATGGAATTAAAAGTGTATTCTTTAATGTAAAGTTTTTTTTAAAACACCTAAATTTAAGAAATAATTCCAGAGGGGTGTGATGTTGTACTCATATACACATGGGCTGGGCCTTTATATTCGATTATTTTTTACCATGCGTTAGCGAGGTAGAAAATATGAATATAATGTCACAGCCCATGTGTAAATAAGTACATCATTATACCCAGAAGAAATTATTACTATTCCAATACAACAAAATCTTGTGTTTTTTCGATTAAAGTGGATCCTATAGGCCATGATTTTCTAGCCTCCTTTCAAGTTTGCAATGTATGGTGGACAAAATACACTTTAAAAAAACATTTATTGAATATTTTACCATAACGTGCCTTTGATATGTCTTATTTATTGACTTTTATTTTAGTAAGAACTTCAAAATCAGCCCTTACTATTGTGACATCCTAAAACTTCTTGTGATGTTACGTAGCAATGCACGTGTGCAAAGTGAGGGTTTTCAGTTGACGTTATAAGGATGTCATACTAGAATTATTGTTTAGGAGGAACTTTATGACTACAAACTAATATTACTCCCTATTGTATTTCTTAGCAATTAATACCAAAACATTAATAAATATTGAATGTGATGTTAATTTAAACAAAGTTCACATCTTATGTAAAATTTTCTTAAGCAATTTTATTGTTCATTAAAATATATTTTTTAATTGTCATGACATTATAATATAACTAAAGATGTAAAGCCTATGTACATGATTAGAATCTAATTGGTCCAGGAGCTGGTTCTTAGCATGTTTCAGTTCTGTGCACACTTTCTCATATTCATGGTTGAGTTGTTTATGGTCATGCTCCAGTGACCTGAGTTGTTCCTGCAACTATAAAAAAAAAATAAACATTGATTTAACTCATCTTAAAATATCTACAATTTTTAACAATTTTTAACAATATACAACTAATGAATTCTAATTAATTATGTAAAACAAATTGAAAATAAATCTTACTTGCAATACTAAATAAATTTTATTCATTCATGACAAATTATAAAAAATATTAATTTGTTTGCATGCAATAATTTATTTGAAATAATGTTGTCAAACTGTAATCTGAAATCAAATTAAGGATTTATACCTGTAAATATTCAGCAGATTCTGTACTGATAGGTTGCAGGTAACCATCACATGCACTATCTGAAATTAAATTTAAAATTCACTCACTAAAATTTAATAGGTTTAAATTTAAAGGAAAAACTAGTGGTGTATAAAGTTCTTATAGAATTATATTCAAAATTTAAAACTAAATCACCATTTAGTTTTTGCATATAATATAATAATATTGATTATAAAAACAAATTTTACCGATAGATGAAGCATAAAATAAAGGTTGGAAAAAGTACAAAATATATCTGATTATAAGAATCACCAAAAGAGATGTTCAAATGATAAAGCAAAAATTTGAAAACAAAAATTATTACTTAATTAACTTTGCAAATAAGATTTTGATTCAGAAAGATGTGGTTTTATGCTGAAACAAACCTGCAATGGTTTGTTCCAGGTCTTTGATTTTCTGTTTATATTGTGTGATTTCATCTTTGAATTTCTTCCTGAGAACTGAAGCTTTCTGGGAGTGGATGTCTTGTAATGAAGCCACTTCATGCTGATGGTTTTCTTTTTCTGCAGCTAACTGTTGACAGGTTTCCTTATCAAGAAAATTAAGGTTTGAGCATACTTTGTACTGTTAGTGTAACTATTGTTTAAAACCATGACAACAGTATATCCAAAAAAAAAGTTTTTTTTATTTAACAAAAATATGGAGAACAATTTCTGCATGGTTAGTAAATATTAAAAGTTTACGAATAAAAAAATTCAACATTTTTTTTTAAAGGAAATACCTAAAACTTTAAATTAATTTTAATGGAAATAATTGATCATCATTGATTTGTTTCTGAATCTGATGTAATCTTAATATAACAACTTTTTATACATGTATGTTTCAACATGAATGGAGTGTATTACCTTTAATATCTTTTGTAAATCTTCGATTTCTTTTTGATGTTTGTCTTCAGAGAAAGCTTTAACATCTGACTGAAAAAAAACAATACTTAGATTGATAGGAAAAAAATTTGGAATGTTTAATACCTGTAAGACTGATTGCTTCAAAATGCTGAACAAGACAAATATTTGATACAGCATAATACAACCATAAATCCTTCATTTTTTTCATACAATGCACTTCATGTTTTTTTTCTAATATGAGGTCAAACGATGTTCACTTCATGTGTTTCAAATCTGAGGTCCAATTCAGTTCAAAGAAGACATTTAAAAAAAAAAGACAACTGATATGCATTATTCAGAAGGAAATAGATAAAATGTTGCCAGACAGCCAGAGGATATAGCAGAATTCTGAACAGATAAAGAAGAACAACATTTTAACAAATTATTTATTTTATAGATCAAATACATTTAAATACACTCTCTTTCAACATGAAACGTAATGAAAACAAGAAAATGTGTCTCAGTGACACTATTTTCCCACTTGGCATATACTTGTAAAAACTCCCCTTTTTCTAAGTTCACTCAAGTATGAATTATTTGGCACAGCTCTACAGAATTTTGGCAGTGAAGAGATCTCATTATGTTGTAACTCTGTACCAAGTTTCATGAAGATGTGAAGTGATCTACATAAGAACAAATTTCTACAATGCAATGTAAACCTTAAGTGGGATGAACAGATAAACAATTGAACAAGGGAATGGACAGACCGAAAAGCTATCATCGGCAGGACATAAAATCAACATGTCTAATACTTTTTAATGTAACTTTGTAAAGTATTTTATGATAATAACAATTACTGTTTCTCTTTAAAATGATTCTTTTGTATATTCATCATTAATAAAGAACATCTTATCAACCAGTCAAAAGGTATTTTAAGGACATAAATACTACATGTATAACATCAAATAATTTCATTTTTTCCAGTCTTGGACCATTTATGATACAATATAGATTCAAACAGTTAAAAAAAGCTTTCTCATGATGGAAAATGGTTTTGGTTGTTTTAATTTATTATTTATTTGTCACCAACATTTGTCCTTATCTAATGTAAATAAAGTGCCTGAATTCCAGATTGTCACACACTGTCACTTAACTGGAGGCAGCTTTGAAACTAATAAAATATTTAAGTAGTAATTTAGTATGTCAGAAATGACTAAATATATCATAATGTCCTAGATATTGACAATTGTCAGATGAATTACATGTCTACATGCATTTTATGTCCATGTTTTACATGACAAAAAGTCTACTTTCATTTTAACAATGAAGTCATCAAGTTAGAGACTAACAATGTTAAATGAACATGATTTATAGGCATTAAATACACCTGATAAAACTACAATAAATGAACATGTGCGATCAATAAATTGGTCCACCTACCGTTATGTTTGGGCAACACAGTGAAGAGATATGAAACATGCACCAGACACGATCAATAAAGTGATCCACGTACCTACCGTTATTTTTCAACAATATGGTAAAACCAGGTAAAAAAGGGGTGTCTACTTCCTGAATATAAGGCTATGATATGCACTGCTAAGTAAACCAACATTCTATATAGTGACACCTAACACAGGTTGTTCAGGACAGAAGTATTAAAAACCTTGTACTATACAAATAAACTGAAAAATTTAGTCTTTTCATTTCACAAGTAACTCTATCAAACATTTGCATATTTAAACCCCCCAAAATCACATTAAAGCTAACATAATCTAAGTATTTGTTCAAATGCTTTTTTAAATTTAACCATGTTTTATACACATAATTAGAAAAAAATTGAAATTTATGAATAATGTATAGTCTAATTTTAATTTTAAAATTTGATCGTTTTCACCATTAATTATTAGAAGACTGAAAGTTAATATGTTAATTACCTCAACAATAATTTTGCAAAATCAGCACATAATATTTTGTGGCTTAAATTTTCATTAACTGAAATTATTTCACATGAAGTAAAAGTAGCAAACAAAACAGTTCCTTTTTGTCTTAAATTAATTTCTTAAAGATTAATATTTAATGTTACACTTGTAAAAGAGAACAGCATAATGAGAAATTCACAAGAAAAAAATTTAACCAATGCAGCCTGATCATGCTCAATGTATATAGGTACACATTTTAAGTTTCTTGAATTGGTTAGTGTTGATACAGCTTTAGACATTTTTATCCTGAGAATGAGCATTTGTCTAATAGCACAAATCTGTTGTTTTATTTTTAGTTTTTCAAGAATATTCCGCCATTCAAAACGCAAAATCATAGCAGTCTGAAAAAAGCCTTGGACAACAGAGGATTCTTCTACTATATTTTTGGAAAATCTATCTTCACTTAGAAATGTGGAAATATTTTTATGAGTCTAGCAGCAAGTATTTGACAAAACTGAAAGTTCAAGAATATTCCGCCATTCAACACGCAAAATCATAGCAGTCTGAAAAAAGCCTTGGACAACAGAGGATTCTTCTACTATATTTTTGGAAAATCTATCTTCACTTAGAAATGTGGAAATATTTTTATGAGTCTAGCAGCAAGTATTTGACAAAACTGAAAGTTCATTGGAAAAACATGTCTTTACATGTACTGAACCCAAAATTGCTTATCTTGGACAAGTACACTAAAAATTATTTGCTAATCTATCTGATTAAGCTGCACATGTCAGAAGGCATGTTTTTACACCCTTATAACAACTGGAACATTTTGTATGTTCATAAAAGGTTTAAAATTAACATTTATAATGTTGTATGTTTTATAAAGATTAATTCCTATATTTCAGTCAACACTGTACCATTATAGTTTGAAATGTAAATCATTATCCAATCCATTCAATTTGATGTAAAATCTATAATACTATCTAGTGAACATGAATTTTTATGGCTTTCTATATCAGGCAGGATAAAACTAAATTTTTATTTAAAAAAAGACAATTAGGATTTTTAAAGAAAGTTATAAGAAGCAATGTTACAATATGCAATTTAAAATCTTTTCTATACTAATTGAACACAATGTACATATTCTATGTTTTCCATCAAATTTGACAAGAAAATTAGTTATACCTCTATCAAGTACCTAGCTCGTCCTTGTACTAGTGTAACTAAGAAAATTAAACAGAATTTATAAGACATAATAATTTAAAAGTAGACAAATAAAAACTGATTACCTATTAAGTTCTATGAGTCAGCGAGTCTTAAATTTTCCTCCCCGACAATCAAACATCCTGTTATACTAGACACCAACAGTTTTGTGGGAAAGCTGGCCTCCTCTGACCTAGCTTATCTCGTACCAAGACGAGCAGTGGTACCTCTTACAGGACAACCATTCAAACAAGAAGATTAAAGCTCTACTGATAACATGTACAGTAGAATTCCTCCTGCCCTAAGTAACGCTAGTGATAAACAATCGGCAACAGTTACTTTAGCCGGTCTTATCAGCGATGGCCTTCTTAGAAACCAACATATCTAACCTTAGATAAGAGCCCAACTGTCATGACAATTTAACGTGGGGATTACTAATATCATCTAAACTTACTTAATTAACAGGTGAAATATAGATAGGTACAAGTGACAGGTGCCTGCCTATACAAATACTGCATGTCTTGTAATTTAATTTCCGGACTTCTGTTTTATACTTTTTTTAGTCAATACAAAAATTAATACTAATGACGTAAATGTGCCAAAATCAATAATTATATCATGACATACACTTGAATATGTTAGACTTAAGTTAATTTGGGTGGGGTTTTATGAAAATTTACAAAAATTAAACACAAATTAAGACATGTAGGTTTAATTTTAGTTGCAAAATGTTATATTTTAAACAAAAACATGCATGAAAAAAGTATTTGTTAATTAATAACTACAACATACAGAAATTATACTTGCTGAATAAATACAAGCCCAAGTTACAAGTTATGTATTAAAACATGTAATGCAAACTTTCTGAAAACTTTAAAATCTAGTACCATAGCACTTATACACTACCTTACAGTTTAAATTTCTAATTCCTCAAAAGTTCACTACATTTATGCAAAATCCTGTGCGACTCCAATGAAGGACATAAAACAATTAAACAAACAAAAACTGACTTGAAATGATGTGATCAGTTAAAAGATTGTGTAATAAAAGTTTTGCAGTATTGAATAGACTTCACCTGTAACGAGTTTTACACAGGTAAAATACAGGTATTAACATTTATATTAATATCACACGAGTTTTTGGTGGTATTGAACAAAGGATAAAACTACAACCAATTTCCTGTCCTTATGTAAATATTACCAGACTGAAAAGGTGAAATAATAAAGTATGGTGCACAGTTTTACCAAGTATTTAATCAATCTTGTACAGATATACAATGAGTCAGTTTTTCTCATAAAAATTTTTTATTCTTCACTGAATACTATATTTATCCGACTATATATAAATTTTTATATTTAGAACCTGATATTTTATAAATTTGCATAAAAAATATGCATATTATTACATAAAGAAACCAAATATATAAAAAAAATATGTGAAAAACAAGATGACATTGCACAATGTCATTTACATTTTGAACTTTTAGATTGAACGTGATCCTGTGTGCGATGTCACTTCTATGTACCTGTAACTGGATATCTACAATACTTTTTTGTTCAATTGTATAAAACTAACCTCGCTTTGTTCTTTGTCATATGATAGTACATCTATAATATGCAATCACACTTTAGTCCCTCCATCAGTACTTACTTTGGCTGCAGACTGATCATATTGTTTCTGTAATCTACTGTTTTCTTTTTTCAGTCCCCTCTAGCACTACTTACTTTGGTTGCAGACTGATCACATTGTGTCTGTAATCTACTGTTTTCTTTTCTCAGTCTCCTGTAGCAGTACTTACTTTATCTGCAGACTGATCACATAGTGTCTGTAATTTTCTTTTCTCAGTCTCCTGTAGCAGTACTTACTTTATCTGCAGACTGATCACATAGTGTCTGTAATGTACTATTTTCTTTTCTCAGTCCCCTGTAGCAGTACTTACTTTCACTGCAGACTTGAGCTGATCACATTGTGTCTGTAATCTACTGTTTTCTTTTCTCAGTCCCCTGTAGCAGTACTTACTTTTGCTGCAGACTTGAGCTGATCACATAGTGTCTGTAATTTTCTTTTCTCAGTCTCCTGTAGCAGTACTTACTGTGGCTGCAGACTGATCACATAGTGTCTGTAATCTATTGTTTTCTTTTCTCAGTCCCTGTAGCAGTACTTACTTTGGCTGCAGACTTGAGCTGATCACATAGTGTCTGTAATCTACTGTTTTCTTTTCTCAGTCTGTTGATCTCATGCTGCATATTAATGCTATCACTGAAATCAAGATCATCTCTAGTGCCTAAAAGTAATTAAACAGATGAATTTAGTTTTTGTTTGAGAATTTGAACAGGGACTAGAGTGTTATTGTTTATTTTATACATATACAAGCATTGTCAAAGTATTAGACAGATTGAGATTCGGAACTTGTACTTGCCTTCTACATCATCAATACTGGAGTGTCACATGATTATGACAGATGTACACAAACTTCAAGATAGCTGTTTACAAGTAGGTCTAGTGCATGTAGTCTTCTTTTCTTTACATAAAGAAGCATTATTATTAATATTGATTAAGTTTGCGATATGCTGCATCATTTTTATTCAAACTTTTATTTGTTACCTATTTGTAAAACCCAATGAAATGTAATTTTTTAACACTCTGAAAAAGCAGAAAAACAAAAATGGCTACCATATTTTCAGATTTGGCCCTAAAATATTATAATATAAACTTCTTTGAAACAACTGACCTATCTACCTGTATTTGAGTAAATTTTGGTTTGTTTTCACTTTTGATTTTATTTTTGTCGCCTTATAATACACATACAAGTACAAGTGAAAAGAAATCTCAACACAAATAACTACAAGTAAACCCATGTACGTGAAGTTACAGGTACCAGTACAAGTTTCTTATCTCAACTCCTCTTATACTGAAACATGCACATTATAGAATGCTTTGTAATTAATACTTATTTTGTTTGTTGTTTCAAACAGTGCCTTGGTATGGTGTGGTAACCTATATTTCTTTATCAATTTAAGATTATCATGGATTTACTTAAAAAAGACTTCTTCACATTATTATCTGATTAGAATTATTAGTGTTTTGGGAGGGAAAAAGTCTAATAAATCACATGACATTTCCACACATGTTTCACCTTGACAATGAACCAATCAAACGTTCCATTTTCAAATATTCAAAAAATGTATTCCAAAAAAAATATTAATCAATAAACAATGTATTAGAATCAGCCAATAAAATTGTGTAACGAAGCAAGTTTGAACTGGGTACTTGACATGCTTGTAACAGAAATGAAGATAACACTATCACCTTAAACATTCAATAAACTGACCAATTTAGAGGTAAAGCTAATAACATTGTTTGTCTACCTAGGAACAGTTACAAACAAAATTATCAGTTGTATTAGGACATAAAGCTGAATAGCAATGCAGTTAGCATCATGTTTTAGAAAACACTAACTAAACTAATTTATTTACTTGGTCGAGTTGCATCATTTTGAAAAAGAGGATGATTTTTCAGACACCATGAAACTTGTTTATGCTTACTGATGTTTTTTTTTTGAATACATGACAAAATTAAGAAAATAAACTAAAAAACACCCATTTATACCATTTAACTGAGCCTCCCAAAAGGGTAGTTTTAAAAACAGTTGCATAGTTTAGCAGATTCATGAAAATGTAAAAAAAATTTCTTACACATCTTAATATTTAAATGGTGAAAACAAAACAAAGTCTGCATAGCAAGCCAAACTATTATATTACATGGAAGTAGAATTAGTGATGTATAGACAGATGAAAAGTCCAAAAAACAGCAACCAATATATAGAAACTACAGAAATGGTCCTAACTTGGTACACCTATTTAAAAAAAATTAGTAAATAGCTCTTTAAAATTACTATACATCTACTAGTACCTACACAAGCTTATATATTAAAAAAATAGCAATTTAAATCAGAATTTGTACATTTTAACAATTTAGGTCATTCAAACAGAAATGTCAACAGACCATTAGCAGACCAATACAATGAGATATACAAACAAACTCCAGTCCACTGTTCTCTGTGTAACACAACGTGTATCTAATGTAATTTTTCAAGCTTTATAATGCTAGAAATGATGTCAAGGATAAAGTTTAAATGTGACAAAAAATAAATAGTAAAAGATTGATGCCAGTGGTGACAAATCAACACAAAATGGAAGATACTTGTAGATTATCGGGGAGGGGGGGGCATAAGCATGAATCTCATTTAAATTTTCATGAAAAATTATAGGACATACTGTATCAAAGAGGAGCTTTTGCCAGACCACAGCTTATACTTTGTGGTAAAGTTCCAGCAAACCTTTCTTTGGTTAAATTAAAAATACCACTAATGTTAAATTTTGATGTTAATTACTTCTAATACAAATTTTAACTAAAAAATCTAGTGATTTAGCAATTCAGAATCTTAATGATGAACTCAATATGAACAAGACAATCCTTTCAGACAAGATTATGACAGATCTAAGCCAACATTATTAATATCTGAATAAAGTTAGGTGGGAATTTTGTTTAAAATACATGTTGGTTTAAAAAACTAAGATCAATATTGAAGCAGGATTAAAGTTGTCATTACAAAACATTATAAATTTGTTCTTCAATAGAAGTTTAATGTTTGCATTTCTCAAGATATCTCCCTTCCATAAAGAATTACAACATTACTTGTGGCTTGGTGACTAATTCTGTCTGAGCGTCTATACGGGTCTTGATTACAGATGTACTTGTTGGTATACATGGTAATATTTCAAATGGTCATAATAATAAATTCATTTTTAAAGATTAAAACCAGTGTTTAATTCTTCTGGGAGTCTGAAGTACTAGAAGATGTGATAATTGGCATTAAAGGTTAATAAATCCACCTTCAAATCATCCAAGTGGTTGTTTGTTTTTTTCCGCTCCTTTTTTGTGTTCATTACATTAAAACTTTAATATTTTGTACTAGTATTGCATGACCCTTTAAATGTTAAACACAAAGCATGTTTCCTTTTTTGAATTATTCAAACATAACTTAGAATGTTTGGCTGTTGAATAGATTTTTGTTGATAATGACCCAGTTTTAGTGAATGATACACAGAAGGAATTAATTAAGGTCCAGGGTTTTATCTAGTACTCCAAATCTCTCACCCATTTAAAACTGTACACCATGACACTGCTGAAAGTGGTGTAAAACACCATTCTAACAAACAAACAGAAGAGATATTTTTCCATAAGCTCCTCCTGCAATCTTAACTGCTGATGACCTTGTCAGCTGTTTCAACAATCAATTCGGAGAAGACAATTCTAAGTTGTTAAACTTGTGTCTGATCCATTTGTTGCTTTTTTAGAACAATAAAATATGTTTAAATTAACAATCAATCTTTAGCTATATTCGGGCTGATAATATTTATTGGAGGAGGAACCCAGAGTACCAGGAGAAAAACCCGGACATTTGGTAGGAAAACTGGTAATCTTTGTCAATTACGATTGAAGTCGAGTACACCCTACCCACAGTGAGACTCGAACCTGCAACCTCAGTGTTAACAGACCATGTGATCAATAGAAGACGAACTACCTTAACCACTTGGCAAAAAAAAATGTAGGAGCAGTTGATTACACAAAATAGGACTAGGTACCGTCTTATGCAAATGTTATGAAAAAAAACTAAGTACCCAAGTCTGGAAAACCCAGGCAAAAATGGGTGAGATAACTAGCCCTGCAACCATCCACTTAAGGAGCATTTGCAAATTTGCAATAAGCTTTGAACATGTGATCTTACGTTGCACAAGCCCAAAACAGAACCTCTGATAGGGTCTTATATATTCCGACAGACAGACAGAAACTCTGATAGCATCCCCATCTGACAGGCAGACAATCGTTAAATAATAATAGATGTCCCATTTTAGGAGAGGTTTTACCTTAGAAGCTAGAGAAAACTGTTTAACACCCTCTCTTTGCCATTGGTGGGGAGAATCTTTCATGTTGGAGTATGAAAATTTGACATTAACCCTTAATGTGACATGACTGTTTTGACAACTACTAAGATAAGTGAAGATAAGTTTTGTTTAGATAGAATTTATATTTGATTATTTTTAATACAATGTCAACTTACTCATTACTCATTATTTAAATACTTAAATACTTATAACAATAACTATTTTAGCTAACATAAACAGTGTATAAATTATTTTTAGTTTATCCTTTCTCTTGTAACATGACCTCTTTATCTGCAGATGGGACTTACAATAAGAAGCTAATCATTTTCTGCCTGATATAAACATACAGATCTGATGTATCAATGACATTTCAACATCAAAGGTATTGACTACACAATCACAAAACAGTTTAGGTTAAATTCTAAAGTTATCATTATTAGAACTTGTAGAAAATTGATAATAATGATTAATTTAGAACAGTTAAAACAAGCTATCAGAAAAACTATGATTTTCTTGAAAAATAGAAAGATATGCAAGTAACATTTGTAGCTTTTAATACAGCTTTCTTGGAATTAAAAACCATTAGAATGTCAGATATATTTTGTAGCCTTGCATATTTATAAAATATGTATATGTAGCCATGTTTGATGCAAAATGTCATCAAAGACACCAAGGTTAAACGAATTTACTACGCCAGATGCACCTTTTCGTCTAATTAAAACTCATCATAACTCAGACATGTTAGACATCTTAGTAATTCATTTTAATAAAAATATTTTTAGGGTAATAAACAATTTCTATTAAAATGTGTTGAGCAGAGATGCTGGGAACCAGAGGCTCTTAAGAGCCTGTATCGCTCACCTGATTTTATAGGAAATGAAGATGGCATTTCCCTGATGTTAAAGTAAGTCTTGTAATTTTCAATAAACTTTAATTAGGACCATCCAAACAATATTACTAGAAAGCTTTGTTTCATTGGTTAACGGTTGTATAGAGAAGATTTTTTTTATTTGCCCATAGGGTCCTATGTTAAACTAAGTCCTGCGGCGGTGGCGGCCATTTTGAATTTCCAATTGCCATAAAAAACATAAACTTTATAAAGGACCATCCAAACAATATTGCTAGTAAGTTTTTGTTTCCATTGATTAACCGGTTTCAGAGAAGAAGCCTTTAAAAACTTTTTCCCATAGGGTCCTATGTTAAACTAAGTCCTGCGGTAGCGGCCATTTTGAATTTCCAATTGCCATAAAAAACATAAACTTTATAGAGGACCATCCAAACAATATTGCTAGTAAGTTTTTGTTTCCATTGATTAACCGGTTTCAGAGAAGAAGCCTTTAACCAGAGGCTCTTAAGAGCCTGTATCGCTCACCTGATTTTATAGGCAATGAAGATGGCATTTCCCTGATGTTAAAGTAAATCCTGTAATTTTCAATAAACTTTAAATAGGACCATCCAAACAATATTACTAGAAAGCTTTGTTTCATTGGTTAACCAGTTGTATAGAGATTTTTTTTATTTGCCCATAGGGTCCTATGTTAAACTAAGTCCTGCGGGGGAGTTGGCCATTTTGAATTTCCAATTGCCATAAAAAACATAAACTTTATAAAGGACCATCCAAACAATATTGCTAGTAAGTTTTTGTTTCCATTGATTAACCGGTTTCGGAGAAGAAGCCTTTAAAAACTTTTTCCCATAGGGTCGTATGTTAAACAAAGTCCTGCGGTAGCGGCCATTTTGAATTTCCAATTGCCATAAAAAACATAAACTTTATAGAGGACCATCCAAACAATATTGCTAGTAAGTTTTTGTTTCCATTGATTAACCGGTTTCAGAGAAGAAGCCTTTAAAAACTTTTTCCCATAGGGTCCTATGTTAAACTAAGTCCTGCGGTAGTGGCCATTTTGAATTTCCAGTTGGCATAAAAATCATAAACTTTATAAAGGACCACCCAAACAATATTGCTAGTAAGTTTTGTTTTGATTGGTTAACCGGTTTCAGAGAAGAAGCCCTTTTTAACATTTTTCCCATAGGGTCCAATGTTAAACTAAGTCCTGCAATGGTGGCCATTTTGAATATCAGATTGGGATAAAAAAACATTAACTTTATAGAGGACCATCCAAACAATATTGCTAGTAAGTTTTGTTTCCATTGGTTGGCCGGTTTCAGAAAAGAAGCCTTTCAAACTTTTTCCCATAGGGTCCTATGTTAAATTAAGTCCTGCGGTGGTGGCCATTTTGAATTTCCAATTGCCATAAAAAACACAAACTTTATAGAGGACCATCTAAACAATATTGCTAGTAAGTTTTGTTTTGATTGGTTAAACGGTTTCAGAGAAGAAGCCCTTTTTAACTTTTTTCCCTTAGGGTCCTATGTTAAACTAAGTCTTGAGGTGGCGGCCATATTGGTTTACCAATCAAAATAAAAAACACAAACTTTGTAAAGGTCCATCCAATGAACATTATGGCCAAGTTTGGTTTCAATTGGCCAAGTGGTTTCAGAGAAGAAGATTAAAATGTAAAAAGTTTACAGACGCCGACGACGACGACGATGACGATGACGACGACGACGCCGACGGACGCAAAGTGATAACAATAGCTCACATGACCCTTTGGGTCAGGTGAGCTAAAAATGTAACATAATGAATGATATGGCAGGTAATTGGCAACCATTGCTTTTTCCAAACCTGGTGGCCATATTTGATATTATAGAAATGTCAAAATAACATTGGACTGTTGAAGTTCATTCATAAGTTTCCTGAATATACTGTGCAGAAAAAAAGCAAGGCTTTCTCTAAAACCACTTGGTTGTTTTTATTAACTGGAAACCATACTGGATGTCACAGCCTAAAATGGAAGTAATTTATATGCCAGGTGATCTAACTGTACTGTAATCCTCACTTATTTGTTTGAAGAGCAACTTATTGGCCTAGGTGAGAGTTATACACAAGCTGTCAAAAAAGTTAAAATTATACTAGAAAAACAGTTACAAACGCTCACTAATTGATATCCCCTTCCCAATTTTCAAACATCACAAATATTTATGTCAAAATGTAAAATATCAGGTACACAATGGGACTATCTGACAAAGAATCTGTGAAAAACCAAAAATACAACAAAGTTCCAGGCAATAAATTTTGCTACGCCTGACACGCCTTTCATCAAATTCCATTCAGTAGTGTAGGAGTTGTGGATAAGAGAAAATGTAATGGATGGAAAGATGGACACCCCTTATCACTAAATCAGTATAAATACCACCCTTAAGAATTTGTGTAAAAACATTAATTTGGATGAGTACAATATGTTAGTGGTTATTATATACAACCAATTGTGGTACACATGATTTGCAAGACAAAATCCACAAAACATTAAAATATCAATAACCAGAGAATTGACATGCAAGACAAAATCCACAAAACATGAACATACTAGTATCACTAACCAGAGACGTGATATGCAAGACAAAATCCACAAAATGAACATACTAGTATCACTAACCAGAGACGTGATATGCAAGACAAAATCCACAAAACATTAACATACTAGTATCACTAACCAGAGACGTGATATGCAAGACAAAATCCACAAAACATTAACATACTAGTATCACTAGCCAGAGACTTGACATGCAAGACAAAATCCACAAAACATTAACATACTAGTACCACTAACCAGAGACTTGACATGCAAGACAAAATCCACAAAACATTAACATACTAGTATCATTAACCAGAGACAATATCCATAAAACATTAACTTATTACTAATCAGAGACGTGATATGCAAGACAAAATCCACAAAACATTAACATACTAGTATCACTAACCAGAGACAATATCCATAAAACATTAACTTATTACTAATCAGAGACGTGATATGCAAGACAAAATCCACAAAACATTAACATACTAGTATCACTAACCAGAGACTTGACATGCAAGACAAAATCCACAAAACATTAACATACTAGTATCACTAACCAGAGATGTGATATGCAATATAAAATCCACTAAACATTGACATATCACTAACCAGAGATGTGATATGCAAGACAAAATCCATTAAACATTAACATACTAGTATCACTAACCAGAGACAATATCCATAAAACATTAACTTATTACTAATCAGAGACGTGATATGCAAGACAAAATCCACAAAACATTAACATACTAGTATCACTAACCAGAGACTTGACATGCAAGACAAAATCCACAAAACATTAACATAGTGGTATCACTAACCAGAGACTTGACATGCAAGACAAAATGAATCCACAAAACATGAACATACTAGTATCACTAACCAGAGATGTGATATGCAAGACAAAATCCACAAAACATTAACATACTAGTATCACTAACCAGAGACTTGACATGCAAGACAAAATCCACAAAACATTAACATAGTAGTATCACTAACCAGAGACTTGACATGCAAGACAAAATCCACAAAACATTAACATACTAGTATCACTAACCAGAGACTTGACATGCAAGACAAAATCCACAAAACATTAACATAGTAGTATCACTAACCAGAGACTTGACATGCAAGACAAAATGAATCCACAAAACATTAACATACTAGTATCACTAACCAGAGACTTGACATGCAAGACAAAATCCACAAAACATTAACATAGTAGTATCACTAACCAGAGACTTGACATGCAAGACAAAATCCACAAAACATTAACATAGTAGTATCACTAACCAGAGACTTGACATGCAAGACAAAATCCACAAAACATTAACATACTAGTATCACTAACCAGAGACTTGACATGCAAGACAAAATCCACAAAACATTAACATAGTAGTATCACTAACCAGAGACTTGACATGCAAGACAAAATCCACAAAACATTAACATACTAGTATCACTAACCAGAGACTTGACATGCAAGACAAAATCCACAAAACATTAACATAGTAGTATCACTAACCAGAGACTTGACATGCAAGACAAAATCCACAAAACATTAACATACTAGTATCACTAACCAGAGACTTGACATGCAAGACAAAATCCACAAAACATTAACATACTAGTATCACTAACCAGAGATGTGATATGCAATATAAAATCCACTAAACATTGACATATCACTAACCAGAGATGTGATATGCAAGACAAAATCCATTAAACATTAACATAGTAGTATCACTAACCAGAGACTTGACATGCAAGACAAAATCCACAAAACATTAACATACTAGTATCACTAACCAGAGACTTGACATGCAAGACAAAATCCACAAAACATTAACATAGTAGTATCACTAACCAGAGACTTGACATGCAAGACAAAATCCACAAAACATTAACATACTAGTATCACTAACCAGAGACTTGACATGCAAGACAAAATCCACAAAACATTAACATAGTAGTATCACTAACCAGAGACTTGACATGCAAGACAAAATCCACAAAACATTAACATACTAGTATCACTAACCAGAGACTTGACATGCAAGACAAAATCCACAAAACATTAACATACTAGTATCACTAACCAGAGACTTGACATGCAAGACAAAATCCACAAAACATTAACATACTAGTATCACTAACCAGAGACTTGACATGCAAGACAAAATCCACAAAACATTAACATAGTAGTATCACTAACCAGAGACTTGACATGCAAGACAAAATCCACAAAACATTAACATAGTAGTATCACTAACCAGAGATGTAATATGCAAGACAAAATCCACAAAACATTAACATAATAATAATAATAATAATAATAATAATGACTTTATTTAAAGAGGGTTACACAGTTAGTAATACAACTAATCTTCCCTGAGGCCCTCATGAAAAAATTACATATTAATAAACAAAAATATATAAATTGACAATAACATACAAACATGAGTGTGGTAATGAAGTAACAATATTACAACAAAAACTGCTGTCATCAGTTTTGTGACAGATATTTCTTAATACAATGTTTAAAAGTTTGTGTGTTTTTAGTGTTTCTATAACATGGTGGTAACTCATTCCATAAAACAGCACCAGAATATGCAAATGACTTTTTGTAAAGTTCAGTAGTTTGTTTTGGTACCATAAGATTTCCATCTAACACATTTCTTAAGCCATAATGAATATTAGACGAGAGATAATTAAACTTTTGTATAAGGTATTCAGGGGCATCTCCCTTCAATGTTTTATGTAGAAGTAAATATTTATGATATTTTATTCTTAATTGTACTGTCATTATGCCCAGTTGCTTAAAAAGTGGTGCTGAAGGGGCTAAAGGGTCTGTATCTTAAATTAATCTGGCTGCCCGTTTTTACAGTTTTAGTATTCTGTCAAGGCTGTCATTGTTACATCCTCCCCATATTATACAACAGTAATCAATTAAGGGTAATATGTATCCATTGTAGAATATTTTCTTAGTTTCCAGATTCAGAAAACTTTTTATTTGTGATAATAAATAAATTCTTGATGAGATATTTTTACATATACATACACATACTAGTATCACTAACAAGAGATGTGATATGCAAGACAAAATCCATTAAACATTAACATATCACTAACCAGAGACATAATATGCAAGACAAAATCCACAAAACATTAACATACTAGTATCACTAACCAGAGACGTGATATGCAAGACAAAATCCACAAAACATTAACATACTAGTATCACTAACCAGAGATGTGATATGCAAGACAAAATCCATTAAACATTAACATATCACTAACCAGAGACATAATATGCAAGACAAAATCCACAAAACATTAACATACTAGTATCACTAACCAGAGATGTGATATGCAAGACAAAATCCATTAAACATTAACATATCACTAACCAGAGACTTGACATGCAAGACAAAATCCACAAAACATTAACATAGTAGTATCACTAACCAGAGACGTGATATGCAAGACAAAATCCACAACACATTAACATAGTAGTATCACTAACCAGAGACGTGATATGCAAGACAAAATCCACAACACATTAACATATCACTAATCAGTATTTGCTATGTACATGCATTGGTGAAAGCTCTGAACATTAAATGGACATGGTGTTTATTTAAAACCCTCATGATATACAGCTTTTATAAGACTGAACAACATCACTTTATTGGTAGTGAAAATTTTATTTATAACTAAATGGTTAAGATACTTTGGCGTATAAATTTATCTGTGAAATAAAGGAAATAAACAACTATAAAATCTAAATTGAAAACCAATGGCGTCTTTCAAATAAAGTTTGCATAAAGACTAGGTTGATAATATGACAACCCGTAATCACTTGTTGTATAGTAACGTTATCAATCTAGCTCTCCTAAAATGCACTGATCAATAAAACAACTTTGTTAAATTGTTTAAACTTCAACTTTTCATATTTTATTAATTTCCCAAAATGCAATTTTCAGAACAGTCTCAGAATGTCAGATCAGGAAGGGTGTCAGAGGTTCAAAGTCCATACTTTACATAAAAATAATCTATTTAAAAAATAAACTATTTAACTTTTTTTCTTGTGTCAATTTGACACAGGTCCTACATTAAATTGCCATTATACTTCTTCAATTTAACTATTCAATTTTTTGTGTGTGTCTCAATTTCACACAAGTCCTACATTAAATTACCATAATAGTTTTTCAGCGTGTTAATGAAGAATACAAGCTGGTCCATTAGAGAATAACTTATGTATGAGATAAAGGTGAAAACATAAATAAAAAAATTATAATTATAAAGTGGTGCATTTGAGAATAACTTATTTAAAAGATAATTCTTTGAGTTAAATGGGAAGACAGATATATATTAAATCTATATATATGTATATTAAAGTCACAGGTTAAGTCAAGAATGACTGATGATTGAATGTTGTTTATTGCCACTACTATGCTACTATCAGCTGTTCATTAGATAAATGTTCAATGACATAGGAAACCATTGCACCCTAATAAAAACAACAATGATGTTCAAGAACATTTTACTTTAATGAAGTCAATGTAAACAATTGTAAGATGGCATGAGTGACAAGACACAATTTTATCTACAGGAATGTGAAGCATTATACCCTTGTTATGTCTGTTTTAATAAATTCTACAACTTGGTAGTTTGTTTAAACTAAAACAAATGGCCGCCTAGCTTTACAAACATTTTATCTCTTGTATCAGCCATGAATACAAAAATATATTTTTCAGTTTCTGCTGTATCTTTTTGTCTTAGTGACATACATTATTTTATAATAAGAAATGAATTAATCTGCGGTTAACAACACATATTTCTATTCTTATTAAATTATAACAATTCAAAACAGAAATCGACTGTCATAGTAGTAAACACTCAACATAAAATGAATGAATCAACAACTTTAAAACCAGTTTGCCTTCCACACTAACAAATACTTGTGTTCTAACATGAATCCAGATCAGCTGTAGATTTTTTTAAAACAAAGGAACCAAATATTCAGCTTTGATAAATAATTTTGTTTACCTTGACCCTTTATCTAAATTTAGGCACTACTTTTACCAGTACATTATATGTATATATATAAAGATTTCAATCAGCAATACAATGCCTGTTTATAAAATAGCCCCTTTGACAATATAATAAACCACCCCTCTCAAAGAAGGCAGTACATATATAATTAGAATGTTAATTAGTATCCCATGTAAAAAGTAGGTCACATGCAGACAGAAAGCATAAGAAATTTAAGTAATATTGAAGAATACACTGTTTTCAAGGTAGTTAGACGTATCCTATCACATGATTTATAGTATTACATGATTTTATTTAGGGCACTTTCAACCACACACAGTCTTTAAATATCAAGTGAATGGCATTCGACCCCTTTCCATTAATTTAAGGTTAATGTGGGCTTTGCAATCTGGCACAACACAGTACAGGCCTCATTTAGGCATCGTCTTTCTTAAACTGTCCCTTTTCGCTTTAAATGTTGAAGCTTCAACTGAAAGTGCCCTAAATTTTTATGATATCACCTGATCAGCATTACTATTTCCACCTCTCTTAACGAGAGTGATTACACTAGTATCTTAAAATTGACATATACATTTGTATTGTTGGATTGAAACTGTTCAGTAAAAGTTGCAGATTACAGATCCACATTCTTATTGTGTCAGTTTAATTGCCTCTGTCTTCCATTAAGGCATTATATAATATATACAGAAACACAACGTTACACTTACCATTAGGTGATGTAGGATGGTAACCTGATGGCAGGTGATAGTCTGAGCCTGTCTGGTGATAGTCTGAACTCGTTTGGTGTTGTAGCAATTCATTTTGCTTCTCCTTTAATTTCTTTATTTCAGTCTAAATAAAGGAAGTTCATAAATAATATGTCCTACTTTGATAACATTCCTATAAAGTGAACTTTTGTCTCCTTAATAAATAATGTTAAAGCTAATTCCATCGACCTATTTCCTCTTTGTTCAGCAATAATTACACGTAAGAATTATTTGATCACAGTATGTTTGTCATGGCTTCTATATAATATTCCAATATTTTCTTTTTCTAACCACATTGTTTAACTTCTGTTATCATTTTTACCTTTAAAGTTAAAGGTTAAAAAGGAAACCATGGGATATTATACAAATTAAAATGCATGTAGAATGAAAAAGTTTGCAACCACAGAAAAGGACTAAAGATGAAAGTTTGTTTAATCATAAATCATAACTTTTTGCATGGAGTATTACTATGAAATGACTAAGACAACAGTGTGTTTATGCTCATTAAGACATTTGCCTTTTTGTTTTGTTTGTGGTAGGTGGATAATGGTGTCCTTTTTTTATTTAAATTGGAATGTTGTTGGTGGTGTCAATTTGTAGTGTAGAATAGTAGGTTGATAGTGTTATCCCTAATGGTAGATTGTTGGTGGTTTTTATTGGCTGCTTAGAATGGTAGGTTGTTGGTGGTATCCAGTGGTTGTTTAGAATGAGAGGTTGTTTGTGGTATCTATTGGTTACTTTAAATGGTAGGTTGTTTGTGGTATCAGTTGGTTTCTTTAAATGGAAGGTTGTTTGTGGTATCTATTGGTTACTTAAAATGGTAGGTTGTTTGTGGTATCAGTTGGTAGTTTAAAATGGTAGATAGTTGGTGATACATGTATATCCAGTAGTTTTTTTAGAATAGTAGGTTGTTGGTGGTATTCATTGTGTGTATAGAATGGTAGGTCATTTGTGGTATTCATTGTGTGTATAGAATTGTAGGTTCTTGGTAGTATCCAGTAGTCATTAAGAATGGTAGGCTGATGATGGTATCAATTGATTGTTTAGAATGGTAGGTTGTTGGTGGTATTCATTGGTTGTTTTGAATGGTAGTCTGATGGTGGTGTCAACTGGTTATTTATAACGGATGGTTTGTCAATTGGTTGTTGGTTGTGTCAGTTGATTGCTTGGAATAGAAGGTTGATGGTGATGATTATTTATAGTTTAGAATTATAGGTTTTGTGGTCTTTTCTCTTTTTAATGATAGGTTGATGGTGTTCATGAATGGTAGTTAAAGATGACTTGCTTTTTTTCTTATCATATGATGTACTAGTTGTTTCTCTGTAGGATGTTACAATATTTCAATCATTTGGATATTTAGACCAAAACACTAATGGTGTTGTTTTGTTCTGGTTTTCTAGATGTGCCTGTAAAAAGTGGTTTAAATAATGTGTCTTTTCAATAAAAACATTTATTTAATGCATATGTTAGACCGATGGTGGTGTCCATATGCATATGATTATTTGTGTATTAAAACAAGAACCGGGGATTATTCCTTTTTATTTTAATCAAAGAGTATTGTCCATCAAAAGTATATAATCATATACTCAAATAAATTTGTCATAGTAAATAAAAACATCTACAAAAACATGGCTAATAAAGCAAGAAAAAAGATTGTATGTTACAATAATCAGTATAGGTAACATTTACCATTCAGTCAACCTATTCTTTGTCCAACACTTATAAGATTTTAACTCATATTGGGTAATTAAACCTCATCCATACACTTTAAAACAAATACATGGAAACTAAATTTACACTACAGTAAATGTTACCTCTAGTATCTTTAAGATTATAAAACAAACATGTCTTCTTTTTCTACATTTGTAATGGATGTATTTTTTAAGCTTTGTAATATCTAATTTTCTTTTTTTTTTAATAGCTAGGATACCACCTACCTGTTTCTCCTCCAATAAAAGTCTGTATTGTTGAGATATAGTGTTGATTTGTAATTCAGAAGATTCAGCTTTCTCTTCCAAATCATGGTTCATATGTTTCAGTCGTTCATTCTGTAATTAGTTTGAAATTTCTGAATAAATATTGAACATATGTAAACAGCCCAGACAAAGAGCTCTACAAACAATTGTGAAAGATTTAACAGATAATTATAATACTAAATACAAACAAAGTAAGGTTGGTTAAGATGGATGTTAAATAACGTCATTAGAAAACAAATAGGCATTTACATAAAATATAAAAACTACACTACACTACAAATTTATTTGCCTCTGACTGAACTTGTGTCATGCATGGAGTGAAAAATAAGCAGGTTTTATGCACTTAAAAATAACAAGTTCACCACCTTGTATCTGCCATTTTCCACAAAATAAACATATTTTTCTGACAACAGAATTTACCCAAACTTAGATTATTTTTCCACCTAAGATCAAGGTTACAGTAAGGTTAACCTTTTAATCATCATATCAGGCTTATCCACATGCCTTAGAACTCGTTATACCATATTTTCTGAAATTTTCATGAGTTTTGCTAAAATTCTGCAGTTTACAAATGAACTTACCTCTGAATTAAGTGTTGCAATAACATTTTGTAAATCTCTATTCTTTTCTTGTTCAATACGCAGTTCTGTTCCTGTATCTGTAAAACAAGTACATGACCATATATGGAATATCTGATAAGATCATGACTAATGCAGACCTTGTATAAGTGTCAAAGGTCTTAAATTTAAAACATCGGAATCTGTATTAATTTGTTTTAATAAGAAATCATTTCTATGACAAAATTTCAATGGTCACATACAGCAGCATGCAAAAAAAAATATACATTAACTACTTGTATTTTAGCAAAAAAATAGAAGATTTTTACCTGAAATGTCGACACAGACGCCATAACATTATCACAAATTGCCACGTCTCAAAATACCACACAATCTAACTAGAGAGAATAAGCAAACAAAAAGCTCCGGCTTACAGTTGTAAATTAACCCAAATGACACATACTTCAGTTTCTAACGATTGTCCAACCATCTGCAAGGTTGGCCGGGAAGATGAGATAAGAGCTTCCAATCTGTATGTTTTAGATATAGGTGTGCCTACAAACTTACTGATAAAACACTCAGGAATTGTTTCATAAAATCAATATAAACTTGCTCAGTTTTAAAACATTGAAACAAATTTTCATATATCTATATTCAATTATTTCTTTATTATTTACCCAAAACAAACACTTACAATCCATATAGTTATTATAAATGTTGAGAAGTGAAAAAATAATCCAATAAAAAATATCAAAATGTAAATAAATGGTTTATTGAAAACTTAATCAAACAAACAATAAACGAAACATATATGTAGTTTTTCTTCTTATTTATTTGACTACCCCTTACAAACTACTTGTGGCTATACAATAACAATGAAGGAGTTATAAATGCTGAGGAAAAAGAATAGAAGCATTATCAGGAAGCAACAAAATCTACAACAGAACATTCTCCTCTCTTGAACATCTTTAGCTGTGCAAGTGAACCTTAAAACACCTTTCAAAAAGTTGTAACTTGTAATGACCAGTAATAGCACTTCATTTTCAATATATATAATTGCTCCTAATTTATAACGTTTTTGTCAGTTACTTTGAATAATATAGAAATTTACGTAACAGCAATAAACTAGTCACAACAGAATACTAAGGCTGCCATTTGCATCTTATCACCAGAAAAAGTGGTTTACTACATACCCCGATATGTAAGGCAATAATGGCCAACTACATCAAAGAACAACCTACAAGTGAAGGAGTCCCATGTACACCACTGTAACTCGAAAATAAATAACCAATACATGACTTCTTTTTTCTTCACAAGAAAACATTAATAATCATCTATAGTGAACCAAATTTCTAGCCCGCTACACACAGGCAAATAAGTTTTAATTTGTGCATGGTCATTTATTGGTAAGTTATTATGTCCTTATTACATGGTTTAAAATACAGGTTTTACAAACTTTGCATTAAGGGTTTAAATATCTCTTTCCTACTTTTCTCCATGAATTTGTTGTATAAAAGAATAGCAATATTCTTTAGGTTATTTTTGTGTCCTATATTGTCTATATGATCTATAAGGCAGGCTATAAGACTGCTCAGATCGTCAATTTATTATAGACTATCGATCTTGCTATGCCAGTAAGTGCTTTCTAAAAACTTAAACAAAATAGGGTTAATGCAATGCATGATGTTGTTACAACTGTATTATGACTTTTACTCAAGAATAAAACTTATTATGCAACATATGCCAGTAGATTCATAGTTGCTGACATTAATATCCTACCATGTCTTACAGTCTATCCTGTCATTAATATCCTACCATGTCTTACAATCTATCCTGGCATTAATATCCTACCATGTCTTACAATCTATCCTGGCATTAATGTCCTGCCATATCTTAAAGTCTATCCTGACATTAATATCCTACCATGTCTTACAGTCTATCCTGACATTAATATCCTACCATGTCTTACAATCTATCCTGGCATTAATGTCCTGCCATGTGTTACAGTCTATCCTGGCATTAATATCCTACCATGTGTTATAGTCTATCCTGACATTAATATCCTACCATGTCTTACAGTCTATCCTGGCATTAATGTCCTGCCATATCTTAAAGTCTATCCTGACATTAATATCCTACCATGTCTTACAGTCTATCCTGGCATTAATATCCTACCATGTGTTACAGTCTATCCTGGCATTAATATCCTACCATGTGTTATAGTCTATCCTGACATTAATATCCTACCATGTCTTACAGTCTATCCTGGCATTAATATCCTACCATGTGTTACAGTCTATCCTGACATTAATATCCTACCATGTGTTACAGTCTATCCTGACATTAATATCCTACCATGTGTTATAGTCTATCCTGACATTAATATCCTACCATGTCTTACAGTCTATCCTGGCATTAATATCCTACCATGTGTTACAGTCTATCATGACATTAATATCCTACCATGTCTTACAGTCTATCCTGGCATTAATATCCTACCATGTGTTACAGTCTATCCTGACATTAATATCCTACCATGTCTTACAGTCTATCCTGGCATTAATGTCTGCCATATCTTAAAGTCTATCCTGACATTAATATCCTACCATGTGTTACAGTCTATCCTGACATTAATATCCTACCATGTGTTATAGTCTATCCTGACATTAATATCCTACCATGTCTTACAGTCTATCCTGGCATTAATATCCTACCATGTGTTATAGTCTATCCTGACATTAATATCCTACCATGTCTTACAGTCTATCCTGACATTAATATCCTACCATGTCTTACAATCTATCCTGGCATTAATGTCCTGCCATATCTTACAGTCTATCCTGGCATTAATATCCTACCATGTGTTACAGTCTATCCTAACATTAATATCCTACCATGTCTTACAGTCTATCCTGGCATTAATGTCTGCCATATCTTAAAGTCTATCCTGACATTAATATCCTACCATGTCTTACAGTCTATCCTGACATTAATATCCTACCATGTCTTACAATCTATCCTGGCATTAATGTCCTGCCATATCTTAAAGTCTATCCTGGCATTAATATCCTACCATGTCTTACAGTCTATCCTGGCATTAATATCCTACCATGTGTTACAGTCTATCCTGACATTAATATCCTACCATGTCTTACAGTCTATCCTGGCATTAATATCCTACCATGTCTTACAATCTATCCTGGCATTAATATCCTACCATGTCTTACAATCTATCCTGGCATTAATGTCTGCCATATCTTACAGTCTATCCTGTCATTAATATCCTGCCATATCTTACAGTATATCCTGACATTAATATCCTGCCATTTCTTACAGTCTATCCTGGCATTAATGTCCTGCCATATCTTACAGTCTATCCTGACATTAATATCCTACCATGTCTTACAGTCTATCCTGACATTAATATCCTGCCATATCTTACAGCCTATCCTGACATTAATATCCTGCCATTTCTTACAGTCTATCCTGGCATTAATGTCCTGCCATATCTTACAGTCTATCCTGACATTAATATCCTACCATGTCTTACAGTCTATCCTGACATTAATATCCTACCATGTGTTACAGCCTATCCTGACATTAATATTCTGCCATATCTTACAGCCTATCCTGACATTAATATTCTGCCATATCTTACAGTCTATCCTGACATTAATATTCTGCCATATCTAACAGTCTATCCTCACATTAATATCCTACCATGTCTTACAGTCTATCCTGACATTAATATCCTACCATATCTTACAGCCTATCCTGACATTAATATCCTACCATTTCTTATAGTCTATCCTGACATTAATATTCTGCCATATCTTACAGTCTATCCTGACATTAATATCCTGCCATATCTTACAGTCTATCCTGACATTAATATCCTACCATATCTTACAGCATATCCTGACATTTATATCCTACCATTTCTTATAGTCTATCCTGACATTAATATCCTGCCATATCTTATAGTCTATCCTGACATTAATATCCTACCATATCTTACAGCCTATCCTGACATTAATATCCTACCATTTCTTATAGTCTATCCTGACATTAATATCCTGCCATATCTTACAGTCTATCCTGACATTAATATCCTACCATTTCTTACAGTCTATCCTGACATTAATATCCTACCATGTCTTACAGCCTATCCTCAGATTAATATTCTGCCATATCTTACGGTCTATCCTGACATTAATATCCTACCATTTCTTACAGCGTATCCTGACATTAATATCTTACCATATCTTACAGTCTATCCTGACATTAATATTGCTACCATTTCTTACAGTCTATCCTCACATTACTATTCTTCCATATCTTACAGCATATCCCGACTTTAATATCCTGGCATATCTTACAGTCTATCCTGACATTATTATCCTACCATTTCTTACAGCCTATCCTGACATTAATATCTTACCATATCTTACAGTCTATCCTGACATTAATATCCTACCATTTCTTACAGTCTATCCTGACATTAATAACTTACCATATCTTAGTCTATCCTGACATTAATATGCTACCATTTCTTACAGTCTATCCTCACATTACTATTCTGCCATATCTTACAGCATATCCTGACATTAATATCCTGCCATATCTTACAGTCTATCCTGACTTTAATATCCTACCATTTCTTACAGCCTATCCTGACATTACTATTCTGCCATATCTTAGTCTATCCTGACATTAATATCCTACCATTTCTAACAGTCTATCCTCACATTACTATTCTGCCATATCTTACAGTCTATCCTGACATTAATATCCTATCATTTCTTACAGTCTATCCTGACATTAATATCCTACCATTTCTTACAGTCTATCCTGACATTAATATCCTATCATTTCTTACAGTCTATCCTGACATTAATATCCTACCATTTCTTACAGTCTATCCTCACATTACTATTCTGCCATATCTTAGTCTTTCCTAACATTAATATCCTACTATTTCTTACAGTCTATCCTGACATTAATATCTTACCATATCTTACAGTCTATCCTGACATTAATATCCTGCCATTTCTTACAGTCTATCCTGACATTAATATCCTATCATTTCTTACAGTCTATCCTGACATTAATATCCTACCTTTTCTTACAGTATATCCTGACATTAATATCTTACCATATCTTACAGTCTATCCTCACATTAATATGCTATCATTTCTTACAGTCTATCCTGACATTAATATCCTACCATTTCTTACAGCCTATCCTGACATTAATATCCTACCATTTCTTACAGCCTATCCTGACATTACTATTCTGCCATATCTTACAGTCTATCCTGACATTAATATCCTGCCATATCTTACAGTCTATCCTGACATTAATATCCTACCATTTCTTACAGCCTATCCTGACATTAATATCCTACCATTTCTTACAGCCTATCCTGACATTACTATTCTGCCATATCTTACAGTCTATCCTGACATTAATATCCTGCCATATCTTACAGTCTATCCTGACATTAATATCCTACCATTTCTTACAGCCTATCCTGACATTAATATCCTACCATTTCTTATAGTCTATCCTGACATTAATATCCTGCCATATCTTACAGTCTATCCTGACATTAATATCCTACCATTTCTTACAGTCTATCCTCACATTACTATTCTGCCATATCTTACAGTCTATCCTGACATTAATATCCTACCATTACTTACAGTCTATCCTCACATTACTATTCTGCCATATCTTACAGTCTATCCTGACATTAATATCCTACCATTTCTTACAGTCTATCCTCACATTACTATTCTGCCATATCTTACAGTCTATCCTGACATTAATATCCTACCATTTCTTACAGCCTATCCTGACATTAATATCCTACCATTTCTTATAGTCTATCCTGACATTAATATCCTACCATTACTTACAGCCTATCCTGACATTAATATCCTACCATATCTTACAGTCTATCCTGACATTAATATCCTACCATTTCTTACAGCCTATCCTGACATTAATATCCTACCATTTCTTATAGTCTATCCTGACATTAATATCCTGCCATATCTTACAGTCTATCCTGACATTAATATCCTACCATTTCTTACAGTCTATCCTCACATTACTATTCTGCCATATCTTACAGTCTATCCTGACATTAATATCCTACCATTACTTACAGTCTATCCTGACATTAATATCCTACCATTACTTACAGTCTATCCTGACATTAATATCCTACCATTACTTACAGTCTATCCTCACATTACTATTCTATCCTGACATTAATATCCTACCATTACTTACAGTCTATCCTGACACTAATATCCTACCATTTCTTACAGCCTATCCTGACATTAATATCCTACCATTTCTTATAGTCTATCCTGACATTAATATCCTGCCATATCTTACAGTCTATCCTGACATTAATATCCTACCATTTCTTACAGTCTATCCTCACATTACTATTCTGCCATATCTTACAGTCTATCCTGACATTAATATCCTACCATTTCTTACAGCCTATCCTGACATTAATATCCTACCATTTCTTATAGTCTATCCTGACATTAATATCCTGCCATATCTTACAGTCTATCCTGACATTAATATCCTACCATTTCTTACAGTCTATCCTCACATTACTATTCTGCCATATCTTACAGTCTATCCTGACATTAATATCCTACCATTTATTACAGTCTATCAAATGTTAATGTACCCGTATATTTACTAAAGATAATAAAAATTTTCTTGACAACAATTGTCTGTTCCTGCATTGAGTTTAGCATGCATATAGTGACATGTTTTGTACATGTACTAGTATACTAGTAGATTGATTAACTTTTTTACCTTGACAAAAAATTTGAACTACATTTTTATTCCTTCATTAAATCTACATACAATATTTACATGTAATAAATCTACAAATCTGTTATTACCAGATGAACAGTGATTTTTTAGCATGGATTCTACTCATTGATTACCTCTAATACTGGATTTTTGTTTGTTTGAATGGTATTTAATGCCACTTTCAGAAATATTTCAGCTATAACAGAGCATGCAGTTTTTACTGTGGAAGGAAGTCAGAGTATAAGGAGAAAACCTGACATTCAGTTGCAAGAGTGGTAATCCTTGTCAATTTAAAACACCCTGCCCACAGTGAGACTCGAACAGACCATGTGATCAATAGACGATGACTAACCTAACAACTACTTAAACTACCAGTCCACCGAGGCAACCAAGATTCTGATTAGTGATCACCAGTATATTGATTGACTAGATGTTTGCTTTATGTATTTCAGCTATATTCAGTAGGATATACATTGAGAGGTTACATCCACTGACAAACATCAAGTCTAATTTTGTAAGCGTCCTATTCTTTTACTGTTTTTGAAATAGAATTGACTTGAGTGGCATATATGGAGCAGGTGATGCTCAAATTCCTAGAGCACAGGTATACTATGGGTCCATGTTGTCAGAACATCTGCTTTATTTTCCTTATTTTGTGTGTGTGTTGTACTGTTTTTGTCCAGTATATTTGATGTTTGTCTATAGAAAGTTATAAAATATGGATGGTCGACACAAAGTGACAAAAACTGTTCATCAAGGTGAACTAAAATAGTCTGGACTGCAAAATTTAACTAAAACTAGAAATCAGTAAGATGGTATCCATCTCTTTAGACCCACTGTCAACAAATTATGATTAGAAACTAATAAGAACTGATGCCAATACACAAACTTGTCATGAAAAAAAAAATATGGAAATTTCCTTGTAAAGATCAAAAGAAAATTAAACAAATACAGATGGACAGACACAATCATCTGTAAATACAGACACATAGATACAAGAATGTATATATACTGTAGTCACATGTAAGCATATATATTTAGTTACTTTATGGTAATAGTATTTAAAGTTGGTAGATTATAAATGAATTGTATGTCCAAAACATGTATACAATGTTTCGAACCAAATAATGTATACAATTTTTTCTACAAGTTCAAAGAATGATAATTTAACTAGATTAATGAAATGTTCAGCCTGTTTACTCAGTCCCCAAACCAGGAAGTTTTATTAAACCCTCAAGAGCCAGTATTGCTTACATGATTTATATAGGCAATAAATAAAGGATTTTTCCTGTACTGAACTTAGTCTTGTGGTGGTGACCTTTTTCAATTTCTAACTGGCATAAAAATAAATAAAGAAATAAATGGTTTGGGAAAGAAGGCAGTTTTAGATTCAAATGCAAAATCAGAGGCTTTTAAGAGCCTGTATCTCTCAACTAATTTATATTATAGGTACTAGTAATGAAGATTTCTTCGATGTTAAACTAATTCTGTAATTGGCTGGGTTGCACAAAGTGCAAACCTGGTGATATTTCATAGTGAAGCCAGGTGGGTGGGCCTAAATCAACATAGATCTTAGAAACTTCACAGAAAGATTGCACATGTATTGAAGTTGTGCACCTGATATTACAGAATTTTTCGAGGATTTTTTCCCGCAATTTTCTAGACTTGGTCATTTTTCAGAACATTTGCAGATGATATCCATCTTGTTAATCAACTTCTCCAACATTTTTCAACCAAGATCTCTGAAATGTATTGAAATTATGCACCTGCTATTATAGAGTTCTTCAATGATATTTTTCCCTAATTTTTTATTCATTTTTCAGAAAACTTATTTGAGCTGTGAAACTTTTTTGTGTAATCAACTCCTCCTACAGCTTTAAACCCATATATGTATCCTAGAAACTTCATAAAACTAGATCAGTGAGATAGTACCCATCTCTGTGGGCCCCACCGACCTTGAGGTCAAGGTCAAATGGCATCAACCATGGTATGTGACACATCGCCTTAATATTATCTACCCACATTCCAAATATCAAAAGCCTACCTCAAAAGATGAAAAAAGTTACCGCCTGGACACAATTAGTTTGGACGGAAGCATGAACGGATGGAGGGACAGACTGATTCCTATAAGCGTCCGCCACAAAGGACGTTTCCCTAAAAAATTACAAAACTATTGAAGTTGTGCACCTGATCTCATGAAAATGACCAAAAAATGTTTTGCCCTTTTTTTATTCATGGTCATTTTCTAGCACATTCTTCAACAATGATGGTTCTGATTTTGTGAAATCAACTCCTACATTTTTTGACAAACCGAAAACCTTCTGACAAATTGTAAACCATTTACCATTTATTAAGGCACTTGCTTTGCAACCTGGCTGTTTCAGACTTTTGCAATTTTTTTTTCAATTTTGTACATGCCTAAAATCTTGTTCAATTGTTTAGATACTCCATGTAGTAGGAAGCTATATTTTCATACAGGTTTCTATCAGACTATGTTAATTAATTAATACAATGACAGATATATGGCTTCTATCAGCTTTGCAGTTTCAGTATGGCATTCTGAAAAAGATGACAGTTATGACAACTGCAATTCTTGTCAATTAAGATTGGAGTCGTATAAACACTGCTTGCACTGAGACCTGAACTCACAGACTCAGTGTTGACAGGCACGCACATGATTAAAAGTAAATAGAAGACCTTAAACATTGAGCCACCTGGGCCCTTTCTGGTGGATGCTTTTTGTAATTTGATTAATGGTACGTTTCTCTACTCAATAATTCTAGGATGAGTATGTACTTTAGAAACAAGGGTAAGGGATCAAAATATTTCTCACTCATTAAAATAAAAAATCGCATAAGTCTGAAATGGCCAGGTTACAAAGCATGTGCCCCAACAGATATGAAATGGTTTACAATTTGTTTGAAGTAGGTTTTGGGTCTGTGTCAAAAAATGTACTTGAGCTGATAAATGCCAAGTTCCAATGTCTAGAAAAATGGGAAACACTATTTTCAATAGGTTTGCTATCTCTCTATGAAGTTTCAAGGATAAGGGTTGAAATCTGGAGGAGTTATTTACACAAAATATGTACCCACTTTGGTAAAATTTGCTGACAAATGACAGTCCCAAATATGGAAATTATGACAAAGTCCTTGAACAAATGCATAATATATGTGCAATCTTTCTGTGAAGCTTCAGAGATCTGAGAAGGAATTGATACTCTACTAGTATTTTCCCTGCCAGATTTCACCATACATGAACAGTACTATAACTCTGGTTTGCACGTTGTGCAACCTGGCCAAAAATCACAACCTGTCTGATAATGTACTTAAAATAGACTGTGATGCTGAAGAGGCTATTTTCAATGGTGTAGTCAATTGTTGCCAGGTGAAGTTTTTTTCATTACATGTATCAGTAAGTTAAATAATCAAGTTATTTAGAAAATTCTCATTTCTACTTTTATTGGAGGTAACAAAAACCTGAAACCAGACAAAAATTAACAAAATTGTGAAATATAAACACCATTAAAAAGGTAATTTACTCATATTTTTAAACTGCTAAAACTTCTAGATTAATGCTAAATATAGTTTAGTAGTATAAGAAAGATAAATAATTTAGCATCATTGGTAGAGTATTAAATTCTATTAATGCTGCAAAATTTCAATAAACAGGTGGACAAATTTCATATTCCATTTATTTTTATTGTTAATTCCCTATTTTCGGAAATACAAGAGTTACTTCCCATTTCCAAGAGTTGTCTTTCATAACAGCCAGGTATCATAGTATTGAACAGATAGGGAAAAATCATGTTTTTATTTTTAATTTTTTTTTAAATAATGTATGTGGACTGACTCTTCCAGTACAACTAAATAAAACTGCAGAATTAGTTTGCATATCATAATAATGCTTTGCTATATGTGAATAAAAAAATATTGTAGAAAAACTACTTTTTACCCACAGTAGGTACTATAAAGTACCAGCTCTAAAGAACAGATAACTCTGCAAATGGGAGATAAATCTTGTTTACCGCAATTAGGGAATAAGACATTGAAAATGTTTTGTAATATAAGTTTTTTATTGTAATACTACACAAAAAACACAATGTATTGTTAGTCAATGAAGGGGAGCAACTCTAACTCTTGACAGGTACCAGTATACGTATATGTGCATCAGTGCATTTGGAAATTTATCAGCATGCATATTTATGCAGATGTAACAAACAGTTAAACATTTAATTTTTAACTAAGTTCTGCTAAAAATAATAGAAACTAGAAAAACTGTTAGTTAGCAATGCTCAATAATTTTTACCCCTTGCTTCCAAATTTTCAAAACATCCCAAATATTAAACTGATCATATCAGGTGCACAATGGGACTATGTGACAAAGAATCTGTGAAAGGTTTATCTAATTCCATTTAATGAAGTTGGTACCCCTTTATGTCAATGATAAAGTTAATCCATGTTTATTTTATGGAAAACCCAGAAATCTTTCCAATCAAAATCTAAAATAACAGGTCACAATAGGACTATGTGACAAAGATTCTGCAAAAGTTTCATCAAATTCCATTCAGTGATATTGTAAGTGGAGTTGCAGAGAGATGGTTACCCCCTTATGTTAATGACAAAGTATCTGCTTAGCTTTGCAGGGCTTGCTCTGGATTTTAAACAGTTGGCACCAACAAAATTGCCAATTTCCAAAATCAGGTCTAAAGTAAAAAGCATTTTTTTTGTCATGCCAATATATTCTACATGTGTATTGGTGCTAGTACATGTACCATTATTGCCATTTACAGTCACAGACACACACTCTGATAAGTTTTCTTTGCAAAAAAGTTTTATTCTATTGGATAGGATAGTATTAAGACTAGACTTGAGCAGTATAATACTTTTTCTAAAATAATTCCTACTTCTAAGATCTTCTAACTGGTGGAGGTAATAAAAGAAAAAAATTCACATGCTGTGTAGGAGAGAGTTGAAATACAAAAAGGATAGAGGTCAGTTAATCATACTGCATTAATGTCTTGCTTTTAATTCTGTATACTCAGGGACAGTCTATACGGGTGCATTCCAGTTTGCCGAATCCCAAATTGCCGATTCCCAGATTGCCGTGTCCAATTTGTCGATTCCCAGTTTGCCGATTACATATTATTAAACCAATTAAGAACAATCCAAATGGTGTAAAAAGAATTGTATCGAGAGCAAATTAAATAATTTAAGTATCATAAAAGGAATTATCGGCTTACAAAATTATAAAGTATCAGCTTGGGACATTCTTTGCTTTAAACAAATATGATAAGCTGAGAAAAATCAAGTTACTGAACTTAACCGACAATTATGGGTGCTTAATTTAGGCAATCTTTCACAATTAAAAATTATCAGCTTTTGTCGTTATTGTTATGAATTAATATAAAAAGCTAATAATTAGTGATTGAGAAAATTTAAATTGATATAAAAAAGAAAATTTCAAACAGAATTGCATTTAAGTTATTGAACTTAAGCAAAATATTATCTTTAATGGTAAAATATCAATGAATCGGCAAACTGGGAAATGGGTAATTGGACGCGGCAATCTGGGAATCGGCAATTTGGGATTCGGCTAATTGGCACTTAACCGTCTATACTAATGGGACATGTCACTCCTAATTAAACATATATTACAGTTCGATATTTCTGTGCCACGGCTGAAATTTGACGCTATTTTATTGATAGTGTGCTTGTAATTTTTTTCTCTCTCGAAATTGGTTATTTCACGAAAATATAGTACAATAATAGTAAATATTTATTTTTTATAGTTTATTATTCACTTATGAATTATGATTTCGTCAAATTACATGTTGTCATTCCACATTTAGCCAGAAATACAAAAATGTTGTTTTCTAACATGTGCGTAATATTGTAGCGTTTTTTTCCTTCAGTCAACCCCATTTTAGAATGGGATAACTTCATCACCCTTTTGTGTGATCACAACAAACCTTGGTTTTTATGAAAATTTATAGATACTCCTGTGTAATAGACTGCTTAAAGTAGGTTTTATGTGTTTTTTGCATGAATTTGGATGATTGGAAATTGTTTATATTTTGGAACACCAGTCCCCATCTTGGCTACATACACTGGCTACATACATCTTGGCTACATACACTGACCATACACCCATTATAGAATGTAACAACTTCATCACCCTTTGGGTGATCACAACAAACCTTGGTTTTTATGAAAATTAATAGACACTCCTGTGTAGAAGGCTGCTTAAAGTAGGTTTTTTGTGTTTTTTGCATGAATTTGGATGATTGGAAATTCGTTTATATTTTGGAACACCGGTCCCCATCTTGGCTAAATACACCCACTTGTACATGTAATAACTTATCACCCTTTGTGTGATCACAACTTACCTTAGTTGGTTTTTATGAATTTATAGATATTCCTGTGCATATCCACTGTGTGCATATCTAATATTAATTATAAATAATTTTGTTGTTTCAGATGCCTTCTCGAAAGAAGTCACGTCACCTAACACAGACAGACACATTTTTTAATTAGTGTATTACTGTTATAACATCCTGTAATTCCTACTGTATTTACCTGACAGGTTTATAATTATACATATTGCCTTGGTTCCACCACATGGTGTGAGGCAGACAGAAAATTTTATTAATTAGTTGATTAGTTAATTACTGTTTGGAATATCATCCTGTAATTTCTACTGTGTTTACCTGACAGGTGTGTTTACCTGACAGGTTAATATTATACAGAGTGGCTTGTGTTTTTGTTTATTTCCTTTTTCCTTATCATTATCAAATTGTATTCTTTTTACCTTACAAATAAAGTAATTAAAGATATATGTATGAAAACATTCAAAGCTGAAGGGAAATTCGATAAAATGTTAATTGGGAAAGTTGTTTTAGTTTAATTACACGATAAAGGTGAATAACAATTTATAAAATTTATAATTATAATAATCCGATCTGACATGAAAATTTTTTATTGTATAATATAAACGCACGGAAAAACACTAGAAAATTGTAAATAATGTATTTAAAAAAACGGAAATCATATCATACCGTACCGAACACAATTACATTTTAACAAAGTTCGAAACTAAAGCTAGCCGTATGTGACTTAATTCTAGATAAGAAAATTTCCGACCGAATTGCTAGCTCTGCGTTTGTGTCCTAGAAATTTTGCCATAAACGCCAGTGACATGTCCCGTTAGTATAGACTGTCCCTGGTATACTAAAAGTTTAATTCACATTCAAGAAATTCACTACCACAAAATAGTAGTCAATAAATTATGAGTGTCAAACTGTTTCTCCATTAAAATATAGAATTCCAGTTAATATAGCACTAAAGGTAAAATAATCAATTTTATACTTTAGGTGTTAATTTAAAATTTGTTCAACCACATAATGTTTAAAATGTGTTTTGTATCAAAATTATTATTTGTAATACAAACTTAGAAAAGTCTACCAGGAGCATCTGTGTAAATTTGTTTATTTCACTTAAAAACAAGTGAATTAACTGTATTGTTTAATTTATTTTTAGAAATGAGTTTACAACGTTTCTACGTGTCACTTCTAGACAAACTATTTTACACTTTACCAGTAGTTTCCTCTGTGCCTTCTGTCAAAATGTCTTTAGTCAAGCTAGATAATTGACCGGTTAGTGACGATAAACTTCCCCCAAGCCATGACATTTTAATCCTGACAAATCATTATCAACTACTAAGGGATGGAATCATGAAAAAAATGTTTAACCAGCTTTCTACTATGTTATAAAATGAAAAATAGAAATGTGTTTATGGATTTGCCAACACGGCGGAGGCCATATTTGTCCGGAAATGCTATATGGGATTGTGGGTTATTAATTTTCGTCTCATGTCTGCACTTTTGTTCGGCTGTTTATTATAGGATTAAACACCGTTTTCAATGGATTTATCTGTATATCAACAAAACCCACTCACTCACAAACAAATAAAAGTCCGCTCACTTGAACAACAAGATTTTCTACTTTTATTATTTGGAAGTGTGGGATTCCCGGATAAAAATTTGCTTAGGGACCCACGTGGAGGGACCATTCAAAGAGGGGGGGGGGGGCTTACAGGCAAGGACAGTCTATACAATAGTATATATACTATAGTATAGACTGCAGGTTAACAATTTTTTATTTTTCCCAAAACAGATAACAGTAAATTTTAAAAAATGATAACAGATAACAGCAACTAACATGAGAAAACAGAAAGCATTTATAGTTCAAAAATCGAAAAACAGATAATGGCACGATCTAATCGAGGGGCAATACTATTAACAGCAAACAGGGATTTTATTTTCATTATAACACTTAACAACAATGTCAGTTTTTAAGAAAACAGGAAACAGATGATGGCTGAAAAACAGTTAACAGTTTCTTTATTTAAAAAAACAGCCAACACACCTTAAAAATGCCCAAAACACATTAACAGAAAAGATCTTGCCCCCGGCCCCCTTTTCAAATTTGAAGTGGGTGCAGTGTTTCAGATACAGTGTAAGAAAATTAAATGTTTTAAAATAAAAAAAAGTTAACAGGCAGACAGATGAAAAGTAATCACAATAAAATCACCCTGAGGTTAGTGCAAGTCAATTTCTGGAGGCCTTAACGCTGGCACTAGCAAATGCAGTAAAAATGGTTTTGAATCTTGTAAAGTGATCGATCTGATCCAATCTAATTAAAATTAAATCTTTCCCTTGCTCCCCTCTTTTTGCTATGGTCGCTGCGTGTACAGATCGAAAGTATGATGAAAATAAATTTGGAACCATTGCATGCAACTGAAACAGCTTGTATCGATGATAACCCGTGATAATCTGTTCAGTTTTACTGATTTAATCTATTTATATCCTCTCATCACTCTTTTTCTCCTTTTTTAGGGGGAGGGGGTGTGTGGGGAACGCCTGAAAAGAACCTTTAATGAAAAGAAAAGTATGTTAAAAGCAAATTTGTCATTTTCAGCAATATGATTGCAAAACGCTAATTCTAACTTCTCAACTATAGAATTTTTTTTTATTTTGTTATCCACTGGAGACAGCTTAACATTAATTTATATATATATTGACATTGAAATGATTATAAGTTATTTTTTGAAATGGAAAGTTTATTTTTGTTGATGGATGAAAGGAGTGATTGAACTGCTGCTTAACATTTTCAGTAGGACACAGTATTAAAAATTTATGCTGTCCTCTTCCTTATTTATGAATATGAGACAACAGTACAGATCTGAGCACATGCAGGTCCAGCCTAAATTATGGAGCAGAATCTGGGATTAACAGAATGATGTAGGGATGGGAAATCAGATACAATGTTGGTAGGGTTCCAATACAGGATTATCTTTATAAATTTTGGTTAGAATTGGGTTATGTGAATCAGATATACCAAAGTTTCAGCAGCACTTGCATATATCTAAGTCAATGTAATATTCTATGACCATGCATTCTACATGAATTATCTGGATTGTAAGCTGAGGGATAGTAGCTCTTTAGGTTCTTTACTTTAGCTATTTTTTATTTGGCAGACCATATGGTCACGAGATATATGTGCCTTGTCATAATCTCATCCTTCCGTTTACCTCGTTAATGACTGTTATACAGATCTTTGACAATTCCCTTGAATAACACCTGGAGCAGGAACTGCTAATATTACCTTCCATAGCATCAGAGTTCATCCAGGACTATTTTTTTTAATGGTTTGTGTTTTAATGATGTTTTAGAGTTTAGTGTTGTATTTTGCCCCACTATTTTTTTTATTTCTGTGTTATGCTCCCTTCACTATCCGTCTGTCTGCATTGGAGTGCATGGCTCGTCAGATTTCATCTATAGTATTAGGGCTACAGCAGTTATATTTTGTAGGATGTTTGTACAATAAATGGAGGCTTTCAATGCTAAAGGATTTTGTGTGGACATCCTTTGCACCTTACAGACACACTTTTACTTTTTAAAAACACTTTTGACAAATTCTCAGCTGGAGGCATACTTCTAGTCTTTTTTTTTCTTCTGAAATAAGGGTCTTGCTTATCATTGCATATTTAAGCTTAACTCATTTCAAACTTCCACATAGAGTCAAGTTTTGGTTTTGAAACTTTAGGCCTGTGGTTTATGAATGTGGCGAAGTCTTAGGGTTGGATAAGAAGAACATTTACTAATTCGCTATTGTGTAATCTTTTATCAACCTAGTATAGTCAGGGAATCCCCTGACGTCCAAAGCATTTTTAGACTTTGATGGGTATTATAACACAAGTCAGTAGTTGCATGATAGGGACCACATGTGGAGCACGAAGTGTTGACGAGAGAACTCAAGGTCACCCCTGTTTTCTAGAGGGGTTCATGTTGCTCATCTGTTCTTTGTTTATTTTTGTGAACATGTCCTTTTAAAATTACTGGCAATTTGTTTGTGTTTCCTTAATGAATTCTTGATATCTTCTGCTTTTCTTTCTAATGGGAAAGAAAATGCAATAAAGAACAATTTTTGTTTTAAGAACCACACTTACAACGAAAAGAGACAAGCAAATGATCGTGTTATACCTCACCATTGGACCAGGTAAGCTAAAGCCTAACACACTATGTTTTGCACATTTTTCACACAGTAGGGCTCAAGATACCCATTGTTAGCAAGGATAACAACAACCTTTTGTCCTTGTGTTGGATTCCCAAATTACACAAAAATAAATCCAAACACATGGCCTATCTGAAAAAATGATATTGAACAGAAGTAGTTTACAATAAATATACTTTTATATTTTAGTACTAAAAATAAAAAAAATTAAAATGTGATTGTACTTATTAACAATCTGATTAAAATCAGTATACTACTTCACTAATGGTGAAGTAACATAGTATACAGAGCGAACATAACAGCTGACTAATGGCATAGTAACATAGTATATGAATCGAACATAAAAGCTGATTTTTATCAGATTGTACTTGTCACCTTCTCACTGCATATCATACTTAATGTATGTGAGGGACTAACCTTACAATGCAAAAAAGGCAAGTGATGGACTATTTAGTGGTTGTTGGACTTTCAAGCAGACAAATGAAATTTCTATGGGCATTAACTGTGCACCAGGGCTTGCAAATTTTTTCTTCATTCATATGAGGCGGACATCTTAAAAATCACTTTTTGAGATGAGAAAAACCACAAGCCTGTCAAGTCCTTTACTCTCAGCTTCCTTTACATTGACGATATCCTTTTAGTAAACAATCCTCGATTTGGTGACTGTCTTCACCTCTTTTATCAAAAATAGCATGAGATTAAGTACATGAAGTTTTTTAACTGATGTGTTGCTTCAGAGCTTATGGTAAATACATGTACTATGATTTCCTTGAGCACACTATTCCATTAAGGTGCAACTACAAATTCCAGGTTTTTTTTGCTAAAAGGTTGTCTCTATTGAAAAACTTTTATGGAAGACGGCATGTACTTGTAGACAAATACAATATGTCTTACAAATGAGTACAGATGTAGGTTTGTAGTAGAGTTTGTATAATAACTTTCTTTATTATCCAAAATAGACTGCCAGTGACATAGCGGGTGTTTTGCAATAGGTATGAACTTTTTACTCGTTAAGGGCCCCAGAGTTCACTCTTATTTTCACTAACTTTTACATGTGTGTTGTTTTGATCTTAATTGTTGGATGTCCCATGGTTTTGTTTTCATGTTTTTGGACTTTAAAATTTGATTGCCCCTAAGGAAATCTTTTTAACCATACATTTCTATTGACCTATTGTCCACATTGGTCAAATACTAGTATATTTATTTGAATGCGGCTGTGGCTATGCAAGAAATTTTCATCTATATCGTGACAATCAGTTTTTATTTTTGGGGGAAGGCAGCATATCTGGTGAGAGCCCCTGACCTTTGGAATGAAAACTATCAATTAAAGATGGGAGTTGAGCACACCTTAAATCAAAGTCTGGCTCATATTCACAATCCTACCGCAGGTCAGGGGTTTTCTCTGGGTATTCCGGCTTCCTCCCCCAATAAAAACTAGACACCATGATATAGCTGAAAAATTGCTGAAAATGGCATTAAACAACATTCAAACAAACAAAAATCATATTCACAACACTAGTTCTGACATGACTTCAATGACAGATGGCTAACTACCTAGAATACTCTGCCACCAAGGCCCCTGACAAAATATTAAACAAGTGTGAACACAGAAAAAATGTCTCGCCTGCATCCCGCATAAGTAACGACAAAAATTACCGCATGAGCATCATGTAAATAGCATTATATTGTTTTCATTAAAAAATAAAATGCATAGTTACAGACAATCTAATTAAAATTAAATCTTTCACTTGCTCCCCCCTTTTTGCTATGGTCGCTTACAACGCAGCGACCTATAACAAAAAGGGGGGAGCAAGTGAAAGATTTAATTTTAATTAGATTGAGTTACAGAGAAATACAAAAACAGTAACATAGTCCCTGGACCGTTGAATTGGGCTCAGGTCCGGTGACAACTACCAGACAGTCATGTACTTTTCATCAGCAGTCTATACACCAAATATTGTCATCCTACCACGCATGGTTACAGAGGAACTGCCCTAATAAACAAACTTTAACATAGTTGCCGGATCAAGAAATTGAGGTCAAGATCAAGTGACATCTACCAGACAGTCGTGTATTATACATCAGCAACCTTTATACCAAATATTGTCATCCTACAATGCATGGTTACAGAGGAACTGTCTTTATCCAGAAACTTTAACGTAGTTGCTGGACCATGAAACTGAGGTAAAGGTCAGGTAACAAATGACTGACTGGCAAGTACTCAAAATAAGCTATCATTGGACCAAATTTGATTGACCTAGGGCTTAAGCTTACAAAGATATAGGGCAAAGTGCCAAATGTTTAAGCCGACACCGTTGTTGCTGGATTCCCATATATATGTCTCCAGCCATTATCATTGCAGGACAGACAAAAACTATAAGGAACCTAGACAAAATCTCTGGAAATAAACAAAATATGGATGGATAATTAAAAAATAACAACCTCAGACGATATCCAAATACAAAGTCAAAAATGTAAGAATGCTTTAAATACATTTCTGTGAATCCTTGGAACTTTAAAGCAAACTATGAATTTGCTCTAGCAAAAGATTCAACATTAATTATCATTCAAAAAAAGATAATTTACCAAACACACATTTCAATATTTTATTTCAGTTTACCATTAAATAACATAGTAAAATGATAATCAGATTTATTCTAAGTGAATGTCTAATACTTTTTTCCTTCTTCATACAATTACTCATTGGAATGATCTGTTCCAATTCAGTTTACATCTTTCAGCCTTGGAAATATATTTATTTTGCTTTTAAGAAATTTTTTCATGAAATCAAGTATAGCTTCCATAAACACTTAATGGTTTCATTACAACATTCTCCATTCATTACATACACATACTCTTCTTACAACAAAAATATATAAAGCAATATAATACTTCTTTTATTATTTGTTTTTTGGTTAAAAAAAAATAAAACTAGAAATAAATAACCATACGTTTATACTGTACAAGTATTAGTACTTAAATTTTTTTTATAAAGATCAGTATCTAATAACACTATATGGTTAGTATTTCAGATAAAACATTTTATAACAGTATTTCAATGGTTAAAATCCCAATAATTCTATTTTTTATAATGTTGTTCAGAAAATATTTCATATTTTCTTTGATTCTAGGTTCGTTTTCCTGACTAAATTGATATTGACTCGCTTTAACTTTGCATTTTAACCAATAAAAAATAATTATGTAGTAAAACAAATATAGACTTGTGTTTGTGTAGGTCGATATGAGGTTGAATGAAAGAAGAATGCAACAACTTTTATTATTTTTCATGGTAATTAGCCATTAGATCACCATGAACCACATGACAAATAATAACAAGTGTGGAATGTGAGCACGCTCACAAAGAGATACCCCCGCTTCCCTTCAAGTCCAATTATCTCCCCTGAATAATAACCGACATCGATGAAAATTCTTCATGCACATCTACATATAATGTACTTCCTCCATGTAAAGTTTCATCAAAATCTGTCAAGCGGTTTAGGAGGAGAAGCGCTTACAAGGGATGTGGACAGACAGACAGTCAGGGTGATTCCTATATACTGCCCAAACTAGTTTGCGGGGGGTATAAAAACTCTTTTATCATGCTACAATATTGTAAATCTGTACTTATCATAAATTTGCATTAAATATTCTGGTTAGTTTCTCTTGGTTGTCTTCCATGTCCTCCTACTTTTTCATTCAGGATCAAAGTGAACAATATGGCAAAATTGTAAGTGAAGGGAAAGATTGTGCCAAAAGGTTAAAGAAACTTTTCAAAACATAGTTTACATCCAAAAATTACTGGGCTGCTTTTAAAAATAGAGAAAATTTAAATTTTGAAAATTTGCAGCTTGAAAAAATAATAAAGCAAGTAGCATGCTGATTCAGCCGATCCATGCATCGACCTCATCACCAAGCTTTAATTGTTTAATAAACAAGACTAATTTTATACAATCTAATAACTCTAATTAACTAAATATTTGATACAAAACACTTCTTAGCTTGTGCCTGATAAAAAGATAATACAGGGTATTCGTTTTTCTATTTCTAGCATTTCAAATAGTAATTTTAATAAATGCAAATGTTATAACTATATTTAAAATGACTAGTTGAACACTACAATATTATACAATTAATGACTTTGATATAGGTCGCTATCAGGATATATCAGCCAGAGAAAATGTAATATGCACCGAGCCGCTAGGCGAGGTAAATATACATTTTTAAGGGCTGATCAATCCTGATAGTGACCATATATCAAAGTCATTAATTGTTTTATTACATGAATAAAACCACCATCTCCCCTCGATCAGAAAAACAGATGCCTTTTCTACTGGAGCCCCTGCTTACATTTTGTAATTGTTGTTACCCTTAATATTTTTTATTTAATACTGCATTTTGATATCAATTTGCTGGTAATCCTGAAATTCCAGTTTCAAATATTGAGAAGAATATAAATGAATCAATATATCGCAGAGCCTACGTTTCTCCCATTTGTTGTCGTCACGCACGACGTACAATTAATACAATCGATTTGATTGGACGAATAAATTTGTTAAGACGGCTATTCTGATTGCCTAAAACATTAAAACCAGGTCGATATCGTATTCCGCTTGACTACTATGCAGCGGAATCATGCAGCGTACAAACATATTATGTAATTTTAGTACTGTTGCGATTTATCGTGACCTGAAAGTTGTTTTTAGACCAATCAAAAACACGCAAAATTCCATTCATGTAATAATAAGTTTTATCAAATGTATTATCAGTAAGAGAATGCCATTTTATGTTCTAAAACACGATACAAAAACTGCTAAAAAGTATTTGATTTGTTTAGAAGGCAAAATGAACATTTGAGTCTTTCATAATTTTTTGTTTGTTTTCAAATGGACAAAAGTAGAAGATATCTTACCTTAGTTTAATATAGAAATTTTTGCAAATTTCATTAAAATACCTCATCAAAAACGGCAAAGCTCATTTAAAAGAATTCTTATCATAGATAGAACCAAAAAAAGGGCACACTTAGAAAATATGAAAAATATATGCATGATTGCACACTGAATGTACTGAGACACTGTAAGTTTAAAACAATTGCATTGTTAAGTTAAGAATCTCTAGATTCTCTACATGTTAAGCAATAAAGACTAGTACCATCTGTCATGCTCATCAATGTCACACATTTCTAATCACATGTCTTATAACAGACAAAAGCTGAACACAGTATAGAATCATAATAAAATTAATTCTGTATCTATAATAATCAACAGTCATTTGGAACAAAGAATCTCATAACAAAGCATTATCATTTACAATAACCAAAACAAAAGGAGGTATCGAAAATCTGCTTAAACTTCAGTGTGGGATCAAACTTTTTGAAAGACTAGAACAACATTTATCTATTGACATTTAAGAGCATATTTAGAGTAGAACAACATGTTAAAATTTTAATTCCTAGGTCAGAATTAACCTCTGCAACACAAAGGATTTATGTGCCGCTGATATTGTTGTTTGCCTTTTAAAAATAATTTCAATTAAAAAAAATCTTTAAAAAAAATAGATTCATTGCATACTTAAATTTTTTTTCCAAATTCAAACTCGCATAACTGAATATTTTGGGTATTTCCAGAATTTGGACCAATTATTGGGCAAAATTTATAAGGAAAGCTCAAGCTTATGTGGCAGATGTGAGATCCCAAGTGTAGTGTTACAGAGTATGGACCTTAGTGGATATGACTTTAGTTTTGGAGATTGGCACAATTTATCCTCAAGACATTTCAATTTATAAATGCACAGTTGTATTACTTTGCTGTCTTAACTTGTTGACTATTGTCAGTTGCACAAAAAAAGTCTTTTAAATGAAACAATGTTACCTTAAACTGAAACTATAAGTATATACCCTGACAAAAAGGGTTACAGATTGTTTATATTTTGAGGTGTGTCATGTATTGCAGAATACAAAGACAAATATAACACGCAATCAAATAACATACCTGACAAATATACCATTACTTAAACAATGAAACTGAAAAAATGATGACTCAAATGTTTTATGTTAGTTATCAACTTAAAAACATGGTGATGGTTGTTAAGTACAATACAAAATGATATTCACATATATTAACCATATTATAATAGAAACTTAATTTTAAAACAAACAGAAAAAATCATTGACAACAATTAACAAAACATACATATTTCAATTATCTCTGAGATTAGTCAAAACAGCATATGTGTAACAGAAAACCTAATTTACATAATAATCCTTTCTTCACATTTAACAACTGAAAGATTGATACAGATTGAATTCACCTGATACAAGATTGAAATTAACATAATTAGCATATGACTCACAAAATCTTGCTAAATAAAACTACACAAATAAATTATCAATAAATAATCACATATACTACATCATATAAAACCTGAATACAAACTGAATCTCATTTTGGCAAGAGACAGCAGAATTTAAAAGCTGCAATATCAAATGTAACATAAATATGTTATAAAATTATATTTGAAAGTACAAATTTAGGTTCAATCAGATCGATTATTTCCAAAACTATTATTCATTTAGCCTTACAGACTTTTTAAAGAAATATGATTGACTTAAATGTATAAAAACTGAGATTAATGCAGTGACCTTTCTTGGTTTAAACTCAACCTAATGCTGACAAAATTAATTTAAAGATAAAGCAAATTTTTGTATTAGCAACTTTAAATTTAAGTGACTTAAACTGACATGTTGCTATTATGTAATTTAACAAGTTCTCCTTGTGTCTATTTAATGAGTCTTCTATAAATGTAGATAAGATGCCAAGATTCATATTTAACACAACCAAATATTAACATTATGAAAACATTTTGATTAAAGTTGAATACAACAGTTTCAAGTTCAAGATTTTGTGCTGAAAGAAATGACAAATTTCAATAATATTTTTCGTAAGACATCAGCTAATTTCCTAAAAGGATTTAAAAAAAAACCAGTAATATTTGAGATTCTATGATATATGTAATGGTGACCTAACAAGTAATTCGTGTTGAAAATTAAAGTAATTTAATGCTAATTTTTTTGTATTAATAATAATATGTATTTGCTAATGTCATGAAAGACAAACATTAATAATTCAAGGAAATTGTTGGCAATGATACTAAAAATGATCATACTAAACTTTACCGTGTCATTCCGACGTGATTTTTCCTGCCGCATTTCACAACGCCGTTTAGCTGTGGAAAATAATTGTTGATTTCAAAAAGTGTAATAAAAGATTTACAAAAGGACCATAAACTCGACCAAATGCGGTAGAAGTTTTCCATTTTGACAGGCAAAATCCCGTCGGATTGACACAGTAAAGTTTTGTATAATACTTTTGCTTTGCATAAAGAATTGACCTTGTAATCCAACTTATGAAAAAAGAATTGGGTGAAAAAATAGGCATGGCGTAGACAGAAAATATGTTGATCAGCTATAGTTAATACACAACAAGAAACAAGAATATTTAAGAATGTGTTTTTCTTAAAATTTCCCTAAAATGTCTGCCAATATGAAGGGAAGCACAGAAATGAAATTATCCTTTGCATCCTTTCAAGAATACTGTTATTCAGTGTTATCTTGAAATATTAACTTTATGAATGGAGGGTCAGATAAGGGTGTAGCGCAGAATGGACAAACTGTTTGAAATCCTTGACAACCATGAGGCACTGGAACTTGTGACCAATATCTGAAAATAAATATATATTAGTAAAACTTTTTCTATCAGCTACAATGTACTATCAATTAATATAATTGCAAGTTTCAATCAATTTTCAGGTTTTCGTGGGTGCCTCAGAACACAAAATAAAGGATCCAACAAAAGAATGAAACTGAAATAATAGATGGAACTTTGAAATGTCATTTGGTCTTTACTTGCGCATGTAATAATGCCTGGATTGGATTTATTTTGAGTTCCATACTTCTTTACCTAAATGTCTTTAAAATGAATATTCTAGCAGATTTCATGTTCCATATTGTGTTTTATTAAATGTAAATATTTATTTATTTTGTAAAGAGGAGAAAGAAACACTGACTTCCAGTCATGGAGTAGATATATAAAGTGATCATTTTGAAGTTAAATATAATGAAATAATACATATGAAAGAGGACCATTATTTTATCTTTATTCATGCACATTAATTACACACTATAACAAACAGATGTTGTGATTACATATCGATCATAGCACAACATGTTTAATTACCGAACATTAATTAACACTCTATTAACAATTGTTTATTGCTACTTACTAGAAACAAAAATGAACCTTCAGCTAGAATTCATGATTCTGATTTTATTTTTACTATCCAATCAGAATGCTCAGTTATAATTAGCCAATGTGTACACAAATCTTCCGCCATATTTGTCCCACAAGCAAACTATTTGTACAGTTGTGGGAACGGCATAATTTTCAAATGGTTCTTAGTTGTGAATGTAATTCCGATGAAAGGTACCCAGATCGAATGCAAGGATACATATTTATACCATTTCCAAAGATAAAAAGAGATTTAGAGAAATGTCTACGCTTGAAAACGTGTGGAAGTCCCAATGATCAGCTCAATATTAACAGAATAAACATAAAGCAGCTGCAATCCTTGTAGAGATTTAAGCAACCCTACTTTGTGAGAACAATGCCCGCTTAGTCTTAAAAAGAATAAATGATTACGTGATGGTGTGCACGTCTTCAATTTCAAATAGATTTTATTAAATTTTAAATACGTTAGTGAATCTACCCTAATTCAATTATGATATACAAGAAATGGGACAGGAACAATGGCTCTTTTTTATGTGTTCCAGTGTAAAAACTTTTGGATTTATATATATAATTATATAATGTACTTAATTAATTGTTAATGAACATTACTTACATAACATATCATGTATTTATGTTCTTTATGAAATTTGCCGATTTGAAGCTCGGGCAGTACTTTAAACACACAGACAAAAAAAATTTCAATAGTAAACATCGTTTTTTTTATTATTTTGATACATCTTTATCCAATCAATTAGCAGTTATCAATTTTTTCAGCGATCTGTAGATGTGTAGGAAATACTCTCTGACTGCCTATGTAAATACACATGCACACACACGGCCAGATAAGACAGATTACATTTATAAAATTTTACCGCAATTTCCGAATAAAAAAACATACCCAGCTTTACATGTGCAATAGGATTCAGAAAGTTTTGGTTCAGGTTCAATTTCAATACCAAGACTGTGAGGTGATTAACTTTTTCTCATAGATCGCCAGCATTTACCATCAATGGCAATGCGACCAGTACAATTTATTTCAGATATTCTGTTATTGTGAATATAACCCTGGGTGAAATAATTCAACCCTTTTTCTAAAACCTTTTAAAATAACTTTCTGGTAGGTACGAAATATCTATATTTGGGGAATTTTGTCAAGACAATCGGTAGTAATATTGGTTTCGTAATAATGCTGAGCCGCCAGTTTGAAAGAAGCTTGTGGCACATAGAAACAATAACTAAGGAGGCAGGGCTTATCTTCTTATCTCAGAACCATGAATTGCTTGGTGTGGTAAGTTATCAAAATAAATACTGTGGTTTCATATTTATTCGTTACGTACCAATTTTCGTGGTTTTTGTGGTATTTACATAGCATGTCAAAAAACAAACAGAACAAATGTATTCTTTCAGTAAATGAATCTGTTTTTATTTTAAAACTGTGTACTAAAGATTAAATAGCATTAAGTTTTTTTGGTCAATAAGAAAGCAACAAGAAATCTGCCAGTTTCTTATAAATTTTTAATAGCGTCTTTTCCTCGTATACATAACAAAAAAATCATGGTATCTTAAAAACTGTAATAACTTTAGCACTTACTTTGAAGTATTTTTTGATGACATGTGACCACATGGATTGAAACAGTGTGTTGGGAGATCAGAATCAACATATACACTTAATTCACATCCCATTTTTAACTTCACAAATGGACCATCCTAAAAATATCATTTAACATATGTTGTAAAAAACATTACTACATTTTTCATGTTATTTTGTTACATCTATTCAAATGAAATTAAACAAGTATTATAACTATTTTAACATATAATTATCATAATTTTCAGGCATTAGACATTAACTTTATTTATGAGAAACCTAACAATATAGAGGTTGAGACCGGAAACTTGTACTTGTACTGGTACGGGTAGTTACACGTACACGTACACAGTTTTACTTGTAGTTTTTTGTGTTAAGATTTTATTCACTAGTACTTGTATGTGTAAACAAGGCGCCAAAATTAAAATCAAAAGTAAAAATTAACCTAAATTTACCTTTCTAGATTGGTCAGACTTTCTATGAGAATATATATGATTTTTATATTAGCCCCAAATCAGCTTTTTCAGAGGGTTAGAAAAATACATGTTGTCTGTATTTACAAAGACCTAACAAATAAAAGCCTGAATAAAAATGATGCAGCATATCCTAAACTTAATCAAAATAGCACTCAACATTAATAATGCTTTATGAAAAGAAAACTACAAACGCAAGACCAACTTGTAAACAGCTTTCTAGAAGTTTGTGACAAACGTGTATGTCTCACATAATCACATGACACACCAGCCTTGATGACGTAGAAGAAAAAATTACACATTTCACGTACCGGTACCAGTGCAAGTTCTGAATCTCAACCTGTCTAATTTTCTTTTAGGACCATTCAAGTATATGTTGACAAGAAGATTGAAATGTGCATGCTAATGATATCAAAATAGTGGCATTTATGCAAATTTTTTGCAGAAAAAGAGACAGTGTCATGTTCCTGGTACAGTCTTTTCATTAGACAAACAGAACAATGTGGGACCAAGTCTTAAATGTATGTGTATACCAGCATCATTCCATTTTCTTATCTTACCATGAGACAAAGAGGACATGTTCTACTAGCATTGTCATCCTTTTGTCCCCACTGATGGTGACCATGCACATGTCCACACTGAAGGTAGACATATGGCTGTTTGTCTGCTGTACCCAAAGTTCCCTTACTGGGAAGAACAAGGGTCATCAAACCGACTGGACATTGAGGACGACCAGCGTTTATAGTTTCCACCAGGCTTTCAAACTCATGTTCACTCTACAATATAATAGTGCAAGTATACCGTAATATTTGTGATGAATTAAGCAACAATTCTTAAAAAATTGAACATGACAAATATACAGAAAGTTATGCTCAGTCCCACACCAGAAAATATTTTTTGGTCCAATTCAGAAATGATAACATAATAAGTTTAAGAAAACTTGTTTGAACAATTTTCTCAGCCAATAGGAAACTGTGATTTGGTAAACATCAAGTAGATATGCGACAGACCTTAAATTGGTACTCTCAATATAGGACTACATGGTACGGTCACATATAAAATTTCAAGTTGTTGTGATAAGTAGTTGCTGAGGAAACCATTACGAAAGTTATATTGCAGACGGACAGTGGTAAACCAGTATACCCCCTCAACAGGAAGTAGATGTGCGAAAGACCTGAAATGGGTACTCACAATATAGGACCACAAAATTTTATGTGGTTGTTATAAGTAGTTGCTGATGGGGAAAACCAGTATACACCCCCCTTCTCGAATCGGTGGTTTAATAATTTCATAAACACACTAGACTGGAACGACATTTAAAGAAGATCTGTAACTGACTTCACTTGCATACTGTATATAAGCTCAATTCTCCCAAAAACATGTATGAGACAGACTGATGGAATGCACAACTATTGTCCCCTTCAGTGATGTTTGTTTGATATTTGTTTAATGCCACTTTCAGCAATTTTTCAGCTATATCATGGCGTTTTAGCCATACCAGCCATGTTGATTAATCTGCAGCCATGGTTTCTGGTTACTTGGTAAACTACAATTGACTTATGATGCTTACAAAGTTGCAAAGAAGTCCTTTCAATAGTTTCAGAAAAGAAGGTTGTTTTTCAATCAATTAAAACTCCTACAGGGTTCATCAGACAATCTTGACCATAAAGTCATTTTGGTAGCTGTCATATAGCAGAACAATTAAGCAATTCTAACTTTTACTATAGTTCTAATAATTTTCACGTATTTTGGGGCAAAAATGGCACAAATCATCCTGTTTAAAGGGCATTAACTCCTACAATGAGTTGTCATACAACTTCAACCCAATGAAGTGTTTTGTAGAGCTTATGATGACGAAGAAGCAAGGTCCTTTATCTGTATCTGTTTTACTTTTGAACTGTAAGGCAAAAACTATATTTTGACCCCCCTGTTCAAATTTTAGCAGAGGTGGCCATGTTGGTTGGTCTGAGGCCATGATCTGTGCAACCTTGGTAGAGGATATTTTTCTGATGTTCTGTGCAAAGTTCTAAAGCAACCCTTTCAGTGGTTTTGGAGGAGAAGATTTGTAAAGAAAAGTTAACAACGACCAAAGACAATAATGGATGACGATGGACATTGTGCGATTGCAATAGCTCAACATAGTTATTGTACATAAAAAAATTGAAAGAATTGTTTAAAATAACAAAGAAATAAAAAAAAATTCAATTAATTATGCAAAATATTTACTAATGATTTTTTTATTACTCACAGGTGATGTAACTAAGCCCATTGCAGATCTCCAAAGTAATGTAGCTCCACAAAGGTCAATTAGTGTGCCATCATATAGAATATTGTCTTCATCTGTAATCTAAAACATACAAATTAATTATATTGATGAATTTCAATAAAATAACAAGAAAAGTACAATTTTAATGTCCTGCATCCAAGCTGTTTTGACAACTATCAACTAATTCTTGACACAAATTTTCAAGGACTTTCAGGGCTCAAACTAAATCAAAAATACTGGGAGAAGCCACTCCTCTTTTATGTGGATAATAAGAAGTGGGGATAGAACAGGTGAAGTTACATTATGTCACAAAAATTATTCATCAAACAGTTTGATTAAATAATCAGTCTACTTATTTAATGCATTTTCAAAAATATTCAGCAAAACATTGAAAAGGAATCAACTGCAACAAAACTGTTCTAAAATGCACTATTAAAACTACTTAAACAGATTTATTTAAATTAAAATTAAATTCTTTTATGTGACTTCCAAAATATTTATTTAAATCATTGCAATACTAATTTGAACATTAGTAGAATTGTATCTGTAGTTACATATTTTCTTATGCTTTGTTTTTCATGCTACTCTTTATGTACAAAGTAAAGTCTGATTAAAGCCACCTTCCACTATGTTAAACACGACACAAATTATGATTTCTTACAAAATGGGAATTAAACTGAATGGCGACATAGGGCAACTATTCAACATGACAGGACAACTTCAGGTCACTTTTGAGGAGGAACTTGGGCAAAGTAGGACCTTGCTAAGGTGGCTTCTTCCCACAAGTCGCCCTCCATCAAGGGCCGTGGACCGTGAGTCGATAATAAATTAAAATCCTTATTTTAAGTAACACACTAAAGAATAATGTGTTAACAGCATATTAAAAATATTTTTCTTACTGATCTGCTATTCAATTATCAAGTTACATTTTTCAATTAAACAAATATTGATAGTTATTCTATCTGTTTCCATGGCAACTGTACCCATATTTTTTTTCCACATAAAATCATATTTGCACATAAATCTTCTAACAAATGTTTTGGGACTTGTATTGAAGTGTATTAAAAATGTGTTACTTTGTTTCCATTCAATGGTGTCCATTTAAAAAAATGAAACATTATTTGTACAAGTAACCACTAAAGGGACATAACTGTTACGTTTCATGTTTGAATTGGTAGGTTTTGAGAAACTATTGGAACACGTTTTGTATTGAAATTTTCAAAAAAGCTGTCATGCAAGTGTAAGGTTACACTCTACAACTTCTTTTTTTTTATGGAGCCATGATGTGTATTTATAAAATAAGGATGAAATAAATATTAAGAAAATATAAAATCTTTAATAATAATTAGAACAGCATACTTGATTGCTTTTTAATGGAGCAGATCTTGATTCTCTAAGAGGATAAATAGCTCCCCCTACAGATATCTCCCTCCACATTCCTGGAGAAGCTGTGGAATTAAATCCTCCTTGAGGTTTCATGATGAATACTCCATTTGTAGTTAATCCATCTATTTGTTCTCCAGAGTACCATTTTACAGCTTTCTCCTGAAGAAACAAATGTAAACAGGATAATACATGTAGATATGAAATATGTAAATTGAAATATTAATTTTTAATATTGTGAATAAAAAGAAAAAGAAGAAACATTTAACCATGATATTAATGACTAGGACAGTGATGAATCTTCAAAATGTTTTTTGCTATTTATTTGGTTTTATCATCTCTAAAATTATTTGATCAAACATAGTGTAAAATACCAAATTTGTTTCAAAACTTTGTTTGGGGATACTGAATTATGATTTCACAATGACAACTTCTGGTTGATAAAAGTTAGTTATCTTTCTTATATTTTAATACTGTCTCTATCTTCTATTCCTGTCATTGCCACCTGTTTATATAGCACTTGAAAGGAAGAATTATTTTTATTGAATATTTAATCAGTGAATAATTATTCGAAAGATACTAAAGCAACTGGGTCTAAATCTGTTCCCACAAATGATTTAGAAAGAATAAAAAACCATATCAATGATAGGATGCATTAATGAACTAGAGGCTCCCAGAAGCATGTAATTGCACAAGCTAAATGACTGCTTGCTATCTTTAAATTTTTGTTTCACTCCAGCTGTTGTAGTTTTATAAGTTACTAAACAAAAATTAAAAATTTCTTCAAAATAGTCATCAAATGGCAATAACTCTTATAAGGAGTCATCAGACAATTTTTGAAAAATTAAATGATTTGTAGGCCTTGTCCTTCAGGTTAACAGTTTTACTCTAGCTGACACAGATTTTAATTTATAGCACAAAAACTGACAGCTTTTAAGGAAATGTCATTAAAGGGAAATAACTTGTAAAAAGAGTCAACTGACAATTTTTAGACAAAGCGAGTGATTTGTATGCCTTGCCTTGCTGATTATTTTTTGCATTTTACAGTTTCACTTTAGCTTTTATAGCATTCAAAATACATAGCAAAAGCTCCAAATTTCACAAATGGACAAATTTATGTCATGAGCATCACATACAAGTAAATAGCATTAAATTGTTATCATTTAAAATATACAATGCATGGTTACAGAAAAACTGACCTTATCCAAAAACTTTTAGGTAGTCACTGGACCACAAAATTGAGGTCAAGGTCAGATGACACCTACCAGACAGTCATGTACTATTCGTCAGCAACCTATATACCAAATATTGTCATTCTACCAAGCATGGTTACTGAACGGCCCTAATCCAAAAACTTTAACATAGTTGCTAGACTTTGAAATTGAAGTACTCATCATAAGCTACCAATGGACCAAATTTGATGGACCTAGGACTTAAACTTACAAAGATGTGAAGCAAAATGTCAGGTGTTGATACCGCCACCAGATTCCCATATATATGTCTCCCCTCCAGCAACTATCGTCGCAGGCGAGACAAAATTATTACTAAAGGTTAATAACTACTATAAGTATAAGAACAATTTAAACACAATTACATGATTTTGTATGCCTTGTCCTTCTAATTATTTCTACTATTTACAGATTTACTTATATATTCCAGTTTAAATTTCTAAGGCAAAAACTCATAACTAAGTCTAATTAATAGACAAGGACTGCAAGTTTTCCTGCCAAAGGTCATGGTTTTCTCTTGGTACTCCTGGTTTCTTGCCAATAAAAACTGGATAAAATGGATGAAAAAAAACAAAAAACTGTCACTAATTGCATTTAAGTTACATGGAAAAATATACAAAGTTCATAACAAATTGTAATCAGAGTGCAAAAACCCTTACAAGGAGTAGTCAGACAATTTTGGATCAAATATGTGATTTGTAGGCATTGTCTTGGTGATCATTTTTGCAATTACAATGTCAATCTAGCTTTTATACTTTTCAAGTTATATTGTAAAAACTGAAATATTTGTCAAAAATCATAATTTAAGGGCAATAACTAAAAAAAGAAGTCATCACACAGCTTAGGACTAAGAGAAAAATATGTAGATCTTAATGTGAAGTTTTTTCTTAAGCTATTTTAATTTAGCGATATTGATCGTGTGTTGACCCATATGTTTTATTTTTAATAAAAACAGTAGCCATCTTGTCCATTGATCAACAACCTTGATATAAACTAGGTACCCCAAGGATAATTGTGTACAAATATGAAAAACAAGTGTGGACACAGAAAAATGTCTCGCCTGCATTCCGCATCAGTAACAAAAAAAGTATGTCATAAGCATTACGTATTAAATTGTTATTATTTAAAATATACAATGAATGGTTACAAAGAAACAGACCTAATAAAAAAATTTAACATAGTCGCTGGACCATGAAATTGAGGTCATGGTCAGAAGACACCTGCCAGACAGTCATGTACTAATCATTAGCAATTAATATACCATATATTGTCATCCTACCATGCATCATCCTCATAAGTCAGGGTTTCTGTGTCCACATGTACATGTGTCTACGAAACCCTGACAAACTTAGGTAGGAAATTCCCAGGCTAGAAGTCACTACTTTGATTGGCTACATCATACCTTAATGTAGCCAATCAAAAGCTCAGCTCCCTTTTATTCACAACTTGGTTAGGGGATATCCCAATGTCGCTTGTAAATAAACCAAACAGATGTGTTGCATAGACCATGTGAAAATCAGTGTATTTTGTAAAGTAGTGTTAATAGTTCTTTAATACTGTGTTATTTATTAGTTGGGTTACGTTTTCTTCCAACTAAAGAATGAGTAAGAATGACTACTGCCAAACACTTGCATCTTTCAAGCAATTTCATTGGTTGATATTTTGAAGGATTGACATCATACGAAAATCTTCTAGCCCGAGAATTTCCTAGCTAAGTTTGTCAGGGTTTTGAGGACACAGAAAACTTGATTTGTGAGGATGACCATGCATGGTTACAGAGGAACTGCCATAACCCAAAAACTTTAACGTAATCGCTGGACAGTGAAATTGAGGTCAAGGTCAGGTGACACTTACCAGACAGTCATGTACTATTCATCAGCAACCTACATACCAAATATTGTCTTCCTACCATGCATGGTTACAGAGGAACTGCCGTAACCAAAAAACTTAAACGTAGTCACTGGACCATGAAATTGAGGTCAAGGACAGGTGACACTTACCAGACAGTCATGTACTATTCATCACCAACCAATATACCAAATATTGTCATCCTACCATGCGTGGTTACAGAGGAACTGCCTTAACCCAAAAACTTTAACGTAGTCGCTGGACCAAGAAATTGAGGTCAAGGTCAGGTGACTGACTGGCAAGTACTCATCATAAGCTACCACTGGACCAAATTTGATGGACCTTGGGCTTAGGCTTACAAAGATATGAAGCAAGGGTCCAAGTGTTTATGTCGCCACCAGATTCCCATACATATGTCTCACCTCCACCGACTTTCATCGCGGGCGAGACAAAAAATCGTAGAATGAAGTCCCAAACAGGAAGTAGTTGTCCGACAGGTCTGAAAGTTGCTTAGGACGTACAACTGAACCCTGCCAAATTTCAAAATGTTTTCATGTACAGTTTCTGGGAAAAGCTCGACAGAAATTCGTACAATGGACTGACATATGTACGTACAAATGAAGTCCCAAACAGGAAGTATTTGTCCGACAGGTCTGAAAGTTGCTTAGGACGTACAACTTGTGATACTGAACCACCCTGCCAAATTTCAAATTGTTCTCATGAACGGTTTCTGAGAAAAGCTTGACAGAAATTCGTACGGATAGACGGACTTGAGTTAAACAGGGGCATAAAAATTTGCCAATTGGAATCAGAGAAGATTTTTTTTAAAGTTCATGCTAGATGCCAAGTGATGGTAAAAGCTCACATGGACCTTCAGTGCAGGTGTGCTAAAAGTAAATAAGGTAAATAAACATACCCCTAAAAAAATGTTTTTTCCAGAATCAAATCCTGCAGCATAAATTCTGGCTGTGTATGGGGGGTCACGATCTACAACAATACGACAAGAAAACCGTGATATCGTACTCTGTGTTATGTTATCGGTAGCAGTCCTCTCATTACCGGGAATAGTATCCATCACTACAAAATCTATTTGTGATTCTGATGATCTTCCAACCTGAAATAAAATTATCATCCAGTTTTATTGTTTTTAATTATACAATGCAATTTTCATTTGGTGGAGATAGAGTAATAGGAAAGTTGAGAATAGTTTCCTTTCCTGTGAATCCACCATCATTGGTTTGTTGTGGTGGAGCACTGATCAGTTAATACTGGTGGATAGCTAGTTACAAAATCTGAACTAAATATAGTATTCATTTTTCTTTTCTCCAGTAAATATTAAAGATCTTTTTTTCAATGTTAACTAACAAACATCAAAATTTAAAATTCTTTTCTCCATTAACATTAATGGCCTAATACCCAATTAATAAGCACACCGCTGCTCTCGGACTACATGTATTTTTCAATAAATTATTGGTGGTATATATTAGATCAGTGACAGCACTGAATGGGCCCCATCCCACCCCACTAAACTTTTGTTAAAGTCTGGATCAACTTAAAATGAAGAACTTAGCATGCTTAAAAATGACAAGAGACATGTTTACCAAGATTAAAAAAAACAATCTTTTATCATTGCTTAGGGCTCAACAAATGGAAAGGGGAGGGGGAATTATTAGAACAATTCCATAATAGCAGGTGCACAACTTCAATACATGTGAAATCTTTCTATGAAGTTTCAGAGATCTTGGTTGAAAACTGTAGGAGGAGTTGCTAAGCCAAAATAAGTACCGCCTTCTGCAAATGTTACCAAAAAGGACTATGTTCCCAAGTCTGGAAAATTAGGAAAAAATTCTGGAACAATTCCATAAAAGCAGGTGCACAACTTCAGTACAGGTGCAATCTTTCTGTAAAGTATCATCTATCAGGGTTGAAAACTAGGAGAAGCTGATTATAAAAAATAAATACATTATTTTCCCTGCCCGACTTCACCATACTATAACCTGGATTTGCATTTCGTGCAATCTAGCCAACAAGAAAATTTAAATCAACAGATTATAAGCAAGTAAATCACAACATTTAGGGGTGACACCTTATCACAATAAAATAAGGGTACATTTTCTGTTTTCTTGAAATTACATTCAACCAATTATTGCATGTCATTATTTCAAATCCTTGAAGCACATCAAACCCATGTTCAAAGCAGTTTACTTACCTGGAACATATCTGTGTCTCCATCATGTTTGTATTCTACTATCACAGCTTGGTTTCGAGACAAAGTATAGGTCACCGAATGCTGCTGGCTATCCTGGACGGCCTAAAGATTGAATGATAAAGATCAACAATGTCAGACAACAAAAATAAATCTGCTTTGTACAAAATATAGTGGCAGGTTGAGAATATTTATTTTATTTAGTTATCTTTTGTACAGCTCAACATTTTTAAGCAAGTGGATTTTTTTTGTTTAAATGATGTTTAATGCCATTTTCAGCAATTTTTCATCTATATCATGCCCCCCCTATTTTTATTGGGGGAAGCAGAGTACCCGGAGAAACCCCCCCCCCCCCCCCCCAATTAAGATTGGAGTCGAGTACATCCTGTCCACAGTGAAAATCGTAACCACAATCTCAGTGTTGCCAGACCACGTGATCAATAGTAGACGCACTACCTTAATCCCCCCGGACAGTGAGGCCCCTTATAAGCAAGTGGATAAAATGAGTTGTGATTCAAAGGTCACATTTAAATACACATTATGAAATGTTGCTTAGTGATGCAGTTCAAACAAATGACATAACTTTATACAAACAGATATATAAACACATTGATGCATACATTTTTATCTAACATTTACGAAAAACAAAAATAAAAAACAAAGGGCATCTAATGGGACATTTAATGATATTCCACCATGGTTCTCTGTTTTTAATATTCATTAACACATTTTATTGAATTACAAATTAGCCCATAGGAACAGTTTAGCATAACAGTCTATTTCAGAAGACAATTATTACCTTGACCTTGGACCTAAAAAAGAATTTTCATTTGGCACAACTCAAAAACTACAAATGGGATTGTGCTGGATATTCAACTTGATCTTCATTTTTATAGTACTTTTAACAAAATCCATTTTTTAAAGTAATCTTTTGAAAACAGAAAATTTTGACAAATTTATTTTTAATTAGCCATACTCAAAAAATACAAATGTGATTGTGTTGAAAATTGAACTTTATCTTCATTTTATAGTACTTAACAGCTGTGCAAAATTTTTAAAAAATCCATTTTCAAGTAATCTTTTGAAAACAGTAAATTTTTACAAATTAATAGTAAATAAGCCTTACTCAAAAATGACAAATAGGATTGTGCTGAAAATTGAACTTTTTCTTAATTTTATATTACTTAACAGCTGTGCAACGTTTTAACAAAATCTGTTTGGAAACCTGTTGAGGAAATAAAAATTTTAATTGGCCTTATCATTTTGAAACTGCCAACTGTTAACCAAAAAAATTTTAACTGACAACTAAAAATTGGATTATCATGACAATTGAACTTTATCTTTTAAAGTTCTTATAACTTTGCAAACTTTAAACAAAATCTGATGACACATTTTTAAGTTATCATACGGAAACCACTGGGGCACAGAAAGAAGGACTAGACTGGCACTAATGTCCGGAAGTTATAACATAATAGTCCAACACTTTGTGTGGTGTGGTATAAAAATTGATTGGTTTAACTTTGAACTATTATAGACTATTCAAATTAGTTCTAAATGTCACAGATGATATTACTTCAAAAGGAGTTCATTAAAACTGTTAGACTTGAAACTTATCATTAACAAAATTAACAAAAGCTTGATATTTTTCAGAAAAAGTTATTTGTTTAAAAATCTCAAACATTTAAAATTGTTCTTTCAGGCTTTACCTACGGGCATTCGGTATTTATTTAAAAGCAATGTTATGGGGATTTTGTGTTCTTAATATTGACTTAATCAAATTATACCATGCTTAAAGTATACATTGGATCACGCAGTCGGCTTAATTTGCTTTTATAAACAAAAATAATATAATAAGAAAAAACATTTCAATTACAAAGTTGCTTACTTTTGCGGAATGTGGATTTTTAACAATATGTTTACGGAAAGGTTTGACACCATTTCCAAACTGTTTTTTGTACAAAATAAATTTGCTCTTTCTTCTTCCTTTATCCCCACTAGGTAAATGGCCATTGTATCTAAAAAAAAAGTACAAATTTAGAATTAAGAATGTGTAACAAAATAGTTATAACATTTAAAGTGACTAACTAAATTTTACTGAACTCATTTCATAATCAGTTGAAACATTAACCAATCTTAGGTAACATCAATACAAAACCTTATTGAAACCATTTCCATAAGAATATCAAGCACTTTGGACAACTTAAAATTTGAAATACATGTGAACAAGTGTGGACACAGAAAACTGTCCGACCTGCATTCCGCATCAGCAAAGAAAAAAATTATGTCATAAGCATTAAGTAAATAGCATTCAATTGTTATCATTTAAAATATACAATGCATGGTTACAGAGAAACAGACCTAATCCAAAAACTAACTTAGTCACTGGACCGTGAAATTGAGGTCATGGTCAGTTGAAACCTATGAGACACTCATGTACTAATCATTAGCAACCTATATACCAAATAATGTCATCATACCATGCATGGTTACAGAGGAACTACCCTAATCCAAAAACTTCAACGTAGTCGCTGGACCATGAAATTTAGGTCAAGGTCAGGTGGCACCTATCAGACAGTCATGTATTATTCATCAGCAAATTATATACCAAACATGCGTGGTTACAGAGGAACTGTCTTAACCCAAAAACTTGAACACAGTAACTGGACTGTGAAATTGAGAACAAGGTCAGGTGACTGACAATCAAGTACTCATCATAAGCTACCACTGGACGAAATTTGATGGAGCTAGGTCTTAGGCTTACAAAGATATGAAGCGTGATGTTTTAGTGTTTATGCCACTGCCACCACTGGATTCCCATACATATGTCTTGCCTCCAGCAACTATCGTTGCAGGCGAGACAAAAAATGTGAGTCATCTAGCGACAATAATATAGCCACTGTGACTATTTTAGTATCTTTTTTATATGCACAACAATATATATAGCTACCATTTGCTTTCTGATGATGATTTCTGTTTCTAATTACATGCTGTTGAAAAAACAATTGAGTGGTGAAAAACAATACAAAATATTCTGTTAAGGAGCTACATTATTGTAGCTAACATTACACTATTCTAACCAAGATTTGTAAGCAATTAATGAAATGACAAACTTTGATACAAAACTTTACTATACATGTCTTCTACTGAAAATTTAAAAAGCTCATTTGAAGACCTATAAAAGATTCTACATGTATATCTCTTTGCCAGTATTACCATTTTATATAGATAATAAAGAAACAAAATTGTGTGATTATTAAAAACCAGTCCTGCAAATTGGTCTACTGCAGAACTGATACGAACATTAATTGTAAAAATGGCAGTCTTCTTCAATATATAAATGAATTACCCTAAAACAACTAATTCTCCATATTTCACAACTGATCTGTGTGCTCTTGTTGGAGAACTGTGAAGGGGCTTCTCTGTCAGAACAAGTTTTTCTGTTGGAATTTCTGCAATGGCAGCTGAAATTGTACACATTTAAAATTGTGTCTAATTATAATAGTTAATAGAATCGCATTTATACAAGAAAATTTGGTACAAGGTCATTTTTCATTGTTATGCAAAATTAAATAAACATATCACAAATATTAAAATAATTCATACAATTATTCACAACCATCATAATATTGACATGTACAGTTTAATTATGCTACTGATAACATTAATGTTAACATAAATGTCTTTTCATCATTAGCTACTTATTCCTTTATGATATTGTTTTCACTGGTAATATTTACATGATGTGATTATCACTGTAATAAAATAAAATGTTACAGTAATTGGTATCTTGGTTTATTACTCTGTTGTTACTTGCACTTTGTTTACTTGTATCAAAACAAATGTTTCAAATTGCAACTAATATACATGTAGAGCTCCCAGGATGTAAAGCAAACATCCAATCAATCAATGAAACAAAACAATTCAAGTATATTTAATATATGCTGAATATAACTTAATTGGTTAATTGATTGATGACCACATACCTTAACATGTCTGTCTGCCTAACTAATTAGTTATCAGAACAATTAAGTCAGGAATATTTGTTTAAAATCAAACTAGTATACATGCAATAAAAACTTAAGACATTAGATACAATTTTATAAACATGTCAGATGATGATAAGATTTATGTTTACAACTAACAAAATGTTGTTTTACACTACGAAAATTTACTTCATAGACAATGTATCCTCTATTCATAACTCTTACATTACACATTTTAAATAATGTATAACCTATAAACCTGAAGATAACATAAATGTGCCTATTTATATTTATATTATTATAAATGTTTTAATTACAGCAGAAGATTTCATGAAATTATTTCTATGTGTGTAATCTATTCTTATTTGTACAATACTTCTAGTCCCCGAGTAACTCTTTTAAGAGTGGTTCTAATGAGGTTTTAAGAATTTGTATGATGTTATTGTGATAGTTTTCTTCAACATACTTTAAAGTCACAATTTTAAATCATTATATGTGTTTATAACGATTTGTTTATTGAAAAAGGTTTAAAATTATTAACACTGATGCAGAAAGCCATCATTCTAACGTACACAATTTTCACAATGAAAAATCATTTTGTTGGGTGTTATTAGGTATTTGAATAGTATTGTAAAAAGTTATGTATCCAATGTGTACATTCGAAAGGGAAAAAAGCATGTTTTTAAATCAAATTTTTTCATTTGGAAAATACAGTAATGGTATGAAAAGGTCGTAATTATAATTCTGGTACGAAGCGACCAGCTTCGTTCTTATAAAATAATATAGCATACAGACAGTAGATCTGTGGTTATTTCCATCAGTTTATTTAGTTTTATTATCATATTTTAACTAAAAATTTGATATTTGGAATGTTACCATTCATTATTTTCAATGTAGCGAACGCTTTACAGACTCTTCCATGTCATGAGACTAATCTTTTGTTTGTCTCTCAATCAAAGCCACAACTTTGTTATGTTCTGCGCCGGAAGTATTCATATATTCAACAGGGGGCGTTTTGTAACTGGTTTATGTTTTGGGTGCTTAGTGTCGATTGCCTTTAAATCCAAATGTAAATAGTACCAGTAAACTTCCGTAAATAATAAAGAAAATGGACAACTTGTTAAAAATAGACGAGTCCTGGAGGTTAGGAAATGCTGATCTTTTACAGGAAGTTGCCACCTTATTATGGGTCCAAAATGGAGATGATGAACTAATGAAAAAAATAACTACCACTAGAATTGTTTATGAGCTATATCAACGTTTAAGTGGAGAAAACGAAATAGATGCTCTCAGAAATGAAGCTATTACAAAGATTGCGAAATGGATCCAAGATCATCCTAAAGCTACAAAAGAAGAAATAAGCAAAGAACTAGCCAAGCAAATCACGCTGTTTGCTAAGAAAGTGGATGAAATGTAATAAAAATCAGATCCCTTATCCAGCAACTATCCCAGATTATGTGTATCCGTAAAACTGAAATACCTTGAGATGAATTGTTTTTGCTGTCTTACATATTTTACAGAACTTAATATGTATAGTACTTTGTTATACATATTGTGTTTATTATTTCAAAACTGGTTATCAAATTATTAAATGATATTTAGCATTTATAACATAATTTTTGTTAAAGATAAAAATAACCTGTTCTTATTTTGTCAATGTAACTATATATAGATACAGTTTACCATTGTTATTTTATTTATTAATGTCAGTCATGCTAGTTTTACAACAATATTAAATCCTTTTGTGTAAATGTATTGTTTGTTAAACAAATGCTGTATAGTTGGCTTAAATGGGTTATGAATAACACAAATTTCACAAGGTTGATCAGTCAAGGGATGTCATTCACTTTTTAGCTTTTGCCATCACTTGGTGTCTGTCGTCCATAATAAACTTTTTCAAAAATCATCTGAAACCACTGGGCCAATTTTTTTCAAACTAAGCCACAATCATTGTCAGGGTTCCTAGTTTCAAATTGATATTCAGAGTTTTGATCAACGGACAAGATGGTCATCTATACTACTAAAATTAAAGACCCGTTTTTTTAAGCACGCACCACAAAACACAGAGAAGTAGCGCAGTATTAACCCATATAAGGTTACATGCAGTTAATGTAACATATGCAAAATATTTAATTTTTATATTGATTATTGCTTTAAATAATTAGCAATTAACGATTAATTACGTCCGCAAATTGGTACCAGATACGGTCCTTCTTTACATTTAAAAATTTATTTCCGGGGCAACCCATGAGGGGTACAAACAAAAGTTTGCATACCCAACTGGCAAAGTTAAATTAGATGGCATTTAATACGAGGTAAATTTGTAATCAGTAAAAGCGTAACTTTAGTTCTTTTTTAATGTCATATTAGTCTTGATCACAGTGAAAACTAAATTTTTCGTAGGACCTACCAGACATGTCTGGTGAAAATCCCTTCGATTCCAATCATTTTTTTAAAGTGAGCCGGCTGAATTTAAACAAGAATGAACTGTTCGCTTGCTTCACGTGACGGAGTCTATAGCTGTAGTTCGTACTTCAATATGTACAAAATGTATAAGGTTACATGCAGATGATGTTGCACAATAATAAAATTTAATGTTGATATCGATAAAGTTGATTATTAAATTATTTCTCTGTGTTTTGTGATGCCCTCTTTAAAAAGGGGTCTATAATTTTAGTAGTATAGATGATAAACATTTTGGTGAATTTCTGAGAGACAACGACCCCAAATTTATGCAAAGCATTCCATCCCTGTCATATTAACCTACAGTTGTGTTCATTATATTGCTATCATAAAAGTAACCACCAGAATCAATACCATGGGTTCAAAAAATCCGTCTTTCTAGTTGTTAATAAAACTAGAACATGGGTGTCAACACAAGTTTTCGATCCAAAAATTTAATACACACAAGTTGCAGTAGAGAACAGTTAATTCAAATTGATCCACACATTAATGTCTACAATAGTTGCTATTGGTGTGAAGTTGTGTATGATAGCAATAAAAGCCCTACAATTCACTTGATTTGTCTGAAATTGTCAGATGACTCCTAATATGAGTTATTTCCCTTAAATGGCAATTTTTTTTAATGAAATTTTCTAGGTTTTTTTCCTGCAACTTCAAAACTAACAGCTAGAGTGAAACTGTTAATAGCAAAAAATGATCAGCTATACAAGATGTACAATAAACCTAATTGGTATGAAATTGTCAGATGACTCCTTGTAGGTGTTATTGCCTGTCAAATCACAATTTTTTTATGAAATTTTCTGTTTTTGACCTGTAATATATAAACTATAACAGCTAGATTGAAACTGTAAATTGCAAAAATGATCAGCAATACATGTTCTTTTTTGCTCTGAAATTATCAGATGACCCCTCATACTAGTTATAACCCTTAAATAAACATTTTTGGTGGAATTTGTAGTTTTTTCCTTGTAACTTAAATGCCATATCAGCTGAATTGAAACTGTAAATTGCACAAATGATCAGCAAAGCAAAGCCTAAAAATCATTGCTTAGTCCAAAATTGCAAGATGACTCTTTACAGGTGTTATTGCCATTTTATTACTAATTTGGACAAATAATCAGTTTTTGTGTTATAAATTAGTCTATAACACACCTAGAATGACACTGAAAATTACTAAATTACCCTAAAGGACAAGGCTTACAAATCATTTAATTTTCAGAAATTGTCTGATATCATCTTATAGGAGTTATTGTACAATGTACTTTGCCAAAAATTTTGAAGAAATGTTTAGATTTTTTCACAGTATCTTAAAAGCTATAACCACTAGACTGAAACTGTAAATTGCAAAAATTTAAACATAGTTGAGGTCATTTGTGTTCCAGGTGAGCGATTACAGGCGGAGCATCTAGTTAAGTAGATGAAGAAATTGGGAAAGTAACAGATCATGGAACATTTAATAGCAAGCAATGTAAGGGACCATCTGGAACAAAACAACATTTAATACAACTTCCAACACAGCTACCACACCTCAAGATCTTGTGAGACAAAACTTATCTCATTCATCCAAGAACTTGTACAAAATTAAAACAGTAGCATTCAAACTGATGTCATTGCAATTGACTTTGCCAAGGCCTTTGACAAAGTCCCTCATAAAAAAACTACTATACAAGCTACAATACTATGGAATTGATACAAACACTGTTATATGGATAAAAGACTTCCTCAACCAGCACACACAAACAGTTTTAGTTGATGGTGAATGCTTACACATCTGGTGTACCCCAAGGAACAGTATTGGACCCAATTCTGTTCCTTGTATATATAGACGATTTTAATGACTATATCAAACACAGCACCTTACATCTCTTTGCTGAAGACAGCATTATATATAACACAAATAAAAAAAAAGATGATGCAGGAAAATAACAACAAGACTTAATAGCAGGAGCAAAATAGGAGGACTGACTTGTGTCGTTTCATCCTGAAAAGTGCTCAGTCCTTCAGGGAACAAGAAAAAGAAACCTAGTTTCCTATAATTACACTCTTCAGCAGCACAAAATTAAAATAGAAACATCTACAAAATATCTTGATAAAACAATACAGAACAATCTAAAATGGAACAAACATGTTGACAACATCGCCGCATTTGCAACAAAACAACTAAATTTTCTAAAACGCAACGTAAAAGTAAAATCACTAAACATCAAAAATGAAGCCTATGAAGCCCTAGTATGTCCAAAATAAGCTGCTGCGTCTGGGACCCTCACACAAAACCCAAAGAATACCAATTCAAAATTGTACAGCACAAAGCCTCCAAGACGTCTCCAATCATTTCCATAATAAAAATCCACATGATATCAGATCTAATCTGACCCTCACTTCAGCACAGACGTACAAGAACACGTTTCATCTTCTTTCACGAAGTCATTCACCACATTGCTGCAATTTATCCTCAAACTTACTTATACCTTCAGACCCACGTATTAGACAGTTTACACATAATTTCTCATTCAGACACATACATACCAACAAAGATTCTTAAAAATACTCCTTTTATCCAAGAACAATTATACAGAGGAATCTCCTGCCTGCCTCATCAGTGCAGTGCACAACTTTGGACATCTGCAAAGAACAGGTTACCATACCTGTTCTTCAGCAATACCTTCACATCTAAAACCACAGCTCTGTAAATAGTTTTATCCCTATATGTGTGGTACAAAAGAAAAAAAAGTAAAATATAAAAAAAAACAATAAAAATTGCTTATTTGTTTATTTAATTTGAAGTTCTTTAATTATTTTATTTCACTTTATTTGTAAACATTATCCATGCATGCATTGGCAAGTAACATCTTTGCCTGGCAAAGTAACATCTTTGCCTGGCAATTTAACATCATTGCCCAGGACGTAATAATCAGAATTGATAGAGTGCTGAAACAGAAAGAAGAAGAAGAAGAACAGACGAGTGGGTGGTCTATAATTTGGTCTATTTAGATACATAAAAATCTGTTGTCTTTAACATTGTAAATGACCAATGATCGATATTTAACATTGTATATTAACAATCGACACATTCCACTCATTTTTATAATTTACAGAGAATGCAAAGATGTACTCAAATACATATATGTACTTCAAATAAAACCTTGTGAAGATTACACATATTTTTGATTTGCAAATAGCCAGCAACAGATGAGCTAGAAGCTGACGATTTTCGCAGATTGCTGCCGTATAATGACATCCAGGCTTCTCAGAAACGTATATGGTTTCTGTAAATGTGCTTCAAATAGCCTTTTCCTAAATATTAAGTGGGCTGTAAGTGGCCTATGCAAAGCTACAACAATGTTGCTCCTTTAACAGTTTTTGGAGTTTTTATAGCTCAGTGAAGATAAAAAATGGTCAAAAGAGCTACATTATTTTAGCTAGCCTACATGTATGTATTGCAAAACTTATTTGTTTGATAAAGTACACCCTCTATTTCTTGTAGCATTCAAAATTACTGTTTTAATGACCTATATCATTCAAAATGTCCACTGCCACTGGGGTTCATGTATCAATGTCACAAGTTCAATCAAATAAGCAGCAAAAATAACTGTTACGATACAACTTCTTGTAAATGGCAGTCATATAACATTCAAATTTTCTTTAATGAATTTATTTTGATTTGATTTCAGTATAATTATAATTGTATAAAACATATTATGCACTATAGAATCAACAGGATCATATAATTATGTGCTTTTATTTGCATATTATATGTTCAGAGTGACTGTGTGAGCTGAAAACAATTTTAAATTTGAAAGCATTACATTTTAATATTTTTTTCTGTTAATTGAAGATTACACATATTCAGTAAAACCCTGAATTCATCAGTATAATCTGTAATCAGGTTTTAAATAGCTTTTCAGGTATTTGATTGATTTATATTTAACCTCTATCAGTCAGGTATTTGTAAGTGCAATAGTTATATTATGATAACATTAATTTGTACTAAAATATTTACTACCAAGTAAAATATCCAGTAATAATTAAGCTTGAAATAGATATTTGAACCAATTCAGGTTCGACATTATCCAGGTAATGTAGCATTTGGACTAGTATACATCATACCCAGTAGCTGGCCTTAAAGATTGCATTTATAAAATGATCAGCCATTCCTTGGGAAAAGAAAAAAAACATCTTTAAGATTTTCAAGGCCTTAAATAAAGATTCAACAGGATCATTCATTATTCCATGTTTTTATTTATATTATTTGAAGAAAATCCAGAGAATACATTATTGGTATTATTTGCTTTGTCAGATACTGAATATGCAAATAAACAAACTTTTAAATTGTGTTTTACATGACTAAAAAGGTTGATGTGTCCGTGCACCTAGGATTTAAATGTAAATGTTTAAAAAAAAACTATATTGCTGGAAAAAAAAAGATTTTATTTTTTAATATATTTAATTTTAAAAATACTAGTACAGCCCAATTTGAGTTTGTGTGTGAAATTTGGTCAGCATTACCTTGTTTTGAGTAAACAATGGTACATTTGTATGTCTGGTGACATCACACATATGCACAAAAAATAAATATAGAAATAAATTAAAGAACCATTAAAAATCGATCTAGCGATCACTGATACCCCCGCTTTTGTAAAAATTTCTGCTTTTTGTAAAAATTTCTAACGTTTTTCGTGGACTCTGACCTTGAAATTTGACCAATTTCCCCCAAAATGGATAGGCTTCTTACCAACATAATATATAACAATATCCATAAGTTTCATTCAAATCGGATGCTAACTTTTTGAGTTATTGTAAAGAAACAACTTTTGTCGAATAATTTTAAAAGTTTTTGCAGACTGCGACCTAGAAATTTGACAGATTTACCCCAAAATTGATAGGCTTCTTACCAAACTGATATATAACAATATCCCAAAGTTTCATTCAAATCGCATGCAAACTTTTTGAGTTATCGTCCGAAAACAACTTTTTTGTAAAAATTTCTAATGTTTTTCGTGGACTGTGACCATGAAATTTGACAGATTTACCCCAAAATTGATAGGCTTCTTACCAAACTGATATATAACAATATCCCAAAGTTTCATTCAAATCGCATGCAAACTTTTTGAGTTATCGTCCGAAAACAACTTTTTTGTTAAAATTTCTAATGTTTTTTGTGGACTGTGACCTTGACATTTGACAGATTTCCCCCAAAATCGATAGGATTCTTACCATCCTGATATATTACAATATCCCAAAGTTTCATTAAAATCGGATGTTAACTTTTTAAATTATCATCCGGAAACCAAATGTGGACGGAAGGAAGGACGGACATGAGGACCACTATATACCCCCGACTCTGTTGAGCGGGGGTATAATAAATAATTTTTTCAATAGTATAATCGAAAGTGGAAGATATGTAACATGCACTGAATCAATTGATGAACGAAAACATGTAATAAATGTTAAAAAAACACTGTCATTGACCACCATGTGCATCACTAACACTAATGCAAGTACCAAATCTTTATCATGTTTAGCCTCTTTTTATGTGGTCTAGTTAAAATTAGGTAAGGTATAGTAAATTCTTAAGTTACCAAGCCTGCTGGTCTAGCAGCAAAAAAAGTTAACATTGAGCCCTGCAGTTGTTGCTGACTTACACTTACATAGTGTTAAAATGTATTTTATATTATCTGTTCATTCAGACTTATATACATATACTGTCTCTCTAGTTTTTTCAAACATCTTCAATGAATGAATCTTCAGATGATATCGACAAATATTTTTTAAATACAGATTAAGAAACTAAATACTTCTGACATCTTTTACTAAGGAAAGATAGTAAACCTAACAAGTGGTTAAACATAAATCTAAGTGTTGATTAATTTGAGATGAAGGCACAGATTTATTACACACAGGACAACAGGCAACACTTGGTTCTGAGTTTTCACTTTGTTGTTTTGTTATATTTGTAAACACATCATTAATTTTTGTTGTGTGTCCGGTATCTGTTTTTAGTTTCTTCCTACTACCGCTGGCATCATCACCAGACAACCTTTTATTTGACAATGTTTTTTGTTTTATGTTGTCATCATTAAACATCCTGTCACTTTTTGCCTGCTTCTGGGATTTTGGAGGTATTAGATTAATACTGTTTGCTTTAGGATCTAATGGTTTTAGTGAGGATCCAAACTGTTTATTTGCCCAAATATTGCGCACTTTAGATGCTACATCACTTGAGCTTGACTGAGAACATGATTTTGCATCACCTTCAAGTATACTGAAATCGGATGTCCTTGACTTGTCACTCTTAAGACTTGGTTTCTCAGTATTTATCTGTAAAATTTCTGAATTGTTTTTTATTAAGGACTTAATAGGTAAATGGTCTTGTCTTTTCTTGAACAGCAGACAGTCATTTTCATTCAAATTAGACTCTAAATCACAGTTTAGTACAGTATTGGTTTTTCTCATATTTTCTTGAGACTTCAGCAAACTGTTGTCAGCAGATGGTGCATCACACAGTACTAAGTCATCATCATCTGAATTCGATAACATCAGTTCAGCTAATTTTCGCTGACGTAGCAATTCCTTATCTGATATTTTTCCAGATGTAGTAATCGCACTGACACTTGTCCTTGGCTTTAAAGCTAAGTCTTCATTGTCAGACATATCATCATTTGTGCATGTTGATGTTGAAGGTTTGTTACAATTATTTGTTTGTTTGTCATTTTTGTCTATTGTTGTTAACACACCATTTACAATGACCTTTTGCTGTAGTTTCTCTGAAGGAAAAACATGACCTTTCCCTAGAAAGGGCCGTATATCTGGCTTCTTTTTTGTGTCTGAAAACAAACACGAAACATCAAACATAAAGTATATATATTTACTCAATATGTAAGAAAAGCAAGAATGAAATTAAAATGAAATCGGTATGTGTGCTTGGAGCTGCTTGGATACTTTCTTCTTTCATCAGGAGCATCTGCATGCAAGATTACAAAGTATCTGGGCATAGACTTGAATCCTTGAAATAAAGGTCAGAGTGATCTATATCAAGACTTACTTCCTCAAATATTAAGATATACCTTCTTGAAAGGTTATGTCATTTAACCTCATAAATTTGAGTTAAAAATTCCAGGTACATACAAATAGCACATAAAGTTGAACCATGTTACCTTCATATTACACAATTACTGACTTTGATATAGGTCACTAATAGGATTTCTCAACCAAAACAAATCTGCTGGGCAAGGTGAATATACATTTTGGAGTGTTGAAAAAAAAAGATTTTTACCACATAACCAGTAAGTACAAAATGTAATTGTTTTATTACATAAATAAAACCAAGATATTCTCCGCTATTGTAGCAAATCTATTAACATCAGGCATGTCAAATGTTGTTGACACAATTTTTATGTTACAGACATATATAAATCAGACATATGTACATCGATTGGAAGATTGAGATTAAGACAGCTATTCTGATCAGCTACTGAACAATTGTACATTTTGATTTTTTTTTAGGGTCAAACAATTTAATATTGGATTCCGCTTGACCGCTTATAGTTTATTTCTGGAATAAAACTGTGCAACAGGCAAAAATCACCATATTTTGATGCAATTTTAGTACTGTTGCAAGTGATTGTTAGACCAATAAAAAACATGCAAAATTCTTTTCATGTAATCAAGGCTGTTTGCCCTGTAATTTTCAATTTTTAACTGGCATAAATAGCATTAAATCTTTGTTGAGATTATCCATTTAAACTTGCTGTTTGGTTTCAACTGGTTCAATAGGTTCAGATGGAAGCTATTTTAACATTACCCTGTAGGTTTATATGTTGAATTTGTTTTAACAATTGCATCAATTTTAGATCAATAAGGAAATATTAACATTTAAGAGAACATTCTGATAAACATTCGCATACAGTATGGATTGAATCAGCTATGAAGTTTCAGAAAAGATGGTATTTAAAAATAGAGCCCTTTGTAAAACTTAGTCTGAAATGGTAATGTTAGCCATTTTTAATGTCTTGCTGGGATACAAAAATGTGTAGAGGGCCATCCCATAAATATTCCTAATAACTTTAGGCTTGATTGGTTAACTGGTTTCAGATGAAAAGCCCTTTTAAACGTTTTTACTTGTGTCCTGAATTTTTTATTGGCATAAAAAACATAAACTTTATATGGGCCAAAACCAAGCACTATAGCTACTTAGTTTTGTTTGATTAGCAAACTGGTTTCAGAGAAGAAGCCTTTTAAAAAAAATTTTCATAGGGTCCTATATAAAACTAAGTCCTGCGGTGGTGGTCATTTTGAATTTCTAATTTGCATAAAAAACATAAACTTTATAGAGAAAAATATTGCTAACAAGTTCTGTTTCAATTGCTTTAATGGTTGCACAGAAGAAGCTCTTTTTAACCTTTTTACCCATAGGGTCTTATTCCTAAGTCCTAAATATAAGTCCTGCAGCGGTGGCCATTTTGAATTTCTGTTTGGCATAAAAACACAAACTTTATAGCGGACCATCCAAAAAATATTGCCAGTAAGTTTTGTTTCCACTGGTTAAACAGTTTAAGAGAAGAAGACTTTTAAAACTTTTTCCAATAGGGTCCTATGTTAAACTAAGTAGGGCGGTGGCAGCCATTTTTAAATTCTGATTGGCATAAAAAACATAAACTTTTATACAGGACCATCCAAACAATTATTAGCAGTAAGTTTTGTTTCAATTGGTTAACTGGTTTCAGAGTAGAACTCTTTTTAAAAAACATTTCACATTCCATATTAGTTTTTTAATCAGAATAAAAAACACAAACTTTGTAAGGTGCATCCAATGAACAGTCTGACAAACTGTGGTTTCAATTGGCAATGTGGTTTCAGAAAATGTAACGAGTTTAAAGATGACAACACTGGCAACAATAGCAATGACGGACCCTTCAGGTGAGCAAAATAACCTTTAGGGATTGAGCAGATACCATACACTCCCCCTCTCACATTTTCTGTCTGTTATGATAAATCAATACATGTAACAGAAACAATATACTTATAAGATGTTGACAGTTTCGCCTTATAAACAAATCTTTTTTTTTCAAATTTAAACAAAAAATGCAATAAACAAACCTGATCTTGTTTTCTCCTGATTACTTTTATCTTTCTCACTTTTTTCTTTTGATTTCTTTTTTCCGTATCCTTCTGGTTCTTTTATCTTAATATATGTTCCATTACATGTTCTTTTATGGTCATTCCACCATGGGTCTCTCTCTGATGGTGCTCTGTTCATTGCTCTTTTAACATAACCAAAGAAAGGCTTTCTGTTTTGACAGGGCCCATTACATCTCCACCAATGCTGTCGATAGTTATCAACTTCATCGTGAAAATTATGGTAAACCTGCCAAGAAACATATATTAAATTTTATTTTTTTCTTATTATAATTTAACACAATTCAATGATAAACAAGAGGTCTTGATAGCAGAGTGGGCAATGTGTTTGTCTTATTTATAGCTGACCAATGAAACTTTTCCTGAGTATGCGTTGGTCAGGGTATTATACTATTGGAGATTAACTGTTCCATTGTTTAAATACAATAGCTATTGTTCTTCTCTATGGAGTTTTATTCAATGGGAAATTTAAATCTGACAAGAAAATCATTCCTTGATAAATTTTGATGTAGAAATATTAAACACCCCAATGAAAATTTTTATGCCTATACTTAATAGTTTTCCCAATCTACATATGTAATTAAAAAGGACTTTTCAATTGGGTTAGTATAACACAGCTGATCTAATAATGTACAGTTATACTTCAACTTCAATAGTTTTGTCCTTAAATGTCCCAAAAAAGACTTGCACCTCAGTATACATTACTAAAATTTTAGTGACATTAAGGTGGAGATAACTCAGTCATAAATGAAAATAACCCCAATAGATTTATTTTAAACCTTTTTGCAAGCTGATATTAGGATTGGATAGGATCTTGATAGTACTGTTAGAAAGAAGAAACATTTACCTTATTAATAATATATGTTATTAGAAAATTACCGTATAAGTGGTTTTTTTCGCATGTGGAAAATTTAGCGTTTTTGTTAAAAAACTGGGTGAGTTTATTTTGGCGTAATGTAATTTTCGTGGTCCGTAATCATTGTAAATAACTCTATCATTAGTTTTAATATTTCGTGAGTTTTTATTTTCGCGTTCCAACTTTAACCGCAAATATAGCGAATATTAAATCACCGCGAAAAAAACCACTTATACAGTATATGACTGCCAATGAGGATGGGCATAAGAAATAAGTTTCTATATATGAACAACAAGCTAATTCTAGTTTATCTGTATTACTGGCCTATTTAAATGATGAAAAAAAAAAAGAAATGTCAATGGTGGAAACTTTTGAAGTCTGATTGATAAGCAATCAAATTTTGTAGATGAACTCTAGTGTTATTTTTTTACAAAATTCCTGGCATTTCATTTTGCCTTGTAGTTTCAGAGAAGACTAATGATTTTAAAGTACTGAATGAAATACAAAATGTAATTAACTGATGGTTTATATCTATATATAATCTTAAAATCCAGACATTTTATAAGTGATTCGTTTATTAACATTTATAGCGATACAGATCACACCAGACACTCTCATTTTCTAAGCAGTGCAAGTCAACCAACCATTTAATTCTGAAAGATCTGACATATATTCTAATTCCAGTTCAGAAAGTGACAGAGAAGACATAATATCTAACACTGAGTATGAGAGAGATATTGATAATTTTAATAAATTAAACATGAACAAGTTCAGTGGATACAGAACAGATCGTAAAATTAACAAAATTTACATTTTTGAATATGCTCCTCTTGACTGCCATAACTTTCACTAAAATAAAACAAGTGTGGACACAGAAAAACGTCTCGCCTGCATTCAGCATCAGTAACGAAAATAAATTACGTCATAAGCATTACGTAAATAGCATTAAAGATCAGCAGCTGCCTGTATACCAAATATTGTCACCATACCATGCATAGTTACAGAGGAACTGTCCTAATACAAAACTTTAACGTAGTCGCTGGACTGTGAAATTGAGGTCAAGGTCAGGTGACACCTACCAGACAATCATGTACTATTCATCATCAACTTATATAACAAATATTGTCATCCTAACATGCATGGTTACAGGGGAACAGCCGTAACCCAAAAACTTTAACGTAGTCGCTGGACCGTGAAATTGAGGTCAAGGTCAAGTGGAACCTACCAGACAGTCAAGTACTCATCATAAGCAACCTATATACCAAATATTGTCATCCTACCATTCATATTTACATAGAAACTGCCGTAGCCAAAAAACTTTAACGTAGTTGCTGACCGTGAAATTGAGGTCAAGGTCAGGTGACACCTACCAGACAGTCATGTACTAGTCATCAGCAACCTATATACCAAATATTGTCATCCTACCATGCGTGGTTACAGAGGAACTGTCGTAACCCAAAGACTTTAACGTAGTCGCTGGACCGTGAAATTGAGGTTAAGGTCAGGTGACACCTACCAGACAGTCATGTACTAGTCATCAGCAACCTATATACCAAATATTGTCATCCTACCATGCGTAGTTACAGAGGAACTATCGTAACCCAAAAACTTTAACGTAGTCACTGGACCGTGAAATTGAGGTCAAGGTCAGGTGACACCTACCAGACAGTCATGTACTAGTCATCAGCAACCTATATACCAAATATTGTCATCCTACCATGCGTGGTTACAGAGGAACTGTCGTAACCCAAAAACATTAACGTAGTCGCTGGACCGTGAAATTGAGGTCAAGGTCAGGTAAAACCTACCAGACAGTCATGTACTAGTCATCAGCAACCTATACACCAAATATTGTCATCCTACCATCCGTGGTTACAGAGGAACTGTCGTAACCCAAAAACTTTAACATAGTCGCTGGACCATGAAATTGAGGTCAAGGTCAGGTGACAGGTGACTGACTGGCAAGTACTCATCATAAGCTACCTCTGGACCAAATTTGATGGACCTAGGGCTTCGGCTTACAAATATATGAAGCAAGATGTCAAGTGTTAGCCGCCGCCGCCAGATTCCCATACATATGTCTCGCCTCCAGCGACTTTCGTCGCAGGCGAGACAAAACACCTATTAAGACTGCAAATACTCACAGAAATTTTAGTTCCTGTTGCATTATTGATTCTGTGCATGTGTTTATGAAATTCTGGTCCATGTCCATCATGATCCTATAAAAAAAATAGTAAAACAGTAATATTACCAGCAAAAATATATGTTAAAAAAGATCTGTATATTGTGATTTTTTCTAACAATTTCAATAACCAGTCTGGATTTCTTCTCTGTTTACAATTGTGTATTCTTTCATAAAGAACTATTTCATGAGTTGTTTTCTCTACTCAGAAAACATAGACCTCCAGGAAATTGCAGAAAAAAACAGCCACCTTGTTGAAGCCTTTTACAATCAATCACATATTTCTGTTAGTACTAGTAATTTCTAACATAGCTTTTGATGTAATTTTGATTTTTTCTGTGAAAAAACTTGTAATTCTAAGGTATCAGGGGATTTTATTGTAAATAAATATAAAGTAAAGGAATAAAGCAAAAATTAATTCATTAATATTTATGATACAGCAAGTATCAGGATTGCAGGATAATTTTTTTTTAATACAATATTAACAAAGGCATAGCATCGCATTTGATATTGGTACGGCAGAATGGTAAATGGGGTAAATGGTGCAAAATCCTACATTCTGTTGATTTCCTAGCACTTAATCTCAGGTCTTAAAAGATGGGTTTCATGAGCAATATTTTATTTTTTTATTTCAGAAAATTATTGGTACGGCATGCCGTACCTGCAAAAGTTATTGGCACGGCGGAAGCTGTACATGCCATACTGGCTGCTACGCATATGATTAATCATACAGGGAATAAGTATTTATTTACTGTTTGGACATATTTTTATATGGTCCTGTGATAAACTGGCAACCTTGGTGGAAAACACCTTAAATCAACTGAGGCATCATTTCGAAAGGGGATGACCCAAACAACCCACTAAAGTTTAATGTAAACTGGTTCAATGGATTACATGTATCACCATGCTAGAGTCCAGTAGTGAAAGCTATCTTAGATGAAGTTTGTTTCAGTGGTGTTTAATGCCACTTTTAGCAATTATTTCAGTTATATCATGGGGTCCAGTTTTAATTGGGGGAGGAAACCAGAGTACCCAAAGAAACCCCACCTGTGGTTAAAAAACTAGAAATCCTTGTCAATTAAACTGAAGTCGGGTACACTATGCCCAGTGAGACACGAACCTTCAACTCAGTGTTGCCAGACCATGTGATCAATAGTAAATGACTTACTAATTTAACCATTCAGCCACCAAGGCCCTGTCTTAGATGAAGATCAGTGTTACGGAAGTTCAGTTAAAAACTGAACCTCCTAAATAAATCTAAACTGTTTTAGATACTAGTACTATGATTATTTCTCCTATAAAATATTAACAGGACACAAATTTCAGTCCAATTGAAATATGTATATATATATATCTTTGCAACTTATATCAGTATGTACTAACCTTATTGTTGTCTGTTACAAATAAATAAGCATGTATCATTTCATGCTGGAATAAACAAACATTTGTTTAAAGACAGATATTTCCTATCAATATAAACAGCAACAACCCATTGTATTATAAATTTACGATATACACATTATATGTATGTATTTAGCTTATGCATGTATCACTATTTGAATGTCATATTATATAGATTTGGTTCAATGGAGTTTTATGTCAAATTTAGGAATTTTTCCACTATATTATGTTATTTTGGGGGGTTTTTTGGGGGGTGGGGGGAAGCTAGTACCAAGTGAGAACACTTGATCTTTAGCAGAAAAACTGCCCATTGGAGTTTAGTGAAAGTTGCTGCGATATATTGGAGAGGTTCATAATGACAAAAAATGACCTTCGAAGCACAATTTTTGTACCTTGATTCTGTTTTCAATGAAACAACTCCCGGGAAACAACTCCAAATTACAATAGAGCAGTTTCATTTTCAATACTAAAATACTAAAATCAAATATGGTACATAATGGAAACCGTAGATTTGTTGTCTCTTTAACTCCTGGTATATTAAAATATATTGTTAAAATTGCCAAAGAACACCTGCTATATTGTAACTTTATAAATTTATAGATTACACTTAAATAAACAACAATCAGCAAGTTCTAAAATGCATAATTTTCTTGTTCTTTTGTTCTGTGATATATATTTTGCTATTTGCCATTTGAATAATATTATTAACCACAGGATGTAAAACAAAAACTTCAGAGGCTTTTAAGCACATGTGCTTAAGCTATACAATGAAATTCTGGAACTTGTATGTTTGATACCCATGTCATGTAAACAAAAAAAAGCAAACGTAAATAGCTGTTGTTTTGTCCACACATATATACATACCAGCAGTGTTTCTACCAAATCTTTACGAGGCCGTAACTTTAATAATGGTTGACTTAACCGCACAGAACATAAACCACCTCTTCCTTCATAAACACACAGTCCTGCACATCTTAAAGCAAAATGATATTCTCATGCAATTTAGATAATTTGGTATTCATACATAACTTGTTCAATTTTGAATTCAAATCTGTTTTTATTCTGAATGTTTAATTGTGACAAGCACTGTAAATCAGGTTATTTTGGTGTAATCCTCTCAAAAGCCATGCATTTTATTTCTGTGTTTAATTTTGGCGTTTCATCCAACTGAAGTGTTAAATTTTTGGCACCTTCAATTGTTGCTGTCTTTATATTGCAGTAGTGAGCAAGTCTTTATAATATGTGATTTTTATATTATATATTGGTATATGATTCCTAGGGACGGTGTGTATTGGGATCCAGCCATTACACCTAAAATGTATTAGATTATGTAGTTATCACACATATAACATAAAACCAAATGTTCATTATTGTCCTTCTGTCAGTAAATAACAATCACGGGTTTCAATTTTAATCCGTTTTGTATTTCAGAATTACATCTTGATTGAATGACGATGAATGTGTTATTTTTATGATCAATAACAGCATCTTATCAGTAAATGATTAGCAGGACATAACTATGTGTGAATAAAAATTCTTCTCCGTGTTCTCTTAACGCTCACACACACATGTGTATTACTGGTATTTTAAGCAATAAAACTTAACGATGTTGTGTCGTATAGGTTTGCTATTCTGGCATGCAAAATGTTAGCGCATGCCTTATTGTGGTGTGTTTAATTTTGGCGCTTTCAATGAAAGCAACAAATAAACCAAATAAAACTACAATCAAAATAACCCGATTTATAATCAAATGCAGGATAACTTAAGAAATGTTAAGAAACTGCAATAGAATAACCAAAATCTGTTTTGCTCTCAAAAACTTATTTTGACTGCATGAATGAATCTAATAACTAACAATTAGTGTCATAAGTTAAATTGAATAAATCCACCCACTGGCAGGGTGAATTTATAAGTAAACTGAATCCTGGGTAAATATGGTCTCCTGTTTCAACTCAACATTAATTTTAGCCTGGAATATTTAAAATCTTTATGCCAGTATTAAATTGAATATGTAAAAATTTAATAACTTTCATTTCAAAAACACTAGTTTCATCCCAAAAGTTTAACAGGATTTTGTTTACACAAATTTCACTGTAATTCACACGGTAAACAAGTCATAATATTGAATTCAAAAGTAGTTATTTTAGTTATTAATGCAGTTTTATGTGTTGAGTTACTATGAATGTTGATTTCTGTAATATGTAAAAATATTACAGCAAGCAAATGTAATTCTATGAGCTAAATTAAATGTATACACAAATATAAAAAACCACATAAAAATTTGAATAATACTGTTAATAAAAATTCTCACAAAGTCATTCTTGGACTCCATTTGACTTCTATTCCTGCTAATCTTCCCCAAAAAAATTCTGCATTAAATTGTATGAAGAGCTCTCTTATGTCAGGATTAGGATCTAAATATTCCCAACTTTCATCCACAATAGACAGATTTCCTGTAGGTTTTGATGGAGGCGCTGATGGCTTCCAGGATTCTTTGTCAAGCTGTTCTTGAAGTTCCAGAGCCAATAAAAAATCATCATCCATTAACTCCATATCTTACGTATATCTGTAATGTAGTAAATTGTCATACTTACTGGTAGATGTACCAATAATGTATGGCACTACATGTAATGCAATGTCTCATTAAATACATGTACCAATTTTTAACTTTTTACCTTTTTACTTCTTACAGCTCAAACCCATGTTATGCAAATTTCCATGTTTATTAGTTGATGACTAAAGCATGCATCACTAAATTAAAACATGACATAAACTTATGGAAGTATTTTCAGTATTAATAAATAGTCTGAAGAATAACAAATCAATTTGATTCCTACATGTATACAATAACATATTGTTGTGTTTGGTGGCCACATCATTACACAGTTAAATAACATTCAAATTGGTTGCCACATTGTGCCTAAAAATAACCTCTTTTTGACATTACCCATAAAGGGTCATTAATAATAACAAACAAGTTCCTTGAAGGCACATGGTATTGTAAGTGATAAATTAGTCCTGAATTAGACCTGGTAAAACTGGTACATACAGACCAATATTACTAGAAAAATATATCCACGTGTCAATTTTTTACAATAACAATTTTGTTACTCTTGCCTCTGTAGAAATCTCAATCGTAGCATGAAGTTTTAAAGAATATTTGATGGAAGTAATCTGATGCATCCTTGAAATCGTATACAGTATGGACTGTGTATCGCAAAAATAACCCATCTCTTTAAAATTACATAGTGAAAGAATCCTCTACCATCGCCCCCATAGAAGTCTAAAAGAGTGTTGGACAAAAAGAAGAGGATTCTTGAACTATAAAATTACAAATATCGGTGTAACTGCTGCAAGACATTTCATCCCATAACTAAAATGGACCATAATGAAAGGAAACTATTGCCAAAATGAACCATAACAAAAACAGACTACTGAACTTATAAACTAGTAAATAACTAGGCTTGTAGCTGAAATATTATGATATTAGATGAAATATTTCTTTTTAAAAATATTTTTATTTGTTAAGAACATTTTTATTAAAAACTATGACAAATCATTCAGTTTGTTTTTATTTGGCAAATTGTATTAAATTTACAATGGTTATTTATTTAATTATTAAAATTAAACTACTAATATTATATGAGAATGGCCATTTTTATTGTCAGAGCTCCAGTCACGATATCTGGATTTTTCGAGACTGAATATTTTAGTTCTGTTAACTAATTTTGTCAATATACTCTTATTTGAAAGATAAGAGAATACAAAAAAATATTTGTTTCAGTCTTACAAAATTTAACTTTTCTTACATTTAAAACTTAGAAAACAAAGGTAATTTAATAATTACAAAATATATCTGCCATGAGAAGCATATATAGAATGCAGTATTTTGTTTAATTTATCCCAGCTAGAGGTTGTGGACCCAGACCCCTGGCAGTTAGTTCTATAACATAAAACCTCCCAATTCACTTTTATATTTATTATATTCATCAGTATTTTACAATTATTAGTATTATTTGAAATATAAACATAAAATATTAATACCCGATAAAAAATGTTGAAAATTAATATGCAATAAGAGGTTTTTATTAATGGAACTACCCTGGCAGCATAACCACTGTGCATAGCCTGGCGAGTTGGACAGGAGACATCTGAATGTTGGAGTGGAGCAGGTAAGCTGACGTTTTCTCATTTCTATCGGGACAGTCTATTACTACCCAACTTCCCAAGCTGTGTGGTACAGAACCAAGTATATAAAAAAAACTTTGTAAGTTCCTCTTGGAGTCTGAGTTAACACAGAACTTATGATAACTAATCCCATTTGTTTGACTGATCAAAATCTTATTAGTACTTATATAATTGATATATAAATTGTGTATAATTTCTTTATCTATAACTCATACAATGTATATGCTTCTGAATCATTATTGTTAGTATTGTCATTGCCTCAGGCACTTGGGGTCAGGATAATTTTTTTATGGAATAAAATGCCAATAAATGAGTTTAGAGCGTGTATTCACTCGTTTGGTAACTTGTTTGAAATGTCTCATTGTGAAATATTGACCCCCAGAAAAATGATAAATTTCTCTTTATTGTTACATAATTAAGAGAAATTTATTATTTTTCTGGGGTCAATATTTCACAATGAGTGTCTGTGGTCATTGCCCCTTGATGGTCCATAATTGGTCAATAAACTTGTATTGTATTCTTATATGGCAGAGAAGACAAAGACCATAATATAAAAAAAAAGGAAAAAACAATTCTATTTTTGTCATCTATGTACCCTTAATGTGTTTGTTAATGTTGATACTTCGCTTAGTAACTTTATTGGATAAGGCCAGAGATCATTTTTGTATTTAAATCGGCACATTTCTAGAGTTTTCCCAATGTCAAGGCTTATCACCGGAAGTTGATTTTTGGATTGGAATGTTTAGTGAAGAATGAATATGTAGTGTAAATAATGATGTTAAGTCGTTCTCCTCTTTAGAAATTTCAACTTATATCTTCACAAGGTAATGTTTTGAAGCGTTGTATATTGTTTACATTACAAATTTACAAAATGTGTGAAAATGTAGCTCAGAACGGTGTTGAACAGTCATGCAAATGGTTACCAAGTACAAGACAAATTTAGCACCGAATAAATTGTGTGCTCATTTTTATTATATATTGTTTTTACTAACAGAGAAAAATTATACTTATAAATTAGTGTGTAAACTCTAAATTTTGGTTTTAATTATGTCATGAATTAATAGAATATAGTTGCAATTAAATGTTTTAACTGCTTACCCTCAGATTATACTTTATACAGTTAATTATAACGCTATTTGTATGGTAATGCATGATAAGTAACTTAATTAACAGCCATGTTAAAGTAATGACATAATGTACATTGAAGATGAGTGTAACTGTAATCAAGTTGACTATCTTATGTATTGTGACAGGATCGAGGTAAGGGCTGTGGGATGACGATGAATGTCCCAGTGCATGCGCATTAATTAATTTAATAATAATCCAAGTGGTATATCTATTTACACAGTTTATTTACAAATGTACAATCAATAATTCTCGAGACACATTAATAATGATCCTAAAATTACATATATAGCCTCCACTATACAAGAACTGTATTACTACTTATTGACAAAGACGAATTATAAGACATCTTAACAGCTCAATCGCTTTAACAAAACCTCCTTAACATTAAATCCTGACATTCCACTTACATAAAGACATATTTATCTTTTAACTGCAAAAACAGCAAAACGTGTAACAAATTTATAACTCTAACCTAGACATAACTCTATGCCTATACATACAGTACAGTCAACGTGATGCTGTGATTTTCCCTGCGTTTGCAAATGAGTGGAAAATGCGTGGTCATTTGTAGGTTTGATGCATTTGCGTGGAATCACGCAAACTGGATTCTGCCCACTATAATACCACGAATAATATGTCCACGCAAAATTCGTGGATGATGCAATGACCACGCAAATTAATCTATATAAAAATTCGCTGTGTAACATGAACGATGTTTTTAAACTTGACCTGCAAATCGTATTTACGTTATATACAATGTGTTTATTTCTTTTCCAGGTACAACAGAATTGTTACTTGTCATACATTTTAATAACAATATCTATATATTCTTTCTTTCTTAAATCTATCTTTCTTCCTTTAGTTATTCATGTATGTTGGTAAAATAAACATCGTGTCCGTAAATTATCTATATATTCTTTCTTTCTTAAATCTATCTTTCTTCCTTTAGTTATTCATGTATAATAAACATCGTGTCCGTAAATTTTCTTTTTTAAATATACGGTATGTTAATTTTCAAGGCTTCATAAATGCTACTTACTTTAAGTAAATTTACTTTAAGTAATAAATAAAAACGAAAAATTTTAGATACTTTGTATGAAACAAACTACCAAAAACTTATATACCTACAAACGGCGATTGTTAAGTTTCAAATATTGTATTTCCGAACAATCTCAATTTAAAAAAATATATATCGATAGTATTGCTCAATTGTAAGAAATATTTCAAATATCCCAACCAAATGTTATATCTTGTGTGCTTGTCTGCATCATTTTAGACAAGCTCGTAAAATTACATTTAAATATTAACGGAAATCCTTCCAATTGAGTTGCACCTTATAACTAAGTACGCTTAGTATGATTTATTAAAGACTTATTATCATTCAAGGTTTGCAATCCCACTCTTATGTACTACTCTCCAGGATTCAACACCTTACGACAGGAGACAACTTTGTTTAATTGCCATATTGCATTATACGCAGGTTTCAATTAACAAATCTACTTCCAACACTGTCCGAGGCATCGTACATAAATGTTTTGCATTTATTTACATACATGCACCCGTGTTAAATGTACTTTATATTTTTGTTGCTATGCTACATATGTAGCTATGAGATACAGTTGAACCTACGTATTCAACACTATTTATAATTTTCGGATATTATTTATTTCCATCTCCGCCCATGATGAACATTGTTCGCCATAGACCACTTCTTCTGCCTTTGGTGCAAATATTTAACAATTTCCGTTTTCATTAACTATTTGAATGTGTGTTTTTTGTTTATTTTTATTTATTTTATTTTTTTTTTTGGGGGGGGGGACGCAAACAAAAAACCCGTCAAAATAGTATTTGAAAACGGGAATTGTGACATATTTCCACCAAAGAGGTAGAAGAATTCGGCCTATATTGTTCATCAAATATTTTCCACCCAGCTATCGTTATAATAATTTTAGAATGTACATAATTGTATTTTCCTTTATTAGGAGGAAGTACACCTGCTGCAAAAGCAGACGTTGCCTTCCATTACACAAATGCTCAGTAGAATTTGGCTGAAATATACAAGAAACTGCGGTAAAACGAGGAGCATTCACAGAATATTTTTACAATGTACTGTCGATGCCAAATTTTCAACTTCAATGATCTTTCATAATAATTGGGACCGTACACCTAACCACGTGTTGACTTGATCAATTCCGAAGGCAGCGAATTTACCTGTACAAAGAATTTGCTAAATAAACAATACTCCATTCAGAAATAATATAAGGAATCATTCAATTAAATATATTGTAATACATCCACAGTTTCTGTACATTTCTTGAAAATTCATAGAGAAAATGTAAGTACGATGTTCGAAGACAACTTCTGCTTACCGCATGATGTGTTTCCCGCCTTGAGAATTGGCACGTGCAGTTTATGTAATTACAAAAGGTGTGTCAGTCAAGAAATGAATACACACGTTTAAAATAAATGTACGAATCCTCATTTGTATTAATAAAAATTATTTTTACTATAATTACTATTTATAATATTAAAGATATTAAGAAGATTTTTCGATACATGATGACAGAATTGCAAAACTTCCTTCCGAGGTAGCAACGATCGGTAGAAAACCGTATTAAAACCGTACGACAGTTGTATTTGATTATTTACTGTCCCATTCGTGGGTTGTATATTTTTTTATTATATCCATAATTATTTGTTTTTCCAAATTCGAGGCTGAATTCGAAATATTTCCTTTAATCGTGAAGTGATATATGAATCTATGCACGTTGATTTTTAATAAGTGAATGTTTTTTCGGTAATAAATGTCGATTTATTTTCAAAATGACATTACTTGTAAACTTTTTCTTGGAGATATTGTCACACATAATACGATGAACCAAACAACCTTAACAGTTTAATTGATATCGTGAAAGTTTATGAATGTTCCAAAACTAGAAACACAAAAACCGCGTATGCTTCATCATTATAAAATGCGTATCATAAGACAAGGTTCCTTTTTTCTAACTGACAAACAACGTGATAGGTATTCAAAGCGGCTCTGACATATGATTGAGCAACATACACTAGTATAAGTAAACGCAGGATTTTCTTCCGTTTTTAGGGTTAATAAGTCACAAACGTTCTTTTTCTCTACACACTTAATCACTTATTGAAAAATATTTGTTTCTTTTTATGATACGGGTATTGAACATTTAAAAAAATGAACTGATTTTTTTTCTGAAAACACGTTAATTGTATATGATTTCCATTTCAGTTAATTCTTTTGGCAAAAACGGCACTGCAGGCGATGCTTTTCAGTTATTTGTTTTAATTGAATAAATTTACCTGCCGATTAACGGTTTAATCGTATCATGATATGAAAATTTACGTCAACGAAAAGTATCCTTAATATATTATTTGTACAAAAGAAGAAAATGTAACATACATTTACTTGTATAAACAATGTATTAGATTCAAATTCTTACTAAATAGCGTTCATGTATACCGATAACATGTATAATCACGCCCACTCAAAATTTTGCGCGTTTTTGCGCGGCATCCACGAATCCCGTGGAAAGTTGAAAAACTCAATATTTTTCCACGCAAATTTGCGTGGGTAACAAATTAGTGATTCGTGGGCATAATTTGAGTGGATTTTGCGTGATGACCATGCGTGGGCTATGGAAAATCACAGCATCACGTTGACTGTACTGTATGACAGATCCACTTATCTACAATCATTTATCAAATCAGTCTCACATTATTTTAACTTTCACAGACCATGCAAACTTGCAGGAAATATTTACAAAATATAAAATGATTACAGATTGTGATGTCAATACACAAATTTCATTATAGGTTGTTAGATGTATCCTATTATGTGATTTATAGTGATTTATTTTTATTTAGGACACCTTCCTCAACACATGTTCTTTTATCATAGAAATGGCATAAAACTTAATCCCTTGTATAAATTTATTTTAAGTGTTGGCTTTGCACCAGTGATTTTGTTAGCTTGAATTTGCCTCTGAATTTTGGCTGTTTCTCCTATATCAAATTTCCCCAAAATTTTTCTAAAATATTTCCAAATTTATGAGAAATACCAACAGAAAAACATAATAACAGACAATGTCTATCTTATTCATGGCTTCCGTTGAAGGGCAACTCACCATTCAATTTTTTTTCCGTTTTAATAAGAAATCTTTGTATTTTTGTCACTCTGTGTTTATCGTGTTTATAAAAGAGTGTATGCTGATTCCTGTCTGACTTTTACCTGTTACAAACTGTGCAGCAGCAAAATATGACCAGAAACCAGTTCAAACCAAAAGAAGTTTAGAAAAATTCTGGAGTAGATATGAACTCTGTGCCGGATGCTGTCAGTGTTAAACGAGTATTGCAATGATTTAAACGTAATAAAAATTAGTATTTTTTCAGTCGTTTTCATTTCTTTTAATTTTAATACCCTTACATACTTGTAAAAGTGCATTTTACATTAAATACATACTATTTTTATAGGATTTACAGTGTTGTAATTTCTAACTAATTTACATGTACATTTATAATTCTAGCAACTTATTTTAAAAAAATTATTTATTTTATTGAAAAATTTTGCTGCAGTTGATTCTTCTGTTGTAATGTTTTTTTTTCTGGTCTTTCATTGATACTGGATCCTTAATAATTTAAACTGCTCAAAATAAATCCATATAATTCCAAGCATCTTGATAATATAAAATAAAACAAAATTAAAGTTTCTGCAGATCCAATGTTTGTACATCTCACATAAGTCAAATAAATATATATCTTACAAAAGATCAATTTAGTTATTTTATTGACTGATTAATGTTGTTTTCCACTTTTTAGGTGTAAAACCATTACTTTTTTCCCTAATTTCAACAAAAACGTAGATTAATTTTCCCAATTATAAAGGAGGGGCTGTTTTTAAAAAAAGCAACAAAATCAATATGCACCCCGGCACAACAAAGCACAGATGTACCTTTGCTTGCTTAGTCTTCCGTATGTCCTATCATTCTATTTTAAATGTTGCCACTTTTCAATTGAAAATGCCATTCATTTTTAGGAAATCATATGACCAGCATTACAATTTCCACCTCACTTGATCATGAGGAAAGCGACTATATCAATTAATTGTAGTATTCAAGTTAATGCTGAATTCCCTCTTTACATTTAATGTACATGTACTAGTACAGCTCCTGAGTTTGATATATAAATAACACTTTTTAGATTAAAATATATCAACCTTTTATATACAGTGATATTTTTCACCTCAGTGTACATTATTACATAATACTAATGTGTGATTGAGTGAGATTAACAGCAAATCCACATGTCACTCAGTTAAAAAAAAATAGTTTGAGAAGAAAATTAGGGATTACATCAACTATATCATAAACTTAGTGACTAAACTCAAACCTATGCTTTGTTGTACTGGGGTTCAAGACAAACACTTGATATAAATTTATCCAAGGGATATCAGGGAGTTACTAGTACCAATGTTGTTTTTTTGTGAAACATATACCATGAACTTAATTTTCATAGTGCACATTTATTGTGCATTAAATATGTAAACATCAAATTAGATGTGACTTTTTACCCAAACTATACCCTAAAAGACAAAATATCATTTTTGGAAGTTTTGTCCTGTTTAAATGTTTTAGTTACGTACTCTATTTTGGTTGGAAAACGTTATTTAATTGAAGTTAATATGAACATATGAAGCCCATTATGATCAGAAAATTTATATATACCCAAACTGTGCCAAGCACTGGTTAAAATGACATTTTCTGAAGATTTACCTTGTTTAAAAGTTGTATGTACTCTATTTATTCTGAAAAATGTTACAACACAAGTCTGCAAAGTGATATATACTATTACATAACTATTACATAAAATATTGTAACAAAGAAATACATTTTGAAAACATTTTATATTACCCTTTTATATGATGTGACTCCAATCAAGACATTAATGGACCACAGCAGATGTCAGATTACATAATTTGTTCAATCATCTAATTATTTTGGGGTTGTTTTGTTTAAAAATTGTAATGTGAATTTTACAATTTTTTTTAAATTTCAACAGGATAGAAACATGAAGGTATAGTATCTGCAAGTTCTTTCTGGTGTAACACATTTCTTAGACTCCAGCGGTCAGCAATAGTAGAATGACCACCATAGTCAAGGAAACATTACAGTTGGTAATTAGTAGCTGTGAAGCATAAGATATACAGGATGTTGGGGGACTCCGTCTTCCTACCCCAATGAAAACTGGATGTATTGAAATAGCAAAAAATTGCTTATATTGGTGTTAATGTCTCTTCAAACAAACAAAGCATTACCGGTAGTAATATTTCTTACCTGTAATTGGACTCATTATCTCAGAAAAAAAATTGGAAATTTTCTAAATCCATGGCCCATAACTGTGTCAAAAATCATTGAACCAGAATGAAATTGGAACTCAATCTGTAACTCACGATAGCTACTCACAATAGTCAATACTGACGAACTTATAGTCCCCATTATTGATGCCTGTAGGCGACTTACTAGTACACCCTGACAAAATTATAATCCCCATTTGTGATGGACTTAAAATTTTCAAGTTGACAATAACAAAAGGAATAAGCATGTCTAGATCATAAGTAAAGCATACTTTTTTAAAAGCTCAAAACAAGCACACTTCTTTACTATCAAATACCATTATGCTGTTATATCAGTAAAGATACAATACATTTATACACTGAGATATGATCTACTCATATTAAAACATACTTTGACATACATGTATAAAACATTTACTACTATATATGTATTTACATAAGATGTAATAAAATTGAAAAGTAGAAATTTGGGGAGAGGGGATACATGTTAAGCATGTACAGTATGCTTCTTTGAGTTTTCACACCAGCCAGAATTGCAATTGTCAGTGATCGTGAGTTCTCAAGCCAGACACAATTTTAATATTAGCAAATTTGTACTTTAATAAACAGTAGTTATACTGCAGAATAGTTAAGTCTGTAATTGTATGCATTTGGTAATTTATTAGTATAATTAGTACCTGTCCACGAAGGTCTGGGGTTTGACCTGGTACTCTGTCTTTCTACCCCAATAAAAACTGGATCCCATAAAATAGTTTAAAAAAATTGTGAAAATTAGTGTTCAAGGCTATTCAAATAAACAAAGCATTAGTTATATTTCCTACCTGTAATTGGACATATAATGAATCAATTATTAATTTGAAAAACAAAACATGAAAATTACCACTATACCTCTACATGTACATCATGTACAATGTCAACAAATCATTACTATGTGCTATCAATTACTGCAAAATTGATCCTTTTGCTTGCCAAGTGTGCTTATTTATTGACAAAAAAATAAGCTAAAAAAGCTTTCTTGAAAACAATAATGACATTTTAAATCAAATTTGCAAGGAGTAGTGTCACATACATTCCTAGCTTTTTTTCTATAAAAAAATACTTTTGTACATTTTCACCAATATGCAAATTAGGCTTTGTACCAGAAAATCAATTACTTATAAACGTAGCCACTTAACTAAAGATAGAACTGTCGAACAAAACTTCAGCCATCCCGGCTCAAAATTTGAATTGTCTTGTATAAAAGAGTATTTCACCACATATTCTGGAGTTATGTTAAACAAAGATACCTTTGTGGATTTTTAGACAAAGATAATTTTGATGTGCTGTTCAGGTCTCGTGACCAGTGATAGGCTCATGTCAAACTCCATTTTTTTAAATTTTTGCTCACAATGCACAATTACATATTAAAATTGATTTTATCAGAACTGAACTACTAGTATCAATTGATAAATTAACTTAAAAAAAGGGTTTTATAATCTAAACCTGAACATCTCAAACAAGAATAATACATGTATTCAGACATTTTTGTGGAAACCTATGGCCTTCACTTTACAATCATAATACTTTTATTTTTAAATATCCATGATTATTGAAGTTATGAATTTCAGTAAATTATGCATTTCATTAAATGAAAACAAACTTAGTCAGACAACCTTTGCTCTAGTTAACTTTAAGTACTTTCGTATGACCTTACAGTAGAATCAAATCAAAGGTTGTGTGCTGACAGAACACTACCAATTACTCCACTACATGTATATCTGTTGGTTATCTGTATTTCACCATAATAAAATGAATACAACCAGGCCCAATTATTATACAGATGAAGAATACTGCACTTCGGTTTTACATTTGTATACCGGGGTTTATAGTGGTCCTCATGTCCGTTCGTTAGTCCATCCCAATTTGGTTTCCAGATGATATTTCAAAAAGCTTCCATTCAATTTCAATGAAACTTTGGGATATTGTGACAAATCAAATGGTTTAGTAGCCTATTGATTTTGGAGAAATTTTGTCAGAGGTCAAGGTCACAGTTGACAAAAAACTTGAAAATTTTTACAAAAAAGATATTTCCGGACATTAATTCAAAAAGTTTTCATCCAATTTCATTGAATCTTTGGGATATTGTTACATATCAGGTGGGTAAGAAGCCTTTTGATTCTGGAGGAATCTGTAAAAGTCAAGGTCACAGTTTTGATAATAAGATATTTTCTGACATTATTAAGTCAAAAAGTGTGCATTTGATGTTAATGAAAATTTGGAATATAGTTGCATATTAGGTGGGTATGAAGCCTATTTATTTTTGGGGAAATCCATCAAATTTCAAGGCCACAGCTGCCAAAAATGTTATAAATTATAAAAAAAATATTTCCATACAATAACTCAAAGTTTAAATTTGATTAAAATGAAACTTTAGAATATTATTACATATCAGGTAGCTAAGAAGCCTTTTGATTCTGAAGAAATTACATTAGAGACTAAGTTCACCTGTTTACCCCCAAAAAAATAAAGTTTATGCGGGGGTATTAGTGATTGCTAGATTTAGATAGACTTTTTCTACTTTTAACTGAATTTCTTTTTTACATATCGTGTCAAAACTAAATCTTAAATTGTAATAAAAATTAGATCAAGTTATTAATGTGCTTAATTGAAAAAAGATTCGAGTTGTATTTGCAAAATTACTTAAACAACAATAAACATGTTAGTATTAATAGTAAACGATAGTTTGATATGCAAGTATGTGTAAGAGTAGTCATGATTTTGTATAGATGCAGTCTGGATGAGTAACAATTATTGATTACAGGTAGTTTCAGGTACTGTAAGATTATTGATTCTGCCAGTTAGTGACTTCAAGTTCTGTGTGTAATTTCCAATGAAATCAGGGTATAAAAGAGAAACTTTTTAATGTCTGATTTTACATTAAAATGATATAATTAGTTAAACATGTATTATAGCTGGACTGTATTTTCATTCTAACAATAATTTATCCCAATACACATAATGCAGTAACTAATAAAGTATTTGTTTGAATATTTACCTTGTAATAGTTTTTATGCCAATCTTGTAAATCTGTTTTCATTACATAGTTTTCAATGAATCTTTTTTGCAGAGAATTACAGACCATAAACTAAGTATGGGTTAAATACACAGATTTTAAAAATAGTGGCAGGTTATCAAAATGACCACAGAAGATCTGTTAATACCAGGAGTGGTCATCAAAGAAAGATGGAAAGTGGTTAGTATTGGCCCCTCTTACTGAGTGTTAGGAAGATGACATGGTGTATTTATTGAATAAAAACTGTTTAAGTAGATTATAACATGATGTAATTTATTCTTTTAATATATACATGTATTGTGACAACATATTGAAATTATGTTGAGTACATCCAAAATCTTTGGCATACCCAATTTATTTCATAGTTTCACTTGTACAAACATATTAATAATACAAGATACAGGATTTAAAAGGCTCTTTTTTTATATTTTGCAAAATTTTATTGGGGCCTAAGTGGTAGAGTGGTTAAGGTAGTTTGTTTACTATTGGTCACATGGTCCGTCTACGCTGATGTTGTGGGCTGAAGTCTCGCTGCCTGCAGGGTTCGCTCGACTCCAATCTTAATTGACAACGATTGCCAGTTTTGTTAACGAAGGTTAGGGATTTTCTCTGGGTATTCTGACTTCCTACCCCAAACTGGACGCCATAATATAGCTGAAAAATTGCTGACAGTGGCATTAAAGAACATTTAAAAAACAAACAAAATTTTATTGGTCATGTCTCAGTACAAATACAATCCTTAAATTCAATACATGCCTCCGACTGAAGTTTACAATACAAAGTTTTAATGTTATTATAAAACTATAATTCAGACAAAAAAGATTGGTGGTGGTGGATTTGGTGAAATCTATGAAGGTATTGATCTTGTCACAAAGGAGTCTGTGGCCTTGAAACTGGAGTCTTCACAACAGGCCAAACAAGTTTTGAAGATGGAGGTAGCTGTTCTAAAGAAACTGCAAGGTATCCAGCTTTTTGTACAGAACCATTGTTCATGTGGTCTGTTGCCATCACTTTCCATCATCGATCATTCATTAAATGATACGAAACTATGGTTATAAAGGCAAATCTCTTTCATTGTCTTCTGAAAAAAACTGTTATTAGTATTTGCTAGAATGGTCTTTTTTCTGTTATATTTTATAATTATACCTAATTACCATTCGTCAACCAAGATGTTTTAGTAACTATATTGACATGTATACCAATATTGCAACAACCCAGCTGTTTGAAGTTTATGATTAACTTTATTCATTTTCAGAATAACTGCATCCTTTTTTAGCTCACCTGGACCGAAGGTCCATGTGAGCTATTGCTATCACTTGGCGTCCGTCGTCCGTCGTCCGTCGTCTGTCGTCCGTCGTCCGTCGTCCGTCGTCCGTCGTCCGTCGTCCGTCGTAAACTTTTTCAAAAATCTTCTCCTCTGAAACCACTGGGCCAATTTTTTTCAAACTTGGCCACAATCATCCTTAGGGTTCCTAGTTTCAAGTTTGTACCCAGGGTGTTGATCAACAGACAAATATGGCCGCTGTTACTAAAAATAGAACATGGGGGTCAACACAGGTTTTTGATCATTATCTAAAAAACTATAATAGCTATAGAGAAAACCGTTACTTCAAATTGATCAGCACATTAAGGTCTACAATAGTTGCTATTAGTGCGAAGATGTGTATTGGCTTCTTGTAGGAGTTATTGCCCTTTTTTGACGATTTTTGACAAATTTTTTGGTATTTACAATATAACCTGAAAAATATACGAGGTAGAGTGAAAGTGTAAATGGCAAAAATGATCAGCAATAAAAGCCCTACAATTCACTTGATTGGTCTGAAATTGTCAGATGACTCTTTATATGAGTTATTGCCCTTAAATGGTAATATTTTATGAAATTTTCCGTTTTTGTCCTGTAACTTTAAAACTATAACAGCTAGAGTAAAACTGTTAATAGCAAAAATGATCAACAATACAAGCCCTACAATTCACTGTATTAGTCTGAAATTGTCAGATGACTCCTTATAGGAGTTATTGCCCTTAAATGGCAATTTTTTATGAAATTTTCCGTTTTTGTCCTGTAACTTGAAAACTATAGCAGCTAGATTGAAACTGTAAATTGCACAAATGATCAGCAATAAAGACCCTACAATTCACTTGATTGGTCTGAAATTGTCAGATGACTCCTTATATGAGTTATTGCCCTTAAAAGGTAATTTTTTATGAAATTTTCCGTTTTTGTCCTGTAACTTAAAAACTATAACAGCTAGAGTAAAACTGTAAATAGCAAAAATGATCAACAATACAAGCCCTACAATTCACTGTATTAGTCTGAAATTGTCAGATGACTCCTTATAGGAGTTATTGCCCTTAAATGGCAATTTTTTATGAAATTTTCCGTTTTTGTCCTGTAACTTGAAAACTATAGCAGCTAGATTGAAACTGTAAATTGCACAAATGATCAGCAATAAAGACCCTACAATTCACTTGATTGGTCTGAAATTGTCAGATGACTCCTTATATAAGTTATTGCCCTTAAATGGTAATTTTTTATGAAATTTTCCGTTTTTGTCCTGTAACTTTAAAACTATAACAGCTAGAGTAAAACTGTAAATAGCAAAAATGATCAACAATACAAGCCCTACAATTCACTGTATTAGTCTGAAATTGTCAGATGACTCCTTATAGGAGTTATTGCCCTTAAATGGCAATTTTTTATGAAATTTTCCGTTTTTGTCCTGTAACTTGAAAACTATAGCAGCTAGATTGAAACTGTAAATTGCACAAATGATCAGCAATAAAGACCCTACAATTCACTTGATTGGTCTGAAATTGTCAGATGACTCCTTATAGGAGTTATTGCCCTTAAATTGCAATTTTTTATGAAATTTTTCGTTTTTGTCCTGTAACTTAAAAACCATAGCAGCTAGAGTGAAATAATAAATTGCAAAAATGATCAGCAAAAAAGCCCTACAATTCATTTAATTGGTCTGAAATTGTCAGATGACTCCTTATAGGGGTTATTGCCCTTAAATGACAATTTTGTTAAGAAATTTTCCATTTTTGTCCTGTAACTTGAAAACTATAGTAGCTAGATTAAAACTGTAAATTGCACAAATGATCAGCAATAGAAGCCCTACAAATGATTGCTTAGTCCAAAAATTGCAAGATGACTCTTTATAGGAGTTATTGCCCTTTCATTATGAATTTGGACATATGAACAGTTTTTTAATTATAAATTAGTCTATAACACACCTATTAGTAGAGTAAAACTGTAAATTTCTAAAGTACCCTAAAGGACAATGCCTAAAAACCATTTAATTTTCAGAAATTGTGGATGGCACCTTATAGGAGTTATTGTATTTAACAAATTTTTTGAAGAAATGTTAAGTTTTTGCACAGTAACTTAAAAGCTATAACAACTAGACTGAAACTGTTAATTTAAAAAATTTTAATATAGTTTAAGTCATTTGGATTCCAGGTGAGCGATTACAGGCTCCTGGGAGCCTCTAGTTTTCCTCGTTTTTGTTTTTAAGGCCGAGATCATGTCTGCAGATTTATTGGATGTGGAAGAAATGACAAGTACAACTATGTGGTGATGACACTACAAGGCAAAAACTTAGCAGAGTTACGACGGAGTCAGGCACATGGGCGTTTTTCACTCAGTACCACATTACGCCTTGGGGCACAGATACTAAAGGCCATCGAGTCTATACATGAAGTTGGTTTCCTACACAGAGATGTTAAACCTGTAAGTTGTTTTTAAACATTTTAAATCATACTTTTTTTTGCTGTTACCAGTATGTTTATGTTTTTGAATATTTATACACTTTTATTTGCAGTACAGTTCAAGTTTTGAATTTGGCAAGCTTGAAAATCTTGATAATCAGATAAAAAACATTGGTAGTATTTTTGCAAATAGTTTGTGCGAAAATGTATTGTACTCTCAATAAGACTTCAAGGTATATTAAAATATACTACTGAACAGCATTTTGCTGCTCTTTCTAGTAATAGCCATTCTTAAAAACTATGTTGTAAGACTGCATTAAAGACCAAGAAGACCCACAACATAAATACTTTTTTTTCAATTTCGAAATATTATCTTATAACCATAACCACAATCTATGTCCGAAAATAGAAAAAAAAAATCCTGAAACATCAGAGACGTAATGGAGTTTCGTCAATAGAATAATACTTGTTGATGAAGTGATTGAAACATAAATTTAAGTCATGGATTTAATCTCATTATTTCAGTCAAATTTTGCTATGGGAAGACTTCAGAAGGACTGTAAAAAGGTGTTTATGTTGGACTTTGGTTTAGCTAGACAATACACAACTGCCACAGGTGAAGTGAGACCCCCAAGAACAGCAGCTGGATTTAGGGGTACTGTCAGATATGCCTCTGTCAACGCCCATAAAAATAGGGTAAGTTATATAAAAAGTATTAAGTCAAAACATCGTATGTTCACAAAATTTTTTTTAGCCTATCCTTTCTACCATCATTTATATCTCTCAATTGTGGCTATACTCCTTTATAGTGCCTAAGTAAACTTTTGAGTCAATTATTGGAACGGATTTATTTCACTATTTTAAGGTATTTAAGACTGGTTTACAATTAAGTATCATTTATGCAGTTTTTTAAAGTTTGCTTCTGTGTCCATATTTATGTTTCTTTTTCGTATTTCTGCTTTTTCACGTTTTAATTAGCTCACATGACAAAAATGGTATTCCCTGACACCATATTATTTGTGTACCATTAACTCCTATCTACTTAAAGTGCTGCAGACATAGTAAACACTTGATTTCTTTAGGAACGTTTTCTTACATTTACTTCAATGACTAGATAATTGTTAATGTTCTTGCTGAAGTGTGTAACTTTAGTCTTGAATTTGGTCATATTTCCCCATAAAACACATTCTTACAATGTAAATCCATGTCTTTATTAAAACAACATAAATTTACAACAAAATGCACATGTAAATGAAATGACAACAAAACACTCTTGAGATTTAATTGGTCACAACACACAAAACTTCAATTCAATTGAAATCAGTATGTCACGACACATCTTTGATGCATGATTTCAATTATTACCTGATTAAAATCTCTTTCTTTGTTTAATGAAAAACTGATACATTCAAAAATGTGTTTATGGGTTTCAAATATGGCAGTCGTAAATCAATTTTAATTTTTACCAACACTTATTTCTTTGTTGATTTAGTCACCATATTATGTGTGTACCATTAACTTCTATCTACTTAAACTGCCACAGGCCTGAAGACTCTGGTAGCAGTTCACATTAATACTTAGTAAAATATTTATTTCTTATAGAGACCGAAATAATTACATTCATGCTTCTTAAAAACCGTAACCTTCTTAATTATTTTGGTACTTGTCCTCCACAAATCATGCGGCAACTTAGTGCAAAGGCTAATTATCTGTATTATTAAGTGTTGTGCAAGTTTGACCACTTGTACTGTTAGTAAAGTATGTTCACACTTATCAAGATATAATAGTTTTCTTAAGCAGCATACCATGAATCAATGCTTTTCCATGATTTCTCAGCAATTTTTCAGTCTTTTTTTTGGAAACAATGTTGTTGGCAGTGGGGAAAAAGTGCTTGGATAAAACGTCCAACCCAGAACCAGCCTCCTTTGTACTTTTTATTTACGTAGTATTTGATGTTGTATTTACCAGTATAAAAAATGTATATAAGGTGCCTGATACAAGTTACGTGTTTTCATTATAGGAAATGGGTCGCCATGATGATTTGTGGTCATTGTTTTACATGTTGGTAGAATTTTTAGCTGGACAGTTGCCATGGCGAAAAACAAAAGACAAGGAGCAAGTTGGGAACTTAAAAGAGAAACAAGACCACTCGTCACTGCTAAAAGACATGCCAAATGAATTTCATACTTTTTTAGAACATATTTCTAAGTTAGAATACTTTGACAAGCCAGATTATGGGATGTTGCATAATTTATTTGACCAATGTATAAAACGTAAGGGAATAAAAGAATCTGATGCTTATGATTGGGAAAAAATTTATACAGAAAATTCCTTGGCAACAACACTCACAACTTCACCACCAATAGGAATCAAACAGACTCATGGCCAGGGGTAAGTAGAAAAACAGTAACATAATAATTAAATTTAAATGGTATTAAGTAATAAATTTATTCAATTATAACTTCTTTTAAGTTGGAGGTAGGGTGGGGGAGTAGGCAGGTATGAGTTTATTAATATCATGGTCTCATTTCATATAAAAGGAATATAATAATTTAATAAGGTGCATACAGTTTGCATTTACATATTGTCTGCACCCCTTTTTGAGAAATGATATGCTGGAAAAATGCCTATTTGTATGTGCAATCTGCATGTACAAGTTTTCACAAAAAGTCCCAAAATAAAAATGTCAGAGTCTGACTGCTGTACTTTTTAAAAATGTTTTAACTGGAATGTGTAATTTATTCTCTCCTAAAATAAACAATTATGTTTATAGTTTAATTTATTTCTTGTGCTGGTAATAAATGATCATAAATGAAATAATAAGTAATTGCATTGTAATATTGTTTATTCAATTGTCGTTAAAACAAAATCAACAGATCAAACATATTCTGAAACCAAACCCATTTGTCAACTTTCATAAATCAACAAAAGCAAAGAAACAAAAGGAATACACAATTAATTTTAATCCCTAAACGATTGAAATCAAAACATAGATCCATCTTCAACTCGCACTGACTAGTAATGACGCCATTTGCAATTTATGCCAACAGTAAAGCATCCACTACGAATTTCGTACTCATTTTAATTTTTAATCAGCTAATATAATTAATATTGTATTAGTAAAATCATTTTTATTAAAAATTAATATCAACTCAAAGTACACATATGAAAAGCATCATGTTATAATACAGTCGAACTTCAGTATCTCAAACTGGGATCGCTCGAACACCCGGGATTTCTCGAACACCTATAAAAGTACGGAACTTGTCCCCTATATATTAAATGTTAAGATTGCTTCGATTTCTCGAAAACTCGAACTAAATTAGCAGTCCTAATAGTAAAAATCTATTGAAAACACCATGAATAACTCAAACTAAAGTTATTTACTGCTCGGATGATTAATTGATCGTAAAAGGTCGAAGCTATACCTGTAAAATGCCAAACTTGATCTTTAATGATATAATCCCTAATAATTAACCTAACTGTCATCAATTTGTATTTATGTACGCCTTTGTCGACAAATTTGTTGAAATCGGTTTTAATTAAACTATACACCAATAAATGGCTATCAAATCCGAATCGAGGTCATATTGACAAAATTTATTACGTAATGCAATAATACTTGTGCACAACAGTAAACATTTTTATCTTTAACAAAAACATAAATACGTATGTAAAAACAAGATTTTTATATGAAATGCAATGAAGAAACACAATTTGATTAGTCCAATGTGACAGGAAATGAACTGAAGTATATAAATAGATATCGATTCCAGTTCGCTCATGAACCATTTCCGCAAATCACAAGTCCCGATTTCTCGAACAATTTTTGTCGGCCCCTTTGAGTTCGAGCCATCGAAGTTCAACTGTAGTACGAAATAACTACAAATAACAAAACAACAAAATGGAGGCCGCCGGTGACAATGTCCACAACGGGTTGCTAAAACTGTTCCGAGTCTCTAGTTACATATAATCTGCATTCTTCCTTCTCAAATGAGATTAAAAGATTAAAAACTGTGGACAATACGACTCATTTTATGGTACATTATGTTACTACTAATAATTTTTAATTTTAACAATGGATTGATAATAAATTTTCACAAATGATTCAGAAAAATGCCGTCTAACCATTGTTCTAAGACTCTGTTAGGGAATTTTAATTTATGTCTACACTATGAATTCTTTTCTTTCAGTTTACAACCAGGAGGACCCCACACACCTGGTCATGGTGCAACAGAGGCCATGGATGAAAATCTAAGTCAGGATGAAGTTGAAGAAAAGAAAATTAAAGATTATATCAATGACAATAAAAACCTTGACAATAAAATACGAGAGGAACAAGGAATGCTGGTACAACAATTACAAGACCAAAGGGTTTTGCTAGAAAATCAGGAAAAACATCAAATGGAGGAACTTGTCAAAGAGGAAACTGTAGAAAATATAGCAAAGCCAGATAGCAACATCAATATTTTAGCTAAGCAGCTCAATAAACTTCTTAAACCTATAGAAACAAAAGCACAAGTAGAAAAAGAAATACTTAAAGAAAGTGTTCCACAAAAAACATCTATTAAAAAGGTTTCTATAGCACCAGAAAAAGATGAGGATAATGATGTACAGAAAGATGATACTATTGGGAAGAGAAGGGATTCTGTGATCAGTAAGGCTGCATTAACATTTGCTGTAATGGAAACAGAAGATAAGACCCACGATGAAGTTGTTGATGAAAATGCTACTCGTGCAGCTCCATATACAGTGGCAAGCCAGTGGCAATCAGCTTTTGGTTCAAGCTCTGGTGATAGTTCAAATGATGAAAGTGAAGGTGACAATGCTAAGGCAAAAAAGTTCTCGTCTAAACATAAAATGAACACTTTAGCAGATGATGAAGAATGGCTAGCAGACAATGCAGTGCGTAATTCGTTAGTGTTTCAAGATGACAATGATGTTCTGAAAGGATCTCTGAATTTTTTAGATGCTGAGTTAAATGATAGTGACATTCAAGATAAACGTAAAGATTCCTACATGAAAACCAGTGCTTCACTGGGTAGTATAGGTGAAAGACATGCATTAAAATCTAGTCCTATCAAGACCCCTAAAGACAAAAACAATTTATTAGCATTATTACAACAGTCTGGTAGATCTTCTCCATTGATGTTTAAAGAAGGTCTACTTCCATCCTTAAATCAGTTAAAAGTCGGTCCATATGTCGGTAAACCACCAACACCTCAGTCAAAGAGAGATAACTCTCCAGCCAAAAAAGTAACGGGTCGTGAACAAAAATCAGTTTTGAAAATGAAAAGATCTGAGAGTGAAGGAACAAGGTTAACTGACAAGAAAGAAGATATAAGGTTGCTTCTTGATAGTCATGATCAAGTGTCTGTTGACAATTTGGAGGTTGCAGAGGTAGATTCAGTAAACAATGAATCAACAACAAATAAGGATTCTAAGAAACAGGAAGAGATAACTAGTCATTCTCATGCTAACTCTGGGCTAAATGGTGCAATAAGTAAGGAAATCATGTGTAAACTTGTGGCTGTAGAGATAGAAAATAGAACAAATGATGTAACCCCTAAAATAATTGTGGAAAACAATCTGGACCCTAAGAAAGTGTCAGCCGATGATTCTGGCATCGTAGTTGTGGAATCAAGTGTAACCAACAGTGGAACAAGTATTCAGGCACTGACTATGGATTCAGTTATAAAACATGTCAGTTTTAATCAAGATAGTATCGGCACGGACCAACTGCAACATGTTTCTGATGTTGCACATCAATCCCCACTAGCTAATCATTTGTCTAGTCCAATACAATTACATATTCCATCTAGTGTTGAAATTGTTAAAAGCCTTCCTTCCTCCCCAAAGCGAAGGCAACTTCCAGTGTTACAACAGGATAGTGAACTTAAGAAAGTAACAATAAGTAAAAACATTGAGTCCTCAGACAAACTTAATAAGGTTAATGGTAATCTGACGAAACCAGCCATTCCTAAAAAACCAGTTGTAGATCTGAAACTTAATTTGGATGAATTTGAGTCAGCAAATCACAAGGTAGATGAAGAAGTTGACTTAAACTTAGATGATTTCAAATCAGCGAAACATTTACTTGATATTGGAGCTAAGATAGATTTAGATAATCTTGATTCAGATAGACAGAGTTCACATAGTTCTCATCATGATTTACTTCCAGAGAAAGCAATAAACAAAAAAGAAAAATCTCGTACTGTTGAACTTGGAAAAGATAGGAAACGTAACAAGCATCATTTTGGAGTAAAAGATAGTAAATTAAGAAATATTATGTCACCTATACAGGAAGATCCTAAATCATCAATAAAACGCATAGATGATGTTAAGTCTTCATCATCTAAATCATCAGTGAAAAAAGATTCTAAACTTTCAGACAGTGACTCAAAAGAGAAATTAAAACTGAAAGTTGATTCATCAAGTGAAAGACTTAGTAGGTCGGATAGGCCAGCAGAACACAAACGTTCAAATTCTGGTAAACGACGTTCTTCTTCTACATCAAGATTGGAGCGGACAACGAAAGACTTGGAGGATGTCAAAGACAAATTGTCTAGTTTATCACCAATCCCACCTGATTCTGATCGTGTTCCAAAACCACCTCCTGGCCATGCGCCAAAAAATGCTGCAGTATTAGCAAGGTAAAATTGTTTTTTATGCAGTACATAAACTTACCAGTCATTTTTCAAGTCGTAATATTAACTGAACATGGCATCATCTGAAATAAGATTTTAATAAATGAAGCATTTCAGCATTTCATACTTAATTCTAAAATGATGCATTTTTTGCCTAAATTATTTCCTTTCAGTAGCGGTTATAAGAATATACATTAACAATATGAAGTTAAAATAAAAGCCAGTGATATTCTTTCCCTTGCTCTTGTATTGATAGGGTTCTTCTAGTTTGTAAAAGGAAAGTTATACACTCGTGCATGATTGTTTTTAAGTAATAATTATAGCTCGCCTAAAGGTGAAAATGAACTCATAATTCTAGAACAATAATGGATAAAAAGTTATTCTCAGGGTTAAGGATAGTCTATCCAGTGCATTTTATATGAGAATGTCAAAAATTTACAATATATAGCTTTAACTTACATCAGCATTCAGGTTGTATATGACTATATTATGGTATATCCTTTAATGTTTGAATAATAAACCAGATTTTATTTTGATAAGTTGCTTATATTGGTGTACTCGAGTCAACAATAAGTTTTTGAAAGAAGAACAATTAAATGAAAATATACATGATATATCTCCGTGCTTATCATTTACGTATACACATACGTATGTCTTTCTTTGATATCCTAAATTTCTATTGGTTCAAACTGTTACAGATGACATACGTGTAATCATTCTTTGCATTTCATGATGAAACCAGCAGTTATAATGAGCATGCGCTTCGTTGACGACATCCACAGTAAACAAACAATGCTGAGTAATTTTAAATCATCAAAAATGCATAATTTAACAAAAATACTTGATTTAAATCTGGACCCCTACATTTTTTAAATTAAATAAAGTGTAAATATATAAGAAATGAATGCATATTTTGAAGTTTCATTGACATATGAATGCATTGTCTGTGTGCTCATTTTCATTATGAAGTGCTACTGCACTTTTAGGGCCTCGGTGGCTGAGTGGTTAAGGTAGTTGGTCTGCTAATTTTAAATTTAGTAATAATCATGTGGTCTGTCAACACTGAGGTTGCAGGTTCAAGTCTCACTGCTGGTAGGGTGCACTCAACTGCAGTCTTAATTGACAAGGATTGCCAGTTTTCCTACCAAAGGTTGGTGGCTTCCTCCCCCAATAAAAACTGGACCCCATGATATAGCTGGAAAATTGCAGAAAGTGGCGTTATACACCAATCAAACAAATAAACAAACAAAGCTACTGCACTTCGGTCAACACTTCCAATAAAACTTCCAACAAAACAATGCATTTAATTCTTTATTAAACAGTGGTTACTCTAGTTTGATTAGACCAAATAAAAAATAATATTTTATTTTACTCAGCTTGTTATTCTACCCCTGTATGATGGGGGTCACTCAATAGCTGCCAATAATTTTAAAGTCTACATTTCCAAGATGTATGCATAATATACCACAGCCCTCATTTCCTGTCACAAAGTTGAAACAAGTTCACTGTACTGACTCAGTAGGCAATTACTGTTAGTTGATGGACTTGATCACTTCAAACTTTGTTTTTTCTTTAACCTGATAAAAAACAAGCTCACTTTTATACTAGTATACAAATAATAATTATGACTTATTAAAATATATCTTTACTATTATAAATATTGGTTATAATAGCTCTTCTAAGTGAATGTAAGGATCCGAGTAAGTATTATGATTATAGTTAAACTTCTCGTCAACAACTGTCAACATTCTGTTATTTATGTTTCTTGCACATACTGTCTGTTTTTCCCAATTTTCTTTTAAATGACAACTTAAGGGAAAATAAAATAATATTTTTTGTAATTGTTTATGTTGAAATTGGGGAAAATAAAATATATTATAACCTGTTTGGTTTCATTACATCACAAAAAATAAAATTCTCAACATAAAACTTACTGGCAGTACTTCATATATATATAGTAGATTCCTTGTTGACATGTTATGAGAAGTTCAATTATTTTCTTTTTCCTTACCTAGCATTTTAGTGTTATATGTGTTAATTTTTTTATAAATGACATCATATACTCTTGTTAACCTACAGTATTCATATAAAGCACATATTGAAATGTGAAAACAAACACACAAAAGCAGTATAAATTACAGACTAGCACATTTCAGTATTTGATTTATTCTCTTGGCTGAAGGTGTATGTAAATCTATTTAATGGTTTGTGCCTTTATATAATGATTTTTTTTAAATTTTAGTTTCTGGTGAATTAACAGATATTGCCAAAATATTAAGACATTTTCATAAAAAAAAAGTTGAAGCATACATCTTTGGATATACAGTTGTAGGATATGGAAGTGTAAAAACTCAGAAATGAATCCGTTTTATTTGAAACCATTATTGTACAAATACACCTTTAGCAGACCAAACATCCCTCAAATACAGAAGATCAGTTTTTCTATTTTATTGTAATTTTTGTATATGTTTATTTGTACTTGATATACATTGATTTTTGTACCGTTGCTTTGCGTTTAAGTTTTGCTTATTGCATGTTTTATTTTTTATTTTTGCAGACGGCGTCGCTACAAAATGACTTCCACAAATACAAGTCCAAGAGAACCATCTTCTCCAAGGGCCCAATAATAACAATATTGTAGTAGAGGGAATTTGGCTATCATTTTGATTCTTACAGATCAAATTTGTCATCATAAAAACAGTGAAAGCCAGTCTTGCCTTTAGTGTCTGACACACAGCATGTGTTCATGTAGACTTACTGCATTTATAAATGTAAACAGTCACAAAAAGAAATCTCAACTGCACACTTGTCCATATTTGTTAAATTTTCTTGTCCAATCACAAGAATCATTGTTCAGTTCAACATGAACATTTTTAAGATATATAAAATGTGTTGGTTAAAATAGAGATTTTATAATGTGAATCTGTTATCGTAGTGTTGACGAACAGAAAACCAATCATGCACATTTTTGTTTATCTGTTTGCAATCTTTTCTACGTCTTTCATTGTTAAAAGTATGTGATGCTGAATGTTCATGTCCTCAGAAGTTTATTTTTTAATTTCTCATCAATTCAGACTTTATTTTAGGCAAAAATTAGATTCATTTTCATTTTCTTAAGCTGCATTACATCTGGAAAGATAATTAGAATTTTTGACTTTTTTTTTATTATATCCTATTTTAATTTACACCAAAAAAAAAATAATCGTTTACTAATTTCCTGTCATGTTGAGCAAAATTTGGTTCTTTTATATAATATTGGTTGAGGGTATATATAGATATGATTTTGAAGTAGTACACTTACTTTAAAATAATATTATTTTTTATTGGTTTTAGTACACAAAATAAAATAAAACATTTATAGATTTTTTTCTGTCACAAAATTGATGAGAAAGTTTCAATATTGTACTATATATATTTGTTTCCATACCTATTGTACACTGTTATATAGCTTTGTATTTTTGTGTCTATATTTCTACCTCTTTTTGTAGAAAGTGCTATTAATTTGTGATTAATTTGTCAGTTATTTTATTTAATTCAAATGTTACTTCCATCTTTGTCTAAATTTTATGTAAATCTAATGTTTGTCATTTCTATTTTATATATTTTATACCTTAACAAGTATAATTCAGTAAGTATAATTTAAACACAATCTTTCCCATGTGTAGAAAAATGATGGAGGACAACACATTCTGGAACTCTTGAAACATATTATAATAGAATTTATGTCTGTTTATTAATTCCACTAACACTGACTATATGAAATCAATTGACACATTTGAAAGCTTTAAAATACATCAATTTTAAATTAGTTTGAAGCCAAGTAAAGAATTATTGTGTTAAGTTGTCACTCCATGTTTTAAACAGAGTAACATTATAATTTTCTCCTGTGTTTTTGTAAATTATTTAAGGAGCTTAATGTGCCAGATTATTACAGTATATTTTTGGCATTTGCCTTTATCAAATTAGTCTTTTAAATGAGTTTTATACAGTTTATAAGGAAACAATAAATTTTCTGTCAATTCCTCTTGTGCATTCATTGAATATAACTGTTATTTAATGTTATTATTAACCAAAAGTTTTTAATCATTTATTGATAAAAATAATTACTTGTAAGCATATTACCGAGGACAAAATAATGTTAAATCTTCATTTCCATATTAGGATATATACTGGTCAGAGATTAGTTCTCACCATTAAAATGACAAGCAATTCTCGCCATGAGGTAATTGTGCCATTATTTTTCCATTAAAATTGATGGCATAGCCTTCATTTTATAGATTTCGCTATCTTCCATCCAAAACAAGTAACCCTTATCACTTTCAAAATACCAATTGTTCACAAAAATATCGGGTGGTGAGAACTGCTTGCCAGCAAGAACTACTCCGTGACCAGTACATGTATAAATAAATGGATATTTTCAAATGTCAAGCTCTTGAAAAAAAAAAAATTGTGAATAAAATGTAGTAATAATTTCAGTTTTAATGTTTTACAATGAGTGCAGAAAATCAAAACATGTTTAATATACATGATATTACAAATTTATTAAGTTAGTTTAAGATTTTGAGTAGAAAAGGGTTTATATTTGAATTTTTATTTATGTTTATTGATAGCAATTTAAAACTTCTGTAATTTGTGATATGACAGACAAAGTGCTAATATTTGTTTACAGATTATTGTATATTTTATTTGAAGGATGTTTTCACAGTAATCATGTGATCCATTGTCATTTCAGGTCAAATTCAAGCCAACTTGGAAGATCTCATGTATTGCAATATGAACTAATACTCTCTACTCTTGGTATGGGAGTGTCTATTGTCACCTTAATGTTAAGAAAAAATTGATCTGTAACTTATTGAAAGTTTGTGTGAAATCAGTCACTTTTGTCTCGCACTCATCTCAAAAGTTTTACATTTAACTCTTCTTAGTATTGTTTTTTGTTAACAAATATCCTTGTTCTAATATTGTTATCATTGTTAAAATAAGTTAATTTCTGTAACTGCCCAGAACTGTGTCATTGTCAGCAAAATTTGCTCATAAATGTGACTGATAACATATAATTTGAAGAAAAATAGTCATTCATCTGAAGGTGTGCCCTTTTACATCAAAATTATTGTCTAACAACTTTTGTTCTATATTTAACTTGAATGGTTCAGTAGATTCATATTTGTATCCCCTTAAACATCCTTACAGTGTAACTATCTGGTAATGCAGTTACACCAATCTGCATGATAATAAAATTACTGTTAATATGTGAGGACCAAAACATGTAATAGTGAGAAATTGTATGTAAATTGAATAATTCTTATGTTTAAGCACAAATACCTGTTACTAGTTAGAACATACAAAATCTTTCTTACTACAAAAAAAATATAAAAGTTAACAATGTTTTTGTTTGAAGCATAAAAATTCATGCATGGGCAAAGCTTCAGTTAAATGACAATAAAAGAACTTCCTGCAAGTTATACCTATTACAGCAACTACTGGATACTCCCCCCATTGGCTGATTTTTTATGACATGCATGTTCATTGAATACCTGTTAATTCGAATTTGAAGAAGTGAAAAATAAAAATATAAATTTTATAGAAATATTTTGTCACCAATAAGAATAAGATGGAAGCATATTTTAATATTTTATCTTGCATTACTGCAGGGCATATTACATGTATCAATAAAAGAATTTATCATATGATTTTGTTGCCTATATCAATTATCTGAGTCTTTAGGCAAAACTTGACTTTTGTATGGTTGTGTATGTGATGTGTATGGATATAATATTGGTTGTGTTGTATGATTTACATCTGTGGTTGTATTTTAAAGTTTATTAGGTTGTCCAATCCCAGTGATGTGTTATATTTCAATTATTATACTCTCTATGTATTATCTATTTGTAAGTTTATACAACTTTTTCACATTAATCAGTTATTTTGTATTATGGAAAGATATTTTATCATAGTGTAGAATTGTAAGAATCTTTGTTAAACAATATCTTATTCAGATGTTCCTGTACAAATTGTGATTTACACTGATGCAAATCGTTTCAAAAATTAGTTATAGCACAAAATATTATTTTGTCCTGCAATGACAAATTTTTCTTACAAATATAGAATCACCTACATTTATAACAAATTGTTTGAAGAAGTTAACCAATGATGCCAAACTACATGGGGTACAATATGGGGAAGAACAGTGCTGTTTATTATTGTCTACTTATTTTTGTCAAGTGATTTAATAAGATTGAATGATAAATATCAAAACCAGTGCTTGTTCATGCATATAGGTAATGTTTGTATTTGGGACTAAGTGGATTAATACATGTCGTGCATCTTCTACTGTTTCTAAGCCTCATAGTTCCTGCATTGTGTATGTATTGTATATTACCGTACTGTATATCTCATGTATGGAGAAAGGGGTATCACCATATTGATTTCAATTTAAACAAAAAGCAGACCTGTAGTAAAACACTATTATTTGTTGAATTGTGATTAGTAGAGGCATTGTTAGTAATTCAGGACTCATCAGATAAACTAAAGACTTAATGGTATTAGCAGTGGAATACTATCCTACAAAGGCAGTTTTATTTTCTCTGTCCTAACAAATGCATCTATTGAAATTAATAATAATATTACCATACTTAAATCCTTCTGAAAGCTCATTATAAATTCAAAATTAATTATATTCATTGTATTCTACTGCTACAACAATACTTATATAATAGACCCTTAGAATTAATTATGGTACGTGTATCTTTTTTTTCTGAAGTGTGACCAGTTAATTGAAGAATTTATGCACTTTCAACAATCTTTGTATAAATCAATAGATTGGAATACAGTATAATCTTGTCATTTGGTTTAAAAAAGAATATGTGTAATTCTAGATTGTTGACAAGTCAGAGATATGATATTGAATTAAGTGGTCCATTATAATGATTTCTCCTTGTGCCAGACTGCGACTTAGGATTTCTATACACTTGTTTATATAATTTATTTGTAAAAATTTTAAATAGCTATTTTATTAGTATTGAAACATCAGAAATTATTTACAATAATTTTTTGTCACAAATTCCAATTATTTGTTACTTAAAATTCTCTGTGAAATTAAAATCAATATCTTTTCCAAAGTCACACAAACTTGATGACCTTTAACCTGAGTATATTGGTTTATCACAGCATTTCACACCTTATTTCAAATACAGTATGTGTGTGATTAATAGAATCTCCTAACAAAAATCTCTGTAAATATTATACAGTATTACCTTTTACAATCCGCTGCTGATTTTACAAAATCAGAACATCTCATTTAGTACTACACAACATGAGGGTTATTTATTTGCAATATGCACTATTGGTATGTTCTTATAGTTATAAATTTACTCTATAAAGGATAAATTTGTTAAAAGCTTAGCTGAACAGCATCATGTTAAAGATAACTGCTGTCATTTATTTGAGGGGTTGCATATAGTAAAGTTGGCTTATTTTATGGTGATTGTCAAAGGAGACAGGAAAGAAAGGTACCTATTTTGTAAGGTAAAAATGCAAAACATTTCTGCTGAATAAATGTATACTTTTTTTCATCAGATGTAGTTGATCTTTTTTGTGATAATGTTCCTAGGGATGTATGCGACAAGATTTTCTCTTTGGTGACTGTTTTTAAGTTCAAAGGAGTAAAGAAATATAGCCAAATCTGAAATTTCTTAAGTTTTCAATATTTATCAGATTTTGAGTGGGATTTTTTAGTTGGTTTATGTTTGCAATATTAAGACATCCAAGTTATTTTTTAATGTAATTCCTTTAGTTTTGCAATGAAAAGGACCAATTTTTCAATATTTGTCTGACATGAACATTTTTTTTTTATTTTGATAAAGTGTTTTTTATTAAATTCCTCATTGAATCTGCTATTGGTAATGTGGATTTTGTTCTTTTTGTTTGGATTTTGAGATCAAAAGGGTTAATATTTTTTTCACCATTTTGATATATTTACCTTTTTTACCTCATCTGTACCAAAGTTCTATGTGAGCTTTACCATCATTTTGTCAGCTGTTGTCCATCTTAAACTATCATTAAAAAATTTTCTTCACTGCATAGGCGTAGCAGCGGGTACGGCAGGTACCGGCTTCCGCCTTCCAATAGCCTTTGCAGGAATGGCATGCCATACCAGTAATTTTCAGAAATAAAAAAAAGTTGTTCATATTTTTCTACAAATGTATTTTTATTGGGGTCTTTTGACTTTCCTCTCATCTCAAATACATAGGCTTGCAGCTGGTACGACAGGTATGGTTTCCACCGTACCAATATCAAATGCAGGTACGTCTTCCACCGTACCAATATCAAATGCGATGCTACACCTCTGCACTGAAACTACTCAGACAATTTCTTTCAAACATGGTCACAATCATCCTTAGAGTACCTAGTTTTAAATTTGTACTCAAGGTGTTAATCAATGGACTAAGATGGCCACCATTATTTTAAATAGAATATAGTTGTCCACACATGTTTTGGTCAGTATCACAAATTACAATAGCTTTTGAAAAAAAAACATTACCTCAAATTGATTATAAGGCTCTACAAATGTTCCTTTAAGTCTGAAGTTGTATAATGACTTCTTTTAGGAGTTATTGCCCTTAAATTATGATTTTTGATGAAACTTTCATTGTTTACAATATAACAAGAAAACTTTTAGAACTAGATGGACACTGTAAATTGCTTACATGATCAGCAAGACAATGCCGACAAAATACATTTTTTCCCTTTGATTGTCTCCTAAAGGTCATATTACTCTTTATAGGAGTTACTGCTTTATAATGAATATTTTGTATGACATTTTCCGTTTTTGTCCTTTAACATAAAAACTATTACAGCTAGAGTTAACTGTAAATTGCAAAAATGATCAGCAATATAAGTCCCTCAATTCACTTTTTAGTTCAAAGTTGTTAGATGGCTCCTTATAGCTGTTATTGCCCTTAAATGACAATTTTAGGCAAAGTTACTAGTTTTTGCTTTAGAAATAAAAAAACTAATACCTATTGTTAAACTGTAAATAGCAAAAATAATCAGAATGACAAAACCTACAAATCATTATATTGTCTGAAATTGTCAGATGATTCCTTTTAGGAGTTATTGCCTTTTGCAATTTTGGTGAAATTTGTAGTTTTGGCTCTGTAACTTAAATGTTATAACAGCTAGAGTGAAACTGTTATATTGCACAAATTATAAGCATTGGATTCCTTTTTTTTGGGGGGGTGCAGGTGTGAGGGGTTTATGATTCTATCTGATACAGATTCCTGATTAAAGGCATCCAACTAGTCCAATTTTGTGTCCATCATTTGTGGCAAAATGTGGTAGTGTTTTTGTGTGGTCATATCGAATACTTACAAGTTGTAGCCCCATGTTTTACAGTACTTTTTCTTTGACAATGTCCACGTACTGTTTCTTGCTTAGTAATGGCCAGTCCATTTAGTTGAACCATTAAAAAAATGTTCTACAAAAATGGATACTGTGTTACACCGAATATTTATTCACATTTTTTTTACGATTTTTATTTTTTCTGTCTACTGTGTTCTTTCCCATGGTAAGGGTTACCAGTCAGAGATATTGTCATGAGATCTTACTATGCTTCAGTGATAGTATGTTGTACATTTCTCTGTTGTTGGCTTTCGGAGTAAAGCCCAGCTATTCTTTGTTTCATTTATAGTTACATTAGAATGAATGGTGATTCATTGTATTAGAGTACTATGTATATTTGAGAATGCAAACTGATTGTGATGTGGAACTGTTACTTGATAGTTTAGCCATTTTTCAGGTTGTTTTTATTCCAATATTTATGTATACACTGTTGTGGATTGTTTAATGATAAATATCATGTGGGAAGGGGAGCTGTTGAAATCCTTCGGTCATAGAAAAATAGGAAACAAAAATGTTTTAATTTCTATTTTCTAAAAATAAGTTACATAATATTTTGAATCTTGCCTTTTTGTGTGATGATAAATTCTTATTAAATTGCAGTGATTTCTTCTCACAGTGACAAAAAAAATGGGTGAATACTTTGTGTACTTTTGAGTACTTAACCTTATGTTTAGACATGTAGTGTCAAGCAACTATTTAAATAACAATAAATAGAAATATTATGTGTTTAGTCCACCTGCAATAGATTTATTCTAGGTTTTTTATACTGATAGTGTGTGAGACTGGTAATTATAACAATTCCACAACACAATCAAAACATTTTGTTATTATTTGATTGGTCAGAGTACTGCCATGATGTTTGTTTACGTTGATGCATTTTGGGAAGCATTTTTTTATTTGCTTTCAGAAATTTTCCATGCAATCTTGTTAATGTCAATAAAAATGATATGCTCATCAATGTGTTATTTTATAAGTTGCCATGTTTGTTTATTTAAATAGATAATTACTTGGTAACAGTTTGTAAATTGCACTAACAAACTAAACAAGTGTGGATAGTATTGATACTACTGCTTAGCAATACCAAGTCCCCTTCCGGCAAAAAAATTCTAAATCCATGGGTAATAATTTTGTCAAATTCATCAGAACAGAACAATATTCGAACCTGATCTATATCTCATCATGATTGACTCGCATGCCGAATTACAGCTTAAATCTGCAAGCACTTAGAAAAATAGTCTGGAAAATTTCTTTTTTATACATTTACTAAGTCCATGGGCAATAATTTTGTCAAACTGCATTGTACCGGAATGATATTCGAACTTAATGTAACTCATCGTGGTTGACTCGCATACAATATCAGTTCAATATCTGCAAGCGTTTAGAAAAAAAATGTCCGTACATTTATTGATTGTGTCAGAATTAAAAATTCCTTGTAACCTCGGAATATAAAAAAGCTAGGGATCCAGTTTACTATGAATAAGCAGGAGAATCTATTCTGTTTTCAAATTTAAAATTATGTCTAATGCACTGCCATACAGTTCTATAACTTAAATACAACAGCTTCTCGTTGCACCTTTAGTGAGTACTAATAATGATTTAACCATCAACCAACGTAAAATTGTATAATCTTGTGCCAACTCAATTTCACTTTATTCCATTGTTGTTACCATTATGAGATGAACAATCTACAAAAAAATAATAAATTAAACATCCTCATTGGTCCTCAATATAAGAATGAACAGGATCCGTTAAAGGTAAATTAGTTAAGCAATGTACAACACAGTAGAAGGATGCGGCTTTTAAACGTTAGATTCTAAAATATGTTTTGATTTCAAGGATAGTTATTTATACAGACACCTTTACACATTCCCTTTTCCAACAAAAAATAACAAAAACAGATAAAACTTTAAAAACAATACTACTTGTTTATGTGGAGGTCATATTAGGAGCCTGAATACATTTTATCGCTGTAATGAAGTGGTGAATTTACAGCATCTGCTTGACAAATGATAAGTCATTTCGTTTATAAATTTCGTGAATTTGCCTTTTAATAGTCGTAGAAATTTTATATTGAGACAATTTATTTCAATGTAATATATAGAATGACAGTGAGAATCGTGTACCTCAAATTGTTGTCATGAAAACAATTAAAATTAAATTAAAATCAGTATAGACATGCAAGAGAATGGTCTTAAGAGGATGGTCATTGTCTTTGCCAATTCTTTGCAACGATATAATGCCCATTTTTACGCAGAAAAGGGTTGTCCTTGGAATTGTATGTCACAATATGGATTCCACAGACATACTATCACATCAACCCCCGTGCATCACAGTGGTATTGGCGAGTTTATATGATCAAATGGCATAGCGATAACAAGTATATGCAGCAACTAAAATGGTGACACGCCAAAACGTGGCAAAGGTCTACACCGTCCTGCGAATGCTGGAGCAGCACTACTTCGGATATTATTCATGGCATAATATGCATGATGCTTAAGTATGACATCGATCTCATGAATTTATATATTTAAAGTGATTTTGTTGATATTTCGTAAAAGAGAACAGAGGTGACAGTTTCTGTTATGGAACCCCTATTTGATCCTATTTGCGGAACAAAGTATTACGATGACGTTTTGGTGGTATGGTTGACTTTTTTTGTTTGCATTGTGCATATTACAGATACAAATAATACTTTTAACGCCTTCGCTAGCTAAGTGTTAAGATCAGCCCCTCCTTCTCTTCAAAGGGATCTGATCGTAACACTAAGCTAGCGAATATGTACTCTTAATAGACATTCGTATGCCAGTTTCATACTTCATTGTCCGTCCTTTTATTGTAGTCAAAATTGTGTGTGCCGACAGTCAGTTTTCAGACCGAAGGTCGGTGGATTGCACTACGGCCGTGTATTCGCTATTCACTAACAAAAACTGTTGGGTATTTATCAGCTGAACACATTCTATACACCTGATTACACTTATAATGAGTTAGTTTGATCTGTAATGTATCTTGAATTCAAATAATTATGACCATGTCATTTGCTACAGACATGGACTGTTTCACCTGTAAGGATACAATATTGAGGACATAGGGCGACACTTGTTCTAATTGAACTTTGGAAATGATTGTGTATATAGAGGTAAAAGTAATTTTATAACGTGTCATTTAGGAAAGTTTATTGTAATTGATTTCATATTGCATAAACATATTTTAACAGGGACCCCAGCAAAGAATAAGATAGTGCAGATGGCTAATGTCATCAAAATAGGCGGAATCCACGGGATCAGCCGAGTGAGCGCTTCATTTTTACTAATTATCTTAATTTCAAGTCAATATTAATCGCCAATCTTATATAATTAATGCCTATCTGAAAGAAATGTTATTTAAACATCACAAAAGACATTCACAATAAAAGTAATATATATTATTGTATGAATTATAATACACATGTCCAATCCAATAAGGTCCATATTTTGAATATAAATTAGTTCTCACACTGTCGTATTAACAACCTATTTAACACAATTAATTTAATTCGATTATTAAACAAGTTTTTGTAGACACTCCAAAACGTATCATTAGATGATTTTTAAAATCAAAGCCACTTTATTAAGGCTTTCCACTTTCCGAGTGGAAAGACTTACTGTTATTAGTCTGTTTCTTATTATTCTTATTTTTTTCCGCCAAGTTTTGTTACACCATTATAAATTTTGTTTCGCGACATGTCGTAAAGACATTTTGTACTATGGATGTATGAGACATTACGCATTCGCAGTTAACCCTGTCACACCGAACACTTTTTCTTTACTGAGTTATTTCCCCTGTCATAAAAAGCTTGTGTGCAGATAAACTTTGAAACCGTAAAAGATTTCGCAATGAAAGTTGTTGCAAAATGGTCAGCTATTGATTGCGACAATTTGTTACATATCGCGCAAAGTATTTTGACGACTCCTTGTAGGAGTTATTTCCCCTTATTTATTGGAAGTACATTTTGTACCATAGTAACTCATGAACCAGAGGTGACAGAGACTAGATATTTCACAGTTGGTCATCATTGACCTTGACCTTGAAAAAGGTCACAAGGTCAAAGGTCAAGGTCACATTCTAAATTTTGACATTGTGGTGTGTGCGATTCTCCTCCTGAACCATAAGAGCTACAGAAATAAATCTTTTACCAAAATGTAGACCATATTAAGGTCTTGAAAGGTCACTATAAATGATTTGACATTTGAAAGAGTTATCTCCCCTAGACCATTAAAATGTATTGTGAATATCATTATATCCCTAAATCTCAGTAACTATAACAGATATATATATGAAACCTTATATCATTGGTCATCATTTACCTTGACCTTGAAAAGGGACACAAGGTCAAAGGTCAAGGTCACATTCTAAATTTTTACATTTTCTTGTCGTCGCTATTTCTTTTAAACGGTAAAAGATAGGCTATAACTTGTAACGGATAAAATGTCGGCCTCATAATGGCGCAACTTTTTCCTATTTGGAAGAAAAGGATTTGACTTCATCTTATAGGAGTTATCTCCCATTGCAACAAGTGATATTTAGTTTTTCATTGATAACTTATGAACTATTGATAGTAGAGGCATGGGGTCTTTCACCAAAGACCATTATGACCTTAACCTTGAAACAGATACAAGGTCAAAGGTCAAGGTCATCTTATAAATTTTGGTATTTATGATAAATAGTCATATCTTCATAACTTTAAGATATATTGACATAGTGGATCTTCATTGTTGGTCCTTTTTTTACCCTCAGCTAGGTCAAGGTCACATTGTAAGAAGTCAAGGTCAAATCCTATTTTTTTGGAAATTCTGCTTTTTCGAGTATATAAAATGGTAAATAATAATAAATGATTTGTTTTTAAAGCATTAAATATGCAAATATCAAACACTTGGTAGTCAAGGTCATTTATCTCAATTAAAGTCCTATTTTATGACCTTTTTTATTTCGAAAGATATACACATGGTTTTTCTTTCGTTTGTTTATTTTGAAAAGAAGATTCAATTTCCATAAAACCAAAGTCAAGGCCATGGTCGTTCTTGCAATAAGTGGAAAGCCTCTCATTTGTTCGGTAGAACCAATGAACTTATATTTTATTGCTATTTTTCGTCGTCGCCCTTCAAGTATACGATCCACGTTAACGTCATTATTTAAGATTTGTATTCCTGACCAGTAACAAATTTAGAGCTGATATGTCTTTAACTATTAAGAATGTGTATCCGGGACTTTTTCGCCAAATTTATTCAGGGTTGTGGGATGTCCTATTTTAGGTCTGATGTTAAAAAATACCAAAGCGTAATTCATCGTTACCAATTTATAGTGTTTGGTCAATAAGGAATCCTGTTGTTGAAAAGGAATTGGCAAAACTTCGACAAATAAGCTAGATTGATTACCACCGTATTACCGACTTGAATCTTTTTTTTTGACACCCGTTGGATACGATCAACACCCACTGGATGTTTGTTTGCCGTTGAAGGTAAGAAGCTATTTTTATTTTTATTTTTATTATTTTTGAATGAAATTAAGGTTGTGTTTGTAGATAAAGGGTAGATTTATTGGTCCATTATAGAAATTTATTACATGTGTCAACGAGCATCGCATTTCATTTGGTCATATTTGAAAAATTGCGTTTTTTCAACTTCCACGTGAAATCGCACGCTTATAACCTTATATTTTAAGACAAATAACAGATATATAAGATGTCCTTGCATCTCTTCTTTGACACATTCCATCCCCATAGTGATATTTAAAATATTTTTAATGTTATAAGCTCATTTTTCGAGGTACCCATTTATTTCAATGATACATCAAAACCCGTAGTAGATTAAGGTAATGATACGGGCATATGCTAACGTATGATACGATCAGTGACCGTCGTTCATTTGACTTTTTAGACTTAAAAACTTATTATTTCGACCCTTTTCTGTATTATAAAAGACAAAAAGCAATGTTATCATTTGACAATAAAAATGAGCGCATCATAGACATATTTTTAGTGGTCATTCTCATATATAACATTTTACGACAATAGAGAGGATTCTTAATGTAAAACTAGAAATGTTTGAAAGGTAACTTTCCTACACCTCCGTTACATGTTGTGTATACGATGAGCTTGCCAATGCAACCATTTTGACTTTTAACTCAAAACCTAACTTTTTCGCCGGGAACTTTGTTGTAATTTTGTTTTGGACTTGATTTTTTTATTTACGTCGTTATACGAACAATTCTTTAGGGGTTTCTAAGGTGTTTTTCTTTCGTTACCAGTCAACTCATATGAAATGAAATTCAAAATTCCATTCGCAGATTTGATTCATAATAGTTTTAATTAATTTTTGTCTGTCCGATTTTAAAAATTAGATGATTACAATCTCACAACGACGTTATGTTTTACTACTGTCTTACTGCCGGACTCTAAAATTTCGTGTTTTTTACTCCTATTTTCCTTTAAACAACCGGTATCCGACTTCCCAAAATTGCCTAGTATCATCCTGAAAATAACGCATTTGACTGGTATTTGGTTTTTCAAACCACTCAACAAGATCTAAAAAAAGCATGTAACATATGTTATTCAAAGGAAAACGTCCGTCTTTTATCAATTTACACCATTTAACATAAGTTGATAGCTGGTTATGTTCTTTAAGACTTTTCACAACGGCAGGCATCAGTTTTACAAGCAACTCCAAATCTTCAGATATGTCGTTTTCCTCCTTGTCTAAATTTATGTCTAAGTTTTCAAATTGAAAGTCCATATCTTGTTCACAAATCTCATCTTCGGACGATGACTCGCTTAAAATCATTGCAGAAGAACAAACTTTCTTTGGAGTGTTAACTTTTTTCCGTTTAGTTCTGTCGGCATTTAATATACACAAACGCTTATCTGCTGTGACCGTTATTGTTTTATCACCAGGCCTGCAATTCGGATATAATTTCGTTTGGTAGCCAAACTTTCCCGTCTCATGATTCAGTTCTTTTTGTCGATACTTAATATCTTGCTCTGGATGTCTCTGACAGAGATGGTCAATCAATTTTTCATATATAAAGAATGGGGAAACGCAGTAATAGCATATGTAGTTATCACATTCCATCACAGTCTGAAATTACACAAAACACGTGTTTTTTAACATATACAAATTTGTCACCCTGCATCTAGTCATATGGTTAAAAATACAAACTACCGAAACTTAAATTAAACTCTATAAATTGAGTGAACAATTTTCTTTTTTGCTGGTAAACAAATCAAACTTATTTCTATACCTGCCTTACTAATCGATTATGAATATTAAACAATGCTGTTTATACACAGTGCATTAACAAATAAGCAAAGAATAACCATTTGCAACTCATCCGTCACATTGCGAAATACAAAACAATTCTACCCGTATATATTTGTTGTAACCTTACCAAAAACCACCCTATAACGAGCCACAATGCATTTTAACCTCGTTCTAGACTTTTGTCTTCATTTTTACTGTTGGTTTTGATCGTATCATTCGAATAGAAAATACAGCATTTGATCGTATCTTCCGACGGGTTTTGATGTATCATTGAAATAAATGGGTACCTCGAAAAATGAGCTTATAACATTAAAAATATTTTAAATATCACTATGGGGATGGAATGTGTCAAAGAAGAGATGCAAGGACATCTTATATATCTGTTATTTGTCTTAAAATATAAGGTTATAAGCGTGCGATTTCACGTGGAAGTTGAAAAAACGCAATTTTTCAAATATGACCAAATGAAATGCGATGCTCGTTGACACATGTAATAAATTTCTATAATGGACCAATAAATCTACCCTTTATCTACAAACACAACCTTAATTTCATTCAAAAATAATAAAAGTGAAAATAAAAATAGCTTCTTACCTTCAACGGCAAACAAACATCCAGTGGGTGTTGATCGTATCCAACGGGTGTCAAAAAAAAAGATTCAAGTCGGTAATACGGTGTGATTACGTCCAGCAAGCACTCATTCACACAAGTCAGGGTTTCTGTGTACACATGTGTCCACGAAACACATGTGGACACAGAAACCCTAGTATATGTGATCTTTTGTATATTCCTCATTCAAAGGAAGACTCAATTACATTAAAATGTGGTGAATGATAACAGAGAAAAATCTATTAAACATTTACCAGTGTTCTGAATATTAACAGCAAACAGATGAGTTTACAACAGTGAACAACAATGTCATTTTTCAATAAAACAGATAACAGCTATATGGTTGAAAAACAGGTGACAGTTGTTTCTAAAATGAAATACATCATCTGCTGAGATTTGCATTGAGTAAAGGAAACATTGCAATAATACATGTACAGGTCAGAGAATCGGATCTACCACAAAATACGCGCGAGTTTATCTTTGTTCATTCGATTATTTATTTACGCATACGTGTGACTGCATGGCGCGTTATTAGAAAATTCTCGGGTTAATGTATCACTTTTAAAAACGACTGACAATTTGGTTGAAACACCTGCTTATTATAAAGAGGGGGGGGGTAGGAGTGGGTGTCATCCAGTTCTCCCGTAAAAATAAATACAAAATCCCGTTTTCCCGGTGAAATAACGGATCAATCCCGTTTTCCCGTTCAAAAATCAGACGACTTACCACAGATCTGTAGATGAACAACGATGATGCTGTAAATTGCAACGTATTGTGACTTTATAGCATGTATATCGCATTTAGGATAATAAATTAAGACCATGTAATACATACATACGCATGCATTTTTTATGTTCGTCATGATCTGTTATTGATTTTAGACTTAACCGAAGACTTACCAAAGTCATGCCAAGAATATACGACTAAAACTTCCCCTGACCACCTGGGGTCCTCATGATTGTTTAACTATCTGATAATTAATTTATGTCGTCAATGGAGTCAGATACATTTACAAAGTATGGCACTGTTATATCTCTATGAAATCAACCGTGTAACAAGCTCTACGGGAGCTCTTAACTTTCAGGAGAACCATATTCTTGGCATGGTACTGTTTCTAACGTTCTATTTAAAAAACAGGAAAAAAAATGAATAAAAAAAAAGGCCCGGCCCCCCACCCAGGGCCAGCATGTTTTATAATTTTTAACATGCTGGTCCTGGGTGGGGAGCCGGGCCCTTTTTGGTTTCATAGTTTTATATGCAACTATGATTATATAAAAACCGGGAACCAGTTTTTTTGTGTATTTGTTTGTTTGTTTATTTGTCTGTTTTAACTGTAAGTTTTGTATTTTAATGACTTTTCTTGACTTGTAGGAGAAGAGAAAGAGATTTATGGTAAAAGGCAAAGAAATGAACTAGCTGAAGTCACGTGACATTGTTATATAATATCACGGAGATAGTTTTATTTTGTCACAACAGGGAGTTACGATGGTCTGAACAGACCAATATATGACATGATGCACGATCTTTAATCTCAGTGATTGTTTATTTCAGGACGACACGGCACGGAATAATATCAACGGAGCAAGCCGACAATTAATAAAAGACGTTCTCGATTTATTTCAGAGAAATTTTACACTGTAAAATAATTACACGAGGCACGTAGCAGACGATGGAATACACAAAAAAGTGACGTCGGAAATTGTTTCAATTTGTTATTGTTTCAGGTAAAATGCAGTTCGGACAGTTAGAACAACTTGTTGACACACGATTTACACTGTCATTCAGTGACGATGGCTGAAACGGACATCACGACAGACGAAATTTACGTGGCTGGGGGGAGGGGTGGTCACGTGTTTCAATGTGGGATTTTAAGGATTTATTGACTCGTACACGTTGCGGAAAGACATTTTTAGACAGAAATCGACATTCTAAAGCGAATGGCGAAGGTTTCAAACAGCTGGGATGCATCGTTTTTCGGGAAATTACGATTTTTACAGAAAAACTGGTGTTGGACGTGCACGACTTGTTACTTTTTACTGGTTGCGCCCAGCGATTTTCTACCTATCGACAATTCGAGGACATCGATCCCAGATGGAAATGGCCTCCATTTTATTGTACCATTTGGTGTGCCTTAGGAGGAGATATGGACACAACGTTTTTGTGGGTGGTCCCTGCCACGCCCTCATTTTTGACCGGACGTGCTAACAGGGTGGAGGGGAGACAGCCCATGGGGTATCCAGCAAATCGACAAATTTTCAGCGGGATCGTAAAAGAATCTTTTTTGCAGCACGAAATTGAATTTTTGATCGGAAGAAAATTATTAATAATATTAAAGATCAACTGTTCGGTTGAACATTTGAGGGTCTTTCCACATTAATTTTAATTTGTATTACATGATGACATTTAAAATAATCATCTTTTTGCAATAAATATAAATATTTAAAAAAATATTTTGTATTATTTACCACAGATCGGTATTCTAAGAGAGATTACTCTTATAAAAGTATTATACAACTTTTCACGCCATGTCTTAATTTACTCGAAATTATTAATAGAACATTTTAGGACGAAAATAATTTCAATATCTTTAAAAAAAGCAAAGGTCAAAAACTTGTACGTGACCTTGACCCATACAAGTTTTCAAGGTCAAAGTGCATGAGTATCTATGGTGAAGACCCCATGCCTATATCATTACTAGTTAATGAGTAACATGTAAAAAATCAATAAGTTGCATATATAATGGGAGATAACTCCTATAAAATGAAGTCAAATCCTTTCCCTGTAAATGTAACATAGTTGCTCCTTTAAGAGATCAACATTTTGCACTCTTATGTTTCCCTCTATCATTAATAGTTAATGAGTACCATGTGAAAAACCAATACTTTACATATATAATGGGAGATAACTCCTATAAAATGAAGTCAAATCCTTTCCCTGTAAATGTAACAAAGTTGCTCCTTTAAGAGATCAACATTTCGCGCTCTTATGTTTCCCTCTATCATTTATAGTTATTGAGTAACATGTGAAAAACCAATCAGTTACATATATAATGGGAGATAACTCCTATAAAATGAAGTCAAATCCTTTACATGTAAATGTAACAAAGTTGCTCCTTTAAGAGGTCAACATTTTGCACTCTTTAGTTTCCCTTTATCATTAACAGTGAATGAGTAACATGTAAAAAACCAATACGTTACATATATAATGGGAGATAACTCCTATAAAATGAAGTCAAATTCTTTCCCTGTAAATGTAACAAAGTTGCTCCTTTAAGAGACCAACATTTTGCACTCTTTAGTTTTCCTTTATCATTAATAGTTAATGAGTAACATGTAAAAAACCAATAAGTTACATATATAATGGGAGATAACTCTTATAAAATGAAGTCAAATCCTTTACATGTAAATGTAACAAAGTTGCTCCATTAAGAGGTCAACATTTTGCACTCTTTAGTTTCCCTTTATCATTAACAGTGAATGAGTAACATGTAAAAAACCAATACGTTACATATATAATGGGAGATAACTCCTATAAAATGAAGTCAAATTCTTTCCCTGTAAATGTAACAAAGTTGCTCCTTTAAGAGACCAACATTTTGCACTCTTTAGTTTTCCTTTATCATTAATAGTTAATGAGTAACATGTAAAAAACCAATAAGTTACATATATAATGGGAGATAACTCTTATAAAATGAAGTCAAATCCTTTCCATGTAAAAGTAACAAAGTTGCTCCTTTAAGAGATCAACATTTTGCACTCTTTAGTTTCCCTTTATCATCAATGTTAATGAGTAACATGTTAAAAACCAATAAGTTACATATATAATGGGAGATAACTCCCATAAAATGAAGTCAAATCCTTACCCTGCAAATGTAACAAAGTTGCTCCTTTAAAAGACCAACATTTTGCACTCTTTAGTTTCCCTGTTTCATTAATAGTTAATGAGTAACGTGTAAAAACCAATAAGTTACATATATAATGGGAGATAACTCCTATAAAATGAAGTCAAATCCTTTCCCTGTAAATGTAACAAAGTTGCTCCTTTAGGAGATCAACATTTTGCACTCTTTCCTTTCCCTCTATCATTTATAGTTTATGAGTACCATGTGAAAAACCAATAAGTTACATATATAATGGGAGATAACTCCTATAAAATGAAGTCAAATCAATTCGCTCCAAATGTGACAAAGTTGCGCCTTACTAAGATGAACATTTTACTCTCAATAAGTGTTTATCTATCTTTTACCGTTTCAGAGGAGTAGCGGACACAAGCAAATGTCAAATTTAGAACGTGACCTTGACCTTTGACCTTGTGTCCATTTTCAAGGTCAAAGGTCAAGATGATCTATGGTGAAGACCCCATGCCTCTATCTCTTTTAGTTGTTGAGATTTGTTTGAATATCACTTACTACCTTTTATTTAAAGGGAGATAACTCCTATAAGATGTCGTCAGAACCCTTCAATCAATCTGTCCCAAAGTTGCGCAAGGATATAGGACACATTTTGGTAAAGGTTTGGTATTGATATCTTTTTTGGTTTAGGAGGAGTAGCAGGAACAAGCTTTTTAGTAAAAGGGGAGATAACTCCGTAAAGAAAAAGGGTGCGGTCAGTCAGGGTGAACTGCGAAAGCGCAATGGGTCACCGATATCAGATATAAAATATCAAAGCGACATGTCGCGAAATGAAAAACCCACTCATAACTTTGTGCAAGAAGTGGGAGAAGAATAATAATAATAATAATTAAAGATCAACTGTTCGGTTGAACATTTGAGGGTCTTTCCATACTAATATTCATTTTGTATTACGTGATGACATTTAAAATAATCATCTTTTTGCAAAATGTTATAACTTTGCTATAAATATTTAAAAAAGAAATTATTTTGAATTATTTGCTACAGATTGGCATTCTAAGAGAGACAACTCTGATAAAATTGTGATGCAACTTTTCACGGCATGTCTTAATTTACTCGTAATTATTAATAGAACATTTTAGGAAGAAAATAATTTCAATATCTTTAAAAATAGCAAATGTCAAAAACTAGTACGTGACCTTGACCCATACAAGTTTTCAAGGTCAAATGACATGAGGGTTTATGGTGAAGACCCCATGCCTCTATCATTAATAGTTAATGAGCAACATGTGAAAAACCAATAAGTTACATATATAATGGGAGATAACTCCTATAAAATGAAGTCAAATCCTTTCCTTGTAAATGTAACAAAGTTGCTCCATTAAAAGACCAACATTTTGCACTCTTTAGTTTCCCTTTATCATTAATAGTTAATGAGAAACATATGAAAAACACATAAGTTACATATATAATGGTAGATAACTCCTATAAAATGAAGTCAAATCCTTTCCCTGAAAATGTAACAAAGTTTCTCCTTTAAGAGATCAACATTTTGCACTCTTTAGTTTCCCTTTATCATCAAATGTTAATGAGTAACATGTGAAAAAACAATAAGTTACGTATATAATGGGAGATAACTCCTATAAAATGAAGTCAAATCCTTTCCTTGTAAATGTAACAAAGTTGCTCCATTAAAATACCAACATTTTGCACTCTTTAGTTTCCCTTTATCATTAATAGTTAATGAGTAACATGTAAAAAACAAATCAGTTACATATATAATGGGAGATAACTTCTATAAAATGAAGTCAAATCCTTTCCCTGTGAAAGTAACAAAGTTGCTCCTTTAAAAGATCAACATTTTGCACTCTTTAGTTTCCCTTTATCATCAATAGTTAATGAGAAACATGTGAAAAACCAATAAGTTACATATATAATGGGAGATAACTCCTATAAAATGAAGTCAAATCCTTTCCCTGCAAATGTAACAAAGTTGCTCCTTTAAAAGACCAACATTTTGCACTCTTTAGTTTCCCTGTATCATTAACAGTTAATGAGTAACGTGTAAAAAACCAATAGGTTACATATATAATGGGAGATAACTCCTATAAAATGAAGTCAAATCCTTTCCCTGTAAATGTAACAAAGTTGCTCCTTTAGGAGATCAACATTTTGCACTCTTTCCTTTCCCTCTATCATTTATAGTTTATGAGTACTATGTGAAAAACCAATCAGTTACATATATAATGGGAGATAACTCCTATAAAATGAAGTCAAATCACTTCGCTCCAAATGTGACAAAGTTGCGCCTTAATAAGAAGAACATTTTACTCTCAATAAGTGTTTATCTATCTTTTACCGTTTCAGAGGAGTAGCGGACACAAGCAAACGTCAAAATTTAGAACCTGACCTTGACCTTTGACCTTGTGTCCATTTTCAAGGTCAAAGGTCAAGATGATCTATGGTGAAGACCCCAGGCCTCTATCTCTTTTAGTTGTTGAGATTTGTTTGAATATCACTTACTACTTTTTATTTAAAGGGAGATAACTCCTATAAGATGTCGTCAGAACCCTTCAATCAATCTGTCCCAAAGTTGCGCAAGGATATAGGACACATTTTGGTAAAAGTTTGGTATTGATATCTTTTTTGGTTTTGGAAGAGTAGCAGGAACAAGCTTTTTAGTAAAAGGGGAGATAACTCCGTAAAGAAAAAGGGTGCGGTCAGTCAGGGTGAACTGCGAAAGCTCAATTGGTAACCGACATCATATATAAAATATCAAAGCGACATGTCGCGAAGTGAAAAAACCCCACATAAGTTTGCGCAAGAAGTGGGAGAAGAATAATAATAATTAAAGATCAACTGTTCGGTTGAACATTTGAGAGTCTTTCCACATTAATTTTAATTTTGTGTTACGTGATGACATTCAAAATAATAAACTTTTTGCGAAATGTTATAATTTTGCTATAAATATTTAAAAAAGAAATTATTTTGTATATTTGCTACAGATTGGCATTCTAAGAGAGATAACTCTTATAAAATTTTGATACAACTTTTCACGGCATGTCTTAATTTACTGGTAATGGTTAATAGAACATTTTAGGAAGAAAATCATTTCAATATCTTTGAAAATAGCAAAGGTCAAAAACTAGTACGTGACCTTGACCCATGCAAGTTTTCAAGGTCAAAGGGCATTAGGGTCTATGGTGCAGACCCCATGCCTCTATCATTAATAGTTAATGAGTTACATGTGAAAAACCAATAAGTTACATATATAATGGGAGATAACTCCTATAAGATGACTTCAAATCCTTATCCTGTAAATGTGACAAAGTTGCTCCTTTAAGAGATCAACATTTTGCACTCTTTGGTTTCCATCTATCATTAACCGTGAATGATTTACATGTGAAAAACCAATAAGTTACATATATAATGGGAGATAACTTCTATAAGATGACTTCAAATCCTTTTCCTGGAAATGTGACGAAGTTGCTGCCTTAAGGGGTAAACATTTTCCACTCTTTTGTTTCCCTCTATTATTAATAGTTAATGAGTTACATGTGAAAAACCAATAAGTTACATATATAATGGGAGATAACTCCTATAAAATGAAGTCAAATCCTTTCCCTGTAAATGTTACAAAGTTGATCCTTCAAGAGATCAACATTTTGCACTCTTTAGTTTTTTCTCGATCATTAATAGTTAATGAGTACCATGTAAAAAACCAACCAGTTACATATATAACGGGAGATAACTCCTATAAAATGAAGTCAAATCCGTTTACTGCAAATGTAAAAAAGTAGTTCCTTTAAAAGACCAACATTTTGCACTCTTTAGTTTCCCTTTATCATTAATAGTTAATGACTAACATGTAATAAGTTACATATATAATGGGAGATAACTCCTATAAAATTAAGTCAAATCTTTTCCTTTCAAATGTAACAAAGTTGCTCCTTTAAGAGATCAACATTTTACACTCTTTATTTTCCGTATATCATTAATAGTTAATGAGTTACATGTAAAAACCCAATAAGTTACATATATAATGGGAGATAACTCCTATAAAATGAAATCAAATGCTTTCTTTGTAAATGTAACAACATTGCTCCTTTAAGAGATCAACATTTTGCACTCTTTAGTTTCCCTCTATCATTAATAGTTAATGAGTACCAAGTGAAAAACCAATTGGTTACATATATAATGGGAGATAACTCCTATAAAATGATGTCGAATCCTTTCCCTATAAATGTAACAAAGTTGCTCCTTTAAAAGACCAACATTTTGCACTCTTTAGTTTCCCTTTATCAATAATAGTTAATGAGTAATATGTGAAAAACCAATAAGTTACATATATAATGGGAGATAACTCCTACAAAATGAAGTCAAATCCTTTCCCTATCCAAGTAACAAAGTTGCTCCTTTAAAAGACCAACATTGTGCACTCTTTAGTTTCCCTTTATCATTAATAGGTAATGAGTAACATGTAAAAAACCAATAAGTTACATATATAATGGGAGATAACTCCTATAAAATGAAGTCAAATCCTTTCCCTGTAAATGTAACAAAGTTGCTCCTTAAAGAGGTCAACATTTTGCACTCTTTAGTTTCCCTCTATCATTAATAGTTAATGAGTACCACGTAAAAAACAATCGGTTACATATATAATGGGAGATAACTCCTATAAAATGAAGTCAAATTACTTCCCTCCAAATGTGACAAAGTTGTGTCTTAATAAGACGAACATTTTACTCTCAATAAGTGTTTATCTATCTTTTACCGTTTCAAAGGAGTAGCGGACACAAGCAAATGTCAAAATTTAGAACGTGACCTTGACCTTTGACCTTGTGTCCATTTTCAAGGCCAAAGGTCATGATGGTCTAAAGTGAAGACCCCAGGCCTCTATCTCTTTTAGTTGCTGAGATTTGTTTGAATATCACTTACTACTTTTATTTAAAGGGAGATAACTCCTATAAGATGTCGTCAGAACCTTTCAATCAATCTGTCCCAAAGTTGCGCAAGGATATAGGACACATTTTGGTAAAGGTTTGGTATTGCTATCTTTTTTGGTTTAGGAGGAGTAGCAGGAACAAGCTTTTTACTAAAAGGGGAGATAACTCCATACAAGAAAAAGGTGCGGTCAGTCAGGGTGAACTGCGAAAGCGCAATGGGTCACCGATATCAGATATAAAATATCAAAGCGATATCTCGCAAAATGAAAAAACCGCACATAAGTTTGCGCAAGAAGTGGGAGAAGAAGAATAATAATAATTAAAGATCAACTGTTTGGTTGAACATTTGAGGGTCTTTCCATACTTATATTCATTTTGTATTACGTGATGACATTCAAAATAATCAACTTTTTGCGAAATGTTATAATTTTGCTATAAATATTTAAAAAAGAAATTATTTTGTATTATTTGCTACATATTGGTATTCTAAGAGAGATAACTCTTATAAAATTGTGATACAACTTTTCACGGCATGTCTTAAATTACTCGTAATTATTAATAGAACATTTTAGGAAGAAAATCATTTCAATATCTTTGAAAATAGCAAAGGTCAAAAACTAGTACGTGACCTTGACCCATGCAAGTTTTCAAGGTCAAAGGGCATGAGGGTCTATGGTGAAGACCCCGTGCCTCTATCATAAATGGTTAATGAGTTACAAGTGAAAAACAAATAAGTTACATATATAATGGGAGATAACTCCTATAAAATGAAGTCAAATCCTTTCCCTGTAAATGTACCAAAGTTGCTCCTTTAAGAGATCAACATTTTGCACTCTTTACTTTCCCTCAATCATTAATAGTTAATGAGTACCATGTATAAAATCAATAATTTCATATATAATGGGAGATAACTCCTATAAAATGAGGTCAAATCCTCTCCCTGTAAATGTAAGAAAGTTGCTCCTTTAAGAGATCAACAATTTGCACTCTTTACTTTCCCTTTATCATTAATAGTTAATGAACTACTTGTGAAAAACCAATCAGTTACATATATAATGGGAGATAACTCCTATAAAATGAAATCAAATTTCTTCGCTCCAAATGTGACAAAGTTGCGTCTTAATAATACGAACATTTTACTCCCAATAAGTGTTTATCTATCTTTTACCGTTTCAGAGGAGTAGCGGACACAAGGAAATGTCAAAATATAGAACGTGACCTTGACCTTTGACCGTGTGTCCATTTTCAAGGTCAAAGGTCAAGATGATCTATGGTGAAGACCCCAGGCCTCTATCTCTTTTAGTTGTTGAGATTTGTTTGAATATCACTTACTACTTTTATTTAAAGGGAGATAACTCCTATAAGATGTCGTCAGAACCCTTCAATCAATCTGTCCCAAAGTTGCGCAAGGATATAGAACACATTTTGGTAAAGGTTTGGTATTTCTATCTTTTGTGGTTTAGGAGGAGTAGCAGGAACAAGCTTTTTAGTAAAAGGGGAGATAACTCCTTAAAGGAAAAGGGTGCAGTCAGTCAGGGTGAACTGCGAAAGCGCAATGGGTCACCGATATCAGATATAAAATATCAAAGCGACATGTCGCGAAATGAAAAAACCAGACATCGAAATAAGTTGGCGGAAGAAAAGAGAAAATAATAATAATAATAATAATTAAAGATCAACTGTTCGGTTGAACATTTGAGGGTCTTTCCATACTAATATTCACTTTGTATTACGTGATGACATTCAAAATAATCAACTTTTTGCAAAATGTTATAATTTTGCTATAAATATTTAAAAAGAAATTATTTTGTATTATTTGCTACAGATTGGCATTCTAAGAGGGATAACTCTTATAAAATTGTGATACAACTTTTCACGGCATGTCTTAATTTAATCGTAATTATTAATAGAACATTTTAGGAAGAAAATAATTTCAATATCTTTAAAAATAGCAAATGTCAAAAACTAGTACGTGACCTTGACCCATACAAGTTTTCAAGGTCAAAGGACATGAGGGTTTATGGTGAAGACCCCATGCCTCTATCATTAATAGTTAATGAGTAACATGTGAAAAACCAATAAGTTACATATATAATGGGAGATAACTCCTATCAAATGAAGTCAAATCCTTTCCTTGTAAATGTAACAAAGTTGCTCCATTAAAAGACCAACATTTTGCACTCTTTAGTTTCCCTTTATCATTAATAGTTAATGAGAAATATGTGAAAAACCAATAAGTTACATATATAATGGTAGATAACTCCTATAAAATGAAGTCAAAGCCTTTTCCTGAAAATGTAACAAAGTTGCTCCTTTAAGAGATCAACATTTTGCACTCTTTACTTTCCCTCTATCATTAATAGTTAATGAGTAACAAACGAAAAACCAATCAGTTACATATATAATAGAAGATAACTCCTATAAAATGAAATCAAATCCTTTCCCTGTAAATGTAAAAAAGTTGCTCCTTTAAAAGACCAACATTTTGCACTATTTAGTTTCCCTTTATCATTAATAGTTAATGAGTAACATGTAAAAAACCAATAAGTAACTTATATAATGGGAGATAACTCCTATAAGATGACTTCAAATCCTTATCCTGTAATGTGACAAAGTTGCTCCTTTAAGAGATCAACAATTTGCACTTTTTAGTTTCCCTCTATCATTAATAGTTAATGAGTACCATGTGAAAAACCAATAATTTACATATATAATGGGAGATAACTCCTATAAAATGAAGTCAAATCCTTTACCTGTAAATGTAACAAAGTTGCTCCTTTCAGAAATCAACATTTTGCACACTTTAGTTTCCCTCTATCATTAATAGTTAATGAGTACCATGTGAAAAACCAATAATTTACATATATAATGGGAGATAACTCCTATAAAATGAATTCAAACCCTTTACCTGTAAATGTAACAAATTTGCTCCTGTAAAAGACCAACATTTTGCACTCTTTACTTTCCTTTTATCAGTAATTGTTAATGAGTAACATGTAAAAAACTAATAAATTACAAATATAATGGGAGATAACTCCTATAGGATGACTTCAAATCCTTTTCCTGTAAATGTGACAAAGTTGCTCCTTTAAGAGATCAACATTTTGCACTCTTTAGTTTCCTTCTATCATTAATAGTTAATGAGTACCATGTGAAAAACCAATCAGTTATATATAATGGGAGATAACTCCTATAAAATGAAGTCAAATTACTTCCCTCCAAATGTGACAAAGTTGCGTCTTACTAAGGCGAATATTTTACTCTCAATAAGTGTTTATCTATCTTTTACCGTTTCAAAGGAGTAGCGGACACAAGCAAATGTCAAAATTTAGAACGTGACCTTGACCTTTGACCTTGTGTCCATTTTCAAGGTCAAAGGTCATGATGGTCTAAAGTGAAGACCCCAGGCCTCTATCTCTTTTAGTTGCTGAGATTTGTTTGAATATCACTTACTACTTTTATTTAAAGGGAGATAACTCCTATAACATGTCGTCAGAACCTTTCAATCAATCTGTCCCAAAGTTGCGCAAGGATATAGGACACATTTTGGTAAAGATTTGGTATTGCTATCTTTTTTGGTTTAGGAGGAGTAGCAGGAACAAGCTTTTTAGTAAAAGGGGAGATAACTCCGTAAAGGGTGCGGTCAGTCAGGGTGAACTGCGAAAGCGCAATGGGTAACCGACATCATATATAAAATATCAAAGCGACATGTCGCGAAGTGAAAAAACCAGACATCGAAATAAGTTGGCGGAAGAAAAGAGAAAATAATAATAATAATAATAATAATAATCAGAACAATAACTATAGGTCTTTCCACAGAAAGGTGGAAAGACCTAATAATCAGAACAATAACTATAGGTCTTTCCACAGAAAGGTGGAAAGACCTAATAATCAGAACAATAACTAGAGGTCTTTCCACAGAAAGGTGGAAAGACCTAATAATAATCAGAACAATAACTATAGGTCTTTCCACAGAAAGGTGGAAAGACCTAATAATAATCAGAACAATAACTATAGGTCTTTCCACAGAAAGGTGGAAAGACCTAATTAAAGATCAACTGTTCGGTTGAACATTTGAGGGTCTTCCCACCTTTAATTTAAAGTGGCGCTAAACGTCAAACAAGAAGCACCAGAGGGTAAAACATATATAACATCGTAATATAGCCGTATTTCACCCCCCCCCCCCCTTGGTTACTTTTCCATGCCAAGAATATACGACTAAAACTTCCCCTGACCACCTGGGGTCCTCATGATTGTTTAACTATCTGATAATTAATTTATGTCGTCAATGGAGTCAGATACATTTACAAAGTATGGCACTGTTATATCTCTATGAAATCAACCGTGTAACAAGCTCTACGGGAGCTCTTAACTTTCAGGAGAACCATATTCTTGGCATGTGAAGGGTTGTAGATACATGAGTTTCCCGATTTCCCGATAAAATAAATTGAATTTCCCATATCCCCCCAAGTAGAAATCCCGTATTCCCGTTGAAATAACACGATCATTTCCGAATTCCGCTATGTAAAAATCCCGAATTCCCGAAGTTTTATTTGTTAAATCCCGAATTCCCGGCGAATAAATCAGCCTTTCCCGCTGTCCCGTAAAAGGTCCTACCGACCCTCTATAAAGGAGAAATAAAAATGCAATATACTTTATCGTACTCATTGTTTCCATAGCTGGATGAAGGAAAATCGTCGAAATTGGGGGTGTGGATGCAATTCGTGTATCTGACCATACAATATAGGATTGATAATTGAATCCACGGATAATGTCAAATGTCGAGATTTTATGATATCATACATATCAAGAAGTCAGGAACCTAATTATACTAGTCTCAGGTTTGGTGACTTTTGGTGAAGTGTCAGATTTACTGACGTTTTTTGCTCATTAATAAAAAAAATTACTTGGGACTAGTAACCGGGGGACCGGTCAATGTTTATTGGGAGATTTGACCATTGCAGAGTGCCTTTTTATGACTGCATATACATTGGACTCCAAGTTTTGTTAAAGGACACGTTTTTTTTCATAACAATATCATCAATTAAAACTGTGTGATAACGTTTTAAGCCCCCTTTTTTAATTAAAAACCAACATACTGTACAGAGCAATGTGTTTAACAAACATAGCTGCTGAATTATAGAATTATAATTCACTGATAAGACACAGACCTATTCAAAATAATGTGAAATGCACCGGTCCCCTTATTGGTAATAATAGAATAGGGGCCTATGGTCATGATGGTTGTTTGAATTTTCCCACTAAGCAGGTTGTTCTCGTAATGTCACGTTAAAGATATCACATGACGAGATTTGAATAAACCTGCACAACTGAACTAGCAACCTATTTATTACCCGATATTTCGTTTGTTTTTATTGACCTTAAGGTTTTTAATGGATGGATATTTCAGTGTTTATGTTTATGCAGGCATTATTATTAATTGACTTTTAAAAACTGTGGAAAGGAAGAGTCTGATATTGAAATTCTGTGTTACCACGGATTTTGGCAAGATATGCATTCGAAAGAAGCCATGATGTTCTGACCAAAATATTCAGTAATCCGTTTCTGTTTGTTAAAGTACATTGTTTTGAATAACATAGGGTGAAAAAACCATGTCTGCACGGCCTGTGGTGGATCGTATCGATCCGTTTACCAGTAAAGCCTCAATAAAATCGAAAAAACAAAAACGATCACAGGGTTCATCTCATTACCGAACAAAAAATGCCCCCGAACTTCAGGCTTTACCGCATCTTAAAGGTAAGAGATGTAACTCAAAATATAAATAAACATTTCTCTTTTAATCAATCACATGTTACCTTAAATTTTTAAATGCTCAGATTTTGTACTGAATCGAATAATTTTAGAATTTAACCGAATATCTTATTTGCTGTTCATTTGTCCTTTTTTTGGGCAAATGTTTTTTGTGTGCCATTTGTAATGAAACAAACACTTTTGACTGTTGGTATTTTACTTTCAGTAATTATACAGTTTATTACTTATTTTTAACATTAGATAGTTATGTTTATTAGTCTTTTTACTAGAAGCAATTTATATATGCAATTTCTATATTATCTCCCCTTTATAACATTATGTTTGCTCATGCAAACTGTCATATTTGATAAAATATATTTATTATATAAAGCTACAAAAAATAAAATGAATTTTTATGATAGATTTATGAGAGATAAAATTTGTGTGGGTCAGATAGTCACAGCGGTCGCGCTAGGTTAGAAAAATTGTGCGTGTAAAAAACGCACTGACACTTTTTTATTGCGTGCCAGTTATGAAAATTTGCGTGAAATGCATTATGTATATAGTTTGGCTTAAATGGCTATTAGCTTGTGTTTTAGGTAATTGTAGAGTGCATTTATCCACAAACAATGACGATCTCACCGTTTTAAAGCATTTGCGTGATTAGAAATCAATATTTAAAGATAAACTTTCGAAAAGATCGATCATTCATTTTTTGTAAAAACTATTCTAGTGTCAAGGTCTTGAAACAGAATAAATGGATTTGATTGGTCGATCCTTGGTTAAAATTTTAAACGGGTATGAAATGATTTATTTCCGTACAATGTGGGGAAAATAGGTACCAAAATTGCGTTCACACATTAAAATAATTTGCGTGC